>LPNX010874579.1:237122-436487 GCA_001517045.1 Pseudotsuga menziesii
CTCATATCTTTGATGTCCACATATTCAAGAACTTTATGTTTTCTTTTCTTAGGTGGCATACTTATTCCTATTCTCCAAGAAAGAATACTCTCATGGTAATTTTTTATTCTTACAATAATTGTCATCATAAAAACTCATTCATAATAGGCACAAATATTTCAAATAAATCAAAATATCACTTTCTTCACTCCATAGAATCACATGGCCATTCGTTCATTTGAAACTTCATAATATGCTTAAGTTTGTGATATTATATTTATAGCTTTTCAATTCTTAAAATAATTAAATTTAACATTTTTTATTCCAAAAATTATAAAAATTTATTTAAAAATCAAAACTATTTTAATACAATTTTAAATAACAATATTGCATTAAATTATTTTTGCACACAACAATGTTATACTATCACCCTATTTAAAACCATTTAAGAACGTTAAATCTAATATTTAAAACCACATTGACCAAGAATATTACTACTTTATAAAATTCACATAAAAAATCATTCAAATTTCAAGAATTGTCATATTTTAATAACTATATCATTTGAATATTCAAAGTGAGAAAAATAACCCAAGTTCCTCACCCCTCTTTAATTTCATCTAAATTACCCAAAAAGATGATAAGTGATTGACCATGGAATATTCAAACTTACGAGTTTTTGTTTTGTTTAAAATCTAAGATAAACAATGTTTATGAGACATAGAGGCAAATTGTGTCTATATAGTCCTTTAAATTTCATATGGAAATCCATTCAAGCTTGTGGACTTTCCATTTCCGAGTAAAACAAAATCTAAACTTTACATTTTACTCAAATAAAACAACCCTATGTTTCATTTTTATAAAATTCCTTAAAACATTACATAATTGTAATGATTAGCTAACTTATCAATAATTTTCTCATAGTAATTTATAAGTAATTCAATTCTTTCATCACCAATTACATATATAATCCAAAACATATTTTATATAAAACATCTAATTAATAATCAATAATGTTTTTATACTAATTCTTAGTGTAATTGAATTTTAATAATTTTCCATCACCATTGCCATGGCCCTTCCTTCTCTTAGGAGTTATGATAATGAAATACAAATGACAAAGGACAATCCCTAAGCAAAGCAAGCAAGCGTTGCTTGTCATATACATTCAATTTTCAAAACATATTTTATAATATTATATACAAGTTCATAGTAGTTTATGGAATTTGTAGTACATCCATTAATACTATAAAAAATGGTTAACTTTAATGAAAATTATAACTTATTTTAAAATTTAAAAAAGAAATTCTCTTTTCACTATATCTTTTCAGTTTTTCAACCTTGTTCTACTCATTTATAAACACATCTTTGCCTTTGTAACATAAAACTAAAAATCCTAAACCATATTTTAGTCATCTCCAAAAAGCATCTTTGTCTTTATAATATAAAATTGTTACTCAGTCTTCCAAAACCCTTATATTCAGTAAACAAGTGGCACTTCATAAATTCTTGAACCATGTCCATTTGTATTGATTATGACATAGGCATAAATAATTATTTATTATAAACATGTGTAGAAAACCAAAACAATCACCCATCGCGTTGATCTCATTTGATTTCAAGAAAATTACTCTAAACTACAAATGGAACCACATGATTGCTACTATCCATGACATTTCATGCAAGGACAACTCATTATTTTCAAAATTATGCGAGAGAAAGTAGGTTTTAGCTAAAACATAGAATCTCGATAATGTAAAATCATGCCAGAGAAAGCAGGTTGCAGCTATAACATAGGATACTGATAAAGTATTGTTGTAGGAGAGTCAATAGCTTAATCAAGCAGGCCCAACACAATATGCTAATATAAAGAAGGCCAAGCAAATGATCCCCAATGTATCCTAGTATAGAATATTTTCCTCTGGAAAAACCAGGTCGACGTTACAATCCAAGTGGAATGTTATGCTCGGGACATCCACTGAAGGAGACGACATGTCATAACAAGTATCGAACTCATTGTCAGATATTACCTGCATATTGGGGATCTACTCCCAAAAAGCGTCTCTGGGAGCATATAAGCAGGAGCAAAGAGAATGGTGATCGTTGTTCCTAAGTCGATGATCGTTTCTTCCCAACTAGCTATACTCTTGCTTGTAATAAGAAAATTAATAAAAGTCATCCATTCAGGAAATTACATTTATGGAAAACACTAAACTTAAAAAATCAAATTCATGCTAAAATAAGCCCAATCCATTACATATTCTTGTTAAATAGACCCAATACATTATAGATTCTAAAGACTAACTGAGTGCTCCACAGAATGTTCGTCTTATTCTCAACAATATCCCAAATAAAAAAATGTTACATAACACATAATACTTATCAACTTGGTTGAAATGTACCTTAGTTGCAACATAAATATAACATGGATAAGATCACTCATCGATGGTTTCACGATCGCTTCCTTTTAGATTGATAAGTTGACAATGTGATAGTTTTTCGATACCGTGAGACATTTTTTAGCACATCTATTTTCCATCTTCCCCATAGCTCTCCCATACTACTTTCTCCAAGTGGACAGATATTTGGAGTTCATCTTTACCAATCTAGACATCACCTGTTGCAGCATATTCTCTGCAAATGAGAGTTGATCATTTGTAGCAGCATATTCACTGCAAATGAAAAATCATTTGACATGAGAAGACCAAAGTAGTTCTTCGGGTGAAGGGGTAAGTGAACCAAAGCGTCTGACTTTTCTTCAAAGACTCCACCGCAGATCAAAATCCTTGATTTGGGGAAGGGTATAACGAGCCTGCATGGCATGAATGATCCATCCAGCGATAATATGGAGTCAAATGGGGAACCTCAGTCGCAGCCAAGGAAGAACAGGGAACATCCTTCCTGCAGAGGGAATGTTTAGTTTGAATTAGAAAGTGAGACTGCACAAACCTCCAACTAGAAATAATTAATGGAGGAGATGAACCCGTCTCGATTCTCATGCTCCAGAAGGGTCTTCAAGACGGCAGCGGCAGCGCAGCCGGATCCGCTGGGAGTCTGGGACTTCGCACTAGACGGGAACGGGGAACGGAGACTCAGCGACCACGGTGAGAGTGCCAAAACAACACTGGAGAAGATTGATTAGACATCTCTGGAAGGCGGAGGGGACTATCCATCATCCATGCCATGGCTTAACGAGCATGAACGTACATGCTCGATAAGCTCAGCCATAATGCAGGCGAACAGTGAATTGTGTTAGCATATGTCTCGAGGTTTTTACAGTAAACTTTATGGTAAATATATTGTGGAGATTGATTCAATGGCTGCATATTATTATTAATATGGTCTTAGTTTCAGTGAATGTTAATTATCATTATCTTTAATATTAATACTATTATTAACATATCCCATTTTAATATTAAGCTGGCCTCCATTAAGTTCCTTGCCCAGTCATTCCGGCCGGTATTGAGTTTCCTGTGTAGGTATCCGGTTCAGGGAGTGGAGTGGATTGAAATGCATTCCACATGTATTCCTGTAGGTTGTAGCCTGTAGGTGCCCTAGTGATGGCAAATGGCGCACATAACAATTTTAAAAAATGCGACTGGCATGCAAAGTCCAAATGGCCATTAATATATAAAGTTGGAACTTGCATGTAACGGCCCCTGGTAGGCTGCGCTGGTAGTATGGCAAATGGCACAACCTAAACAATAACAAAGAATAAGACACAGGGATCGAAATTTATATATAAAGTTGGAACTTGCACGGAAACGGCCTCTGGTAGACTGCCCCGCTGGTAGTAGTGGTAATGCAGACGATAGTTTGACTATCTAAACAGTGTATTTGACTCCTGTATATATTAACATGAAAATATTATAAACATATATGCTTAATTTATTTGAAGTCGTAGTACAGAACTTTCCAAACTGAAGTGGTAAATATGGTTCAAAATTGCTTTAGATGCCGCGCAGGGATCAAGATTGAAGGACTGGTCTTAATTTCAGATAGAAGGTTATATATTCATGGAACCCTTCATTGATGAAGGGTTTTCAAAAAGCTTACATTTCAAATGACAGTAATAAATTAATTGTACATTTCATTTACTTAATGACAAAAATTAAAAACAAAAAATTAAATTGTAAAATGGGATTTGTCATTTTAATGGGATTTGTAAAATTGTACAAGTGAATGTATATCCCTGCCTACATTGTGTTCAATCTATTTGATTGGGGAATAAGTCTACAATTGCTTAGACGCTTTAAGGTTTATAATAAAAAAGGAACTCAGACAGATGGTCAAGCCGGATAGTACAATCTATGGCTATAAATTTGGAAGTATGGATTGAGGACGAAAAAACGTGCTCACTTAAGAGACCATTCTTGATGGCGTTGAAGGAATTCAAAACAAGAGGCAGCCTATGCTAGAACTCCGAAGCTTCAGTCATAAAATAAAATCTAAAGGGGAAGTAGAAGCAACCAAAGCTTAATGTTTTGAGATTACTAAGAAATTGATAAAGTATCGAAAAGATGTAGACCTGAAGAATAAACAATGGAGGTTTTTGCACAGTCATCATCTGAAAGTTTCACAAGGCCAATTCAAAGAATTATCCTCTGACAAATATAAAACTAAAGTCTTCAAAAAGTAATAGGTTGTCAACTAATAAACTTGTGCTTGAATGCATGCACATCTCTGCCTTAGTAACAGGAAAGGCAAATTTATATAAAATTACCTTGGCTGCCGGAGTTAGCCAATGAATCTAACGAGTTCTTCCTCTGCCGTTCATTGTGTCCTGCCAACCTTCTCCTGCAACTTCTCTCTACGTCGTCAAATTCTGCTATGCCATGGAATCTAGATAGGCGCCACAACACCCAATTATTCATGTGTATTATCAAATTATATACTTAGTATGTATGGATCCATGTTGACCTACTTAGGAAAAAAAACCAGTGAGGTGCACTTGAGAATTGGAAGAATTAAGCTTGAAACAGAAAACAGTTTGTATATTGCTCACATGTAAACAAAGAAACAACACGTACATAAATAGTTGGAGTGAGATCCAACTAATTCCACTTCTTATGGGAGAAGTTGAGAAAATATCTCAACTTCCTCCAGCTACCCCCCACCTAATCCCTAAACTCTAGGAATCCCTAATGAGTCATTATTATCTAACTGCCCCCCTTAATGACTACATTACAAATAAACCACATATTATAATTCTCAAATTACAACATAGATTTCTGTCTGATCTGGTCTTCATCAGCACTCTCACCCACTCTGAAATCTTCCGGATTACACTCTTTCTCCACAACTTCGAGCTACCAATTCATCCAGCATAAATAAAGCTGCTTCCGGCCATCTTTGAAGCATTTGTAGGATCAAATATTCATGACTACCCCGAAAAATAACCATGATACTGAAAAATTCAGTAATCAATCTTACAATGTGACCTTTCTACACTCAACAATACAAAGATAACACGAAACTGATGATCTTGGAGCACTGAAATACAACAAGAATCAAAAGTTTTTACAATATATTTCTAACATACATAAACAATAACTCTATTCTAGAACAGCTTGAGAGGTTCTACATCATTGATTACAAATAAAATCACACTCTTTCACACACTCACATAATATAATATATCTAACTATATCTATATCAGTAAATAGGCTGGCAATGACTCTTATGGTGGCTTCCAACTAATCAAAAACTTTTGTTTTTGGTTCACCATGAGTAAACCTTCAGCAACTTATCAGAATCTGCATTCAAACTTTGGTGGTTTTCTTTCTTTTACTGTGCAGCTCCATCCAAGTGATAGCAGACTACAAATTATGGCAATGATTTCACCTACATCGACAGTGATGATTCCAACGAACAGTGGCAACAATATTTGGAACAGGGTACTCATCCAATAGCGGCATCTCCTTTACATCTCACGCAGCAATGGGACAACGTCTCTCAGAAAACACATAAAGTTTGATCTTGCGGCCTCCTTTTGCTTAACGTTGACTCCATCTTGGATCCTCCCTCGACGATGACTCTCCAGCAATCGGCTCTCTATCTCACACGCGTAGTAGCTCGCAGTTCGACGCACAACATCCTCCCTCAGCTCTGTTGCACAGCTGGTCCCTGATTTGAATTTTACTATTGATATGTTTCCTTCTGATATTGTTGCTCCTCGGATGACTCACACGCAGGTACGACTCCTCTTTTGTTTCCACCGTAGGCAGCCCTGCAGGTAAACAATGAACACACAACACTCTCACAAACAAAAGGATTCAACACTCATAATCTACGTATGTACAGAGAACCTCTTCCAAACTATTTCATCTTCCTGGGCACTCCCGCGAGGGATTAAGCCCAGCCAAGCTCTGATACCAACTTGAGAATTGGAAGAATTAAGCTTGAAACAGAAAACAGTTTGTATATTGCTCACATGTAAATAGAGAAACAACACGTACATAAATAGTTGGAGTGAGATCCAACTAATTCCACTTCTTGTGGGAGAAGTTGAGAAAATATCTCAACTTCCTCCAGCTACCCCCCACCTAATCCCTAAACTCTAGGAATCCCTAATGCATCATTATTATCTAACTGGTGCAACCGTCTCCTGGTTAGTTACCTGCTACACTGCTGACAGAAGCGTTGCTCGGTACCAAGAACAATGACTTTGGGGGCTTTGGAATGCATTTCACAAACTTTATGTCTCTTGTGATATTCTTTTGCATTTTCCAACACTATGTTGCATCCTTCCACTTGACAACGGGGAGGTTGAGTGGTCGAACCCGGCAAAGCCCTCGACTTCTTATAAACGCAATCGCCAGTGCTATTACCAGTGACTGGATTAATTACCTTAGCCGGATTCGTAGAGTCTCCAAAATGCTGCCGCTTTCCTAGCTTAAGGCACGTTAAGGAATCCCCTTGAACATCCTTGATGACATTAATGTTATCTCTCATGGGACCCTTGTTAACACTCTGATAATTGTCATTCCTCCCGAGTCCCACCCAAGCCAACTACCACCATATTTCTCTGACCAGAATGGCTATACTCGGAACCCCCACGAAAACTACCACCATTTGCAACCCCTTCTACAAGCCAACCCTTCACTAATCCATTGCCCTCGCTTTTCACAGAACCCTCAGCCAAAGGATTCTGATGAATCTTAACATCCAAAGGAAACTGTGTGTTATGATTTCCTGAAAAACTCCCGTCGTTGATGACTTCAGTAAAATTACCAGCAGCCATGAGAGGCTCAGACAGGGGCAAGGACTCATGAACCATGTTCGTCCCACAGAATAACTCCTTCCCAATATTACAACCCTCTTCTGAACAAACCCATTCAGCCATGGGTAATCTCTCATACCTATCCTCGGTCGTACTGTAAAGCTCTATGCAACCTTCCCAATCCCAAGGACTCTTTAAATGCCAATTCGACATCTTAGAGGGCCAGCAATGATCATGGCTGCTGCTGCTGTTGTTACCACCATGATTTGCCATGGAATTTGAGTCCATATTCTTAAAAATGACTTCTTCTTCACAAGACTAAAACTAATCCAAGGAAAAATACATATACATTTTCAGGCTCTTTTCACATGATGAATATTACCAAATCCAGTGATTCCATATTTGCTTCGATTTCCAAATCCGGGATGATTAAAATACTAACCTTGTTGTCTGAACAAAAATTCCATAAGAGCAATACTCCCCAGAGCCTCGTCCAACATACTCGCATCAAAGAGCCCCTGAATCAAACTAATGTAGGTAAAAACATCTGGGGCCATCCCCTTCTCAACCATGAGAATTTGCATTTCTATGGAAAAATCGAGCTCGCCCATTTTACAGAGCCCATCAATCAAAGAAATGTAGATTACAACATCGATCTCTCAAACTATGGCCACCATCTCGTTCACAAGAACAACAACTTCAGTAAATCTACCCTATTGACAGAGCCCGTGTAAGTGGCATTATTGGAAAGACAACAACTGATAATCATCTCATCCAAGAATTCAATTGACAATGCCCTGCCTGATCTCATTGGATCTTCTCATTTAATATGATATGAAATATCTTGGAGGCTGGTACAGGTCGAAATCACAAAAATTGTTGATGGGCAATTTTTATGAGAGCCCTTCTAGTGTAATTTAATTTAAAAGCTCCATTTTTTATTAAAATGACAAAAATTAAAAACCCCATTTTAAATGACATGAAAATTTTAAATTCCCCTCCACTGACGGCCTAGGAGCCCTTTGACGGGCACTGACGGCTTGAATTTTGATCCCTGATGCCGCGTATAGCAACTCTTTAAGAAAATAGACATAAATCAAGTTTTTTTTTTCCTGTACTAAACATTGTTTCACTTTATGATGTAATGGTTTCACTTACACCTTGATTCTTAGTGTTATGGTTTAAGAACAAGTTACATATAGAGGAAATATATGAACTCTCTACCTCATAAAATGGTGAATTTAGATCTTTATAAATAGTTAATACAAATTAGAACCAATTAGAATTGAATTTCAACAATAGTCTAACACTCTTTTTTAGATCTTTATAAATAGTTAATACAAATTAGAACCAATTAGAATTGAATTTGAACAATAGTCTAACACTCTTTTTTAATGAAGAAATAAATTCTCTATCAAGTCAAGTCATCATAGTCATGCCATCGTTTTCAACTTTTATCTTCATATGGTTGGCTAGGCTTTAGCGTGCTACTTTATATTATTAGCCGTATTATCATAAATTATTTTGCAACATGTGGTTTTGAATACTCATTAACTATAATGAGGAGGACCTCACTAACAAACCAATATTATAATGCGTTCATTCATATTGGGGTGTATTAAGGGTATAAGGGTTTAAATTATTTACTATATAAATACCCCAATATGTTGGGGTCTTTTTTATTACAAACCAGTGAGAAGCGCACTGTGGGAGAAGTGCGTTATGGGAGGAAGCATATGGTTTTTGCACCATGGGAGGGAGCATAGGGTTTTTGGCGGTGTTGGAGGAGCACCAAGGCACAAGGTTTTCAGCTGTGTTGGAGGAGCACCAAGGCACATGGTTTTCGATCGTGTTGGAGGAGCACCAAGGCACATGGTTATCCAAATGTGTTGGAGGAGCATGAAGGGATAGGGTTTTTGGCCACGTTATAGGAGCACCAAGGCACATGGTTTTTGGCTGTGGTGCGGTCGTGTTGGAGGAGCACCTTGGAGGAGCACTAAGGCACAAGGTTTTCGTTTGTGTTGGAGGAGCACCAAGGAACAGGGCTTTCGGTTTTGTTGAAGGAGCACCAAGGCACAGGGTTTTTGATCGTGTTGGAGGAGCGCCAAGGCATAGGGTTTTCGAATCGCGTCATGGGAGGGAGCATAGGGTTTTCAGCCGTGTTGGAGGAGCACCAAGGCATAGGGTTTTCAATCGTGTTGGAGGAGCACCGCACAGGTTTACTTGGGTGCTTCCCTTACTTGGGAGGGAGCATAGGGTTTTTGACCGTGTTGGAGGAGCACCGCATAGGTTTACTTGGATGCTTCCCTTGCTTTAGCATTTCAACATATATTTGACCTTCCCTAGACTTGCAATGGTGAAGAAATTCATAACTCTCAACTTCTGTTCTTTTTTACCTAAAGAACATTATCTTTTCTAGGTTTTCAACTGTGTTGGAGGTTTGAGGAGCACCGCACAGGAGGGATAAGCTGGGGTTTTCAGCCGTGTTGGAGGTTTGAGGAGCACCGCACAGGAGGGTGAAGATGGGGTTTTCCTCTGTGTTGGAGCTTTGCTCTCGGGTCTTCTTTGGGATTTTAATACTGAAAAGGTACTAGCCCTATCTGACCTTCTATATGTAGAGTTGTTAAACACCACCAATAAGTAAGAGTATAGGATTATCTGAATTAGAATGTATAGCTCCAACTGTAATAATTTTAGAATACAAACATAAGCCCTTAGTTGTTAGTTTCCCCATTTGGTTTTCCACCATGAATTACGTGTCTTTGTGTGATTGAGTATCTTGTTTTGTGGATGCTTTTGTTGTTGTTTCTAGCTATTATATTTAGACATGGTTTAACGTAGCAGATTCACATGGTGAATTTGGCTTAGAATGTATAGCTCCAACTGTAATAATTTTAGAATACAAATAGAAGCCCTGAGTTGTTAGTTTCCCCATTTGGTTTTCCACTGTGAATTCTGTGTCTCTTTGTTAATTTCATGTCTGATTGAGTATCTTGTTTTATGGATGCTTTTGTTGTTGTTTCCAGCAATTATATGTAGACATGGTTTGACGTAGCAGATTCACATGGTGAATTTATCTGCTTGTGCATTGAGTGGAACTATTGCTATAGCCCGTGGCATCATACCCTCTTTCTAGGCATTGGGAGTATCACCTATAGGTCTCCTTTAGTATGTATAGACAATACACACCACTATACTATAGAAACATTGTGCTCCCAAGATGTGTTATGTCAACCCCATTCAACTTGATTCTCTCTTGATCAAATAATTGGTTGATGTTTTGAACCCTAAAGCTCGATTTTCCCTTGGATTGAATCGTCGGTAACCACTAGTGCTCTATTTTGAACTGATCTGTATATTTCTTACACATTTCTTAGTACTGCCACACACCCTCAATCCAGAATGTGGTTTCCTCCTACAACCACTCTTGTGATCATACATTAGGCACCGACACAGTCCACAAATTGTCCTCAATCCTTTGCATTGGATCACTCTCCTACAACCATCATTATACAGGCGTATGGAAATATTTGAATTCATGGTTATGGTGGTAAAGTGAAAATACTTGCATCATTTCTTGCTTGCATATACCATAAGTGGGAAGATGTAGTTTGAACTAGAGAGCTTGGTATGGATATTTAAGAAACATGGTTTATTAGTATATTTCTTTGCTAGCAGAACATAGCTAGTACACACTTGGAGACACAAAAATGCCATACCTATGTAGCAATTTTACATCTACAACCATCCATGCATGTAAAAATATATGTATTATTTTTTTCATAATGGTATTTAATGACTTGGAAGAAAGTGATTTACTCGAGTATGCTCACATGAATATTGAAGAGTTAAGTCACATACATAGTTGCTTGAAACTTGGAAACTATCATTGAAGTACTCGAACTCGTGGATACAACTCTCAACATTACAAAAATATTGTTTGGTCTGAAGAACTGAAAAAACTGACTAAATCCCTCCATGCTACCAAGTATTGATAATACAACCATAAATTAGCATACATTAAATTGAGAGCTTCTATTGTGCTTCTAGGACAATCAATACTCATCATCATGTGTTGTTCCCCATTTGTGAGATCTTGTCTATGGATTTTAAACCTTTGCTCTCATGGAACTATGGGTATGAACAATTAGCCTTGTCTTGTGACACCAAATGTATTTTGAATGTTTGTTGAAGTTGTTCATGCATGTTGGTTCTATCACCATGTATTCCCTACCATTCACTGGCATATGTTATTGGTATGTTGGACATACCAACCATAGTTATCCTATATTCCTCTACATCTCAAATTAGTTCAAGTTCTAGCATTTTTGTTTTTTCTGATTGCCATCCTGTGCCCATGCTTTGATTTGAAACTTCATTATTTTTGTTAATTTCCATAACTGATCTCTATAGGTTCCTCCTCCAATCTTGTTAGAGTTTTGCATGCATAACACAAAATCATATATCATACTGTCTTCTTATATAATCAATATGTTTGTTGGTACTAAAATCTAACATATCCATACCTAGCATCTTGTTCCATTGGTGGACCAACAAAAACGCCACCATTTAATTTTTTACAAAGTCCAACTCATTCTATTCTAGTTCAAGGTGTTTCCTTATCTTCAATGCCAGGAACCCTACAAAATACCTCACCAATTGTTTTGTCCAATTATATTCACCAAAACTCCATGGGTGAGAACTTGATGCAACAAAAAATTCAGCCATCTCAAGGCAATTAACCTTATCCACAACAAGTAATAAAATAGTTGTTGCATTAAATGATGAATAATGGAGGAACATCACAACAGTGTTTGGTTGGGTAAGGCTTAAATGGAAATGTTGGATACATGAGGAATGGTTTAATTGGATATGGGTGCTTGGGAATTGGTTATGGTGCAATATGAAGTGGTCTGTCATGATGTGAAATGGGTTGGGTTTTGAAAATAACAGTATATCTAACATGAATTGAAATATAGGGACAACTCTAGGTGGAGCAGGGAATTTGACCTCTGATAGAAGTAATAGTTTTAGGAATATAGCCAGTTACTCTGCCCCTGTTGGCAGCATTGGATCTAGTGGTTTTGGTGGAAGATTAAATTGATCCAAATAGACTCTACATGAACAAAGTGAGAAAGTAAATGTAAGTTCTTGGTTGTATTACATTATAGTTAAACCAGAAAGAGAAACTATTTCTTATGATTAAACAAAAAAATAAAAGAGTAATTGAAACACTTTAAAGCATTCTGTAGATTTCCAATAAGTGAGTGAGAATTAATTGTAGTTATTATTTACAATGTTTTGTATGTCAATGAAGGACAATAAAAATGTTTGTATGTTTAAATTTATTTTCTACAATGATTTCCCTGCATCATACAAAATTCACCCACTTTTGAATTTCTAATAATCTCATCTTGATTTGGTACATAAACTAGTCATCTTGATTTAGGACATAAATCATGCCTTGACTTCCACCCTATATAGCTTTACACTATTCCTTTCAGTTTTGGCAACTTAAGTTGGTGGGGACATTGAGTGAGGTCATAAACATTCACATATAGTCATCCCAAGGCCTTGACCCTGTGACCCCATGACTTGCAACACACATCCTCAACCACTTGAGCTAGCCCACTGATATTCAAGTGTTGTATTTACATCTTGATGCTTAATTTGTAATTTATTTACTCATTTACCCATTCAAATATGAAACACCAGAGATATATCATTGCAAATTTTCTTTCGATGAAAATCTTGTGGTTGGATAGAAAATGCTTTTGTTATGTAATCTCTCACAAGACCTTAAATTACCCTTTACTTCATAACTTGTATGACAAACTCCAGTGAATCCCATATCCAAAGAGTTTCTAAGGTCTCATCCTCATGAGAATCTCTCTAAAATATGTTTGCTAATACTCACGTACAACTTAGGGGTAGCTCATATATTTAGCACTTACTATGATAAGGGATTCCAAGTTCCAAGATTAAAAAATAATAAATAAGTATCTTGAGTCTTGATGTTTGTGTACAACTCAAGGTTAGGATTTTGCATCCTGAATGACTTAATTTGCTTCATCTCTATTATTTCTTATGAAATGAATTTTTGGATTACCCCCTGCACATGAATAACGTGTTGGTCCATTTTTATAATGCATGATATTGTCACTTTTACTCTTGTTATAACCCTTGATGACATTTAGCAACACACTACTTTTGTTATTTTGCTATGCTCTACATTTGCTTTAGAATTCTGATCTTTAAACACAAGATGGAACATCCATGTTTTTAGGTAGAGTCACCTTGGTAATGATGGTATGCCATCAAAATTCACATAATGAGAAGTTACCTTTCAATCAAAAGGAACTTCAATTATATGCTAAGTTTACATAGAACATTGATTGTCCTCAAAATCAAGGTAAGAGTACAACTTGTTACTATTGCCAAAACGTGATAAAATGTCTATTATTTTCATCCACTAGTTTATCTGGATGCTTCCTGGAGATCTTTACTGGGAGAACACCACTATTATTAAGCTACTTTGATTATTATGTGATAATTTGGAGGTCCATCAACCATGCAATTGGATTATTTTGAACTAGGTCTCCCACAATGGTGTCAGTAATACCTATATTTTTTTCTAATCCAAGTTGTGCATCACCACATTAATGAAATTTCCAAATTCTTGAAATTTCAAATTGTGTATAAATTTCAATGCCCGTGTTGAAGAAGTTAAGGTTTGCATGGTCCTCAAGATAGAGCATCAAGTGGTAAAACTATCTAATCATACTAGAGGGTTTCCTACAATAGTACTTGGTCAAATATTTTATGGCACTAACTAAGGAGGATAGAACACACCCTTAGTTGTATTACCTGATTCCTTCATATGCAAGAGTGGTCTCCCCAAATGTTTTTCTCTACGTACTATAACAATAACACAACCAATAAAATTATGTAAGGTTGGTTTTAGGTCCACCTAAGGAGCTTCCAATATATCCAAAGGTATGTGGAAGACAAATACATATATAGGTGTTATTTGATGCAATTCAACTTGAAGGGTTATCGACAAAGGTTACAAGGAGAGAATCAAGATTCAAAAAAGGCTCTATGCGAGGAAAAACAAGTACACTTAGTACTAAATTGTTGCAGTTCCTGGTTATCCACACATTCATGGTCAATTTGTATTTTTGCAATCAAGGTAATTTGTTGTTCTAGAAAGCCACAAATTGGAGTAATAAAAAACTTGTAGCAATTCACTAAAACTTGCAGCAATAATAAAAAACTTGTTCTGGGAAGAGTCATGTCGAGAGCACCCATAGACACCATAAATGCTATTAATGAAATAACAAGAAAGTGGCTTAAAATATTTCAGAACATGGATGGTTCTCTTGCATGAGACAATAATTTATGGCCTGACATTGTGTTAGAGTTTTGTCTTACAAGTTGTACAACAGAACCACTTGCATATCATGGAAGATGGGACAAATTAAGGTGATATTGGCACATCATGGAAGATGGGACAAACTAAGGTGAGGGTTGGGGTTAGGGGATTTTTATGATGAGAAATGATGAGGGTTTGTGGAATCAAAAATGTTAGGGCTAGAGTTAGTATTAGGGTTACGGTTATGGTATGGTGTAAATTTAGGTTTCTTGTCAATTTTTTCGGTTGATGACTAGGGCACAAAGAAAGGCTTGGTCTAGGTTGGTACTCTCAAACATAAACATTTCAATATGAAAAATAATGAACAAACTAGAATTTAACTTAAGAACAAGTACTTATTCCAAATCTCTTATATGAATTTGGAGGTGGAGCTTGTTGATTGCTTCAAGAAAGTATTGGATGAATTTCCCTAGTGCTTGACACAACTACAACCACGTGCACATGAAGTTAGATAAATAGCATGGCTGATAAAAATTCCATGCTCAAGTCATGGAACAAGGCGTTAAAATGTAGTTATGATAGTAGGATTAGTGTTGGTAGAGTGATCATTAAATACCATATACCTCAAGGTCATCTTGGTGAGATTATCATCAACATCTCTAATGTATGTGTGATGGGATACCCACTTAGGTGGTACCAAATGAACACATGAAATCAAAGAAGCACACTACTACTACTACTACTACAGATGAGGCTTCACATGATACAATTATGTTGAGAGGTGGAACAGTTGGAAGACCGAAGAAGCCTACCAATGAAAAGTTCCAACAAAGTTTGACTAAGTTCTTGATCCCATCACTACCATCACCATTACATGGGGCTTCTACAAGTTCACATGCTTCTACTTTAGGTGTGTTAATTACTCAATTTTTAATTTAATTTGAATTTGAATATGCACATTACTTTATTTGTTATTACTTGTTAGCAGCAGTTAGTAGATCATTAACCAATGTGTTTTTTCATCTTATTCTAGGAAAAATGCCTCCCCTGGTATTATTATGTTGGGGGTATTGGGATTCCTATATTGAGAGAAGAGGGGAGAGATTGGACACAAAGGTTCTAATGGATGACCAACATGGTGGAAAAATGTGGTCCATAGAGAAACATACCAGGAGAACACTATGTCATCATGGTATTGAATGTCGTATTAATGGTACATATAGACATATTCATTGCAAGAGGGTTTCTAAAATAGGAATACCTTTTGATTCATTGACATGCAATTTTTGTAAGATGATACCTAATTGTGATGAATTTCGAATGCGTTTATATCGCGAATCAAGAGCAACATCAAAAGACATAGGAGAGATACAAGGAAAGGGAGAAGGTTGGACCATTTGACTCAAACTGAACTCAAAATTGTTGCAAGAGACACATATGCTACACATAGGTTAAAAATGCGATCTCTTTTGTGGGAGATGACAAAGGTTGCTACACTGTCTATTAGAGCAAGATCTCTAAGGGAAAATTTTGTTCGAATCTGCAGGAAGGAAGGATGTGTTCAGGTTTTGCAAGGATGTGTGTGAGGTTCATTAGTAAGGAAAATTACAAGGCAAAGATGTAGTTTGGGAATTTTTTCAAGATATATTTCACAACCTAGTTCGTTCAAATTCAGGGAGAAGGTATAGTGCATCCACTCAATCCATTTATGAGATGATTAAGTTATGGGGAGGTTCTAGATTACATAGCTTTATTAGCTTGAATCTGGATGCCCTTTCGATATCTATGACTTTAAAGAAAGTTAGAAAATCATTGACATATATCCCAGGGGAGAAAGAGTACATTTTTGAGACAATCGAAAAAGTTTATGCTTTCTATAAAGCCAAACATGGTATAGAGGGCCCAATTCTTGTATGCCTTGCTGAATATGAAACTGTTGTGAAAAAATATGTCTGGTGGGTAGAAAAAAGTGATACATTGGTGGGTTTTTGTGATAAGAAAGAAGAAAATAAGTGCCAATCATATTTCTTGGTGACAGTTGGTGAGGGAGCTACAGGCTATGAGATTATTAAATATGCCTTCAAGAATTGTGTGATTGGTCATTATGCTCGTGTTATTATTGTGGTTGTTCATCCAACGCGCAACAGGTTTGATGCAAATTTTGTCCATCGACAATGGGAAAAATTAGAATACCTACGGAAGAAACATGTGGAACATTTTTTAGGACCTATTATTGGTCATTCCTCATATGGGGATAGTAGGAGAAGAATGCTTATGTTGAAGGATTATTACTCAACAACAGGCATGAGATATCAAATTCTCTGGGAAGGGTAGAGGCTATCTGGGTTGTATGATGGATTTAAAGTAACAGGACTTCCTGACTAGGATTACATCCACAATGGAAAAAGCTATTGAATCCTTTGTTTAGTGGTCAACGCGATTTGATTGTTGGAGAAGAGTTGATTAGTTTTAACCATGAAAGAATGGTTTATAACAATTTTAAAGTGGATGACCACAAGCTTAAAATTGAGGATATAAAGAGTATTGATCACCAAAACTGGGGTTCAGCACAACGCATTGCTTCAAGGCATGTCTAGAGGTGCTTGAGGGAAATGTGAAGTACAAGTGGAAGGATAGAGAGGACATCAGGTACAACAACCTATCTATCAATTGTTGATGACTATATTGATATTTGTTTGTCTCCTAGTTTGAATCATTGGGAAAGAGTGCGAAATTATTCAAGATTCCATCATTTCTTCACGTTATGGCTATGTTGGGTCAGAGAACAAGCAAATACTTATGTCAACATTAATTTCATTAGCAGGGAGGCATATCAATATGTGAAAATTTCTTGCCACTTTGCAGTTTTGTTGATGAGATTATTTCATGATCAATAATCTAACTTGCCATGTGCATTGCACCTAATTGGGTAAGATGTATGTGAGAACTTCTTTAGCAAAGTTAGTGGCATGATTGGAGTAGAGACGGAATATGATTTCATTGACTTACTTCATGCTATTGGAACCCTTAATATTGTTACTGAAGAAGAATTGAATCCCCAAGGGATTCATTTCAATAAATCTTATGAGAAACAAATGAGTATTTGGAATAAAATGCATCAACAAACAGTAGAGGAAGGTGATGTCTTGTGACAATATGATTTAATATTCACAAATAATAAAATTATATAAGCTCTCAAGATATGATTGGAGGATGCTTAGGGAATTTTACTAGGTCTTGGCATGCAATAAAAAAGACACACATAAGATTATTGGTGGTTTAAACCATGGATAGAGGATCACAATGTTCCAACATTCAAAGCTGTGGATGAAGTAGTTGATAATTATCTACTGGGTCATTCCACATCCATATTCCAATCTTCGTCTTTTATTGTAATCAATGATAGTGAATTGCAAACGATGGAAAGTGAGTGGAGGCACAAGTTGGATGGAATTTTAGATTCCGTTGATGAAAATGTAAACATAACTACCAAACCAGTGGTGGATCTCGATGGCAAGGAAATTTACAAATCTTGTTTGATTAGTCAATTGAATGGAAATCTGACATTATCGAAAGATAGATTGAATAAAGTGAGGAATGGAGTATACTTTAGGTGAGATGAGAGTCCCCCCAAAAAGGGTGTTGCAATTGGTTTTGGAATTGGATAATATTGTGCGGTGTTGTTTGAGAGCGAGTCTATAGTTGTAGCTGATTGTACTACAAGAAAAGGTGTATCTCAAAGTACAAAGAACGAAGTTTCTTGTGGGACTTGGCACATTGGAAGAGTTCAAAGAATAAGAAAGAACGATGGTAATAGGGTGTTTGATTACCATAATGACATTGATCTTTTGGATAGGCCTGAAGGTGTTGAGCTTCAATGTTGTTGGTGCAATAGAATAAAGGGGAAACACATGTACAAGTATGATTAAACATATCATTTATCCATACAACTTGAATCTGTTATAGCAATGACAATCCTATCATACAATATCAAGAATGACACATACAAGTTAGAAGAAATCGGCCACAGAATTTTTGAGGATTTCATTAAAAATTTAAATAGGGTGAAGTTTTCAAACCATTATAATTTCTCTTATCTTTTGTACTACTATATTATATCTTATTTATAGAGTATTATTTTTTGTATTAGCGTTGATTCGTTTATATCAATTTCATACTCATTTTAATTTCTCTTATCTTCAGGTGTGGTGAATGGTTTAGATGTTGAATGGTTGGGATACCTCAATGTGAAGTTATTGATCATCAAATATTTATTTATGTGTTCTTGAAGCATGGTTCTTAAGGGTTATTGAACTGTTGGCTATTTCAACAATTATGTTTAATATTATTTTTAAAAGGATGAAACAAGGTTTTGTTTGTCAAATGTTGGTGCCCATGCCCATGTTAGAGTTTTTATATACTTTCTTTTGCTACTTCAATACTTAAATGGAATATTACTTAATGTGTGTTTCTTGAAATGTGTTTTCTAAATGTTTTCATAAATGGAATATCGATAGTAGCAAATAACATATGTACATATAAATAACAACAGTAGTAACAAAAGTAGTAAATATCATCAATAGTAAATGTCAACCAGGATCGATGATTGTCAGGCTTGCAAAATGGATCGTCCTCAAGGCCACTTTACTTTTCCTCAACTGCCAACAACTACTCAGGTCTGTTTTAACAAGTATTCACTTGATGACATTTTTCATTTTCCAAAAAATTTACAAGCAAGGTCATTAATTCTCTCTTTTTCATGTTTTTGCAGGAAGTCCATGCTGCACTTTCCTTGCAAGAGAATTAAAGCATACATGATCTCATTCTAGCAAGAGTTATAAGTAATTTCAAAAATTTTGCAGTCCTCTCAATGAAAGTGTTTGTTATTTCTTTCCAAGTTACATCTCATATCTGTTACATCTTATTGTTCACATGGAATGTCACATGCCATAAAGGTCACATGCCATAACTATGACACGGTTTTCCACCTCTTAATAAATGTTGGATGTTTGGCAGTCAAAGTGTTAGACAGCAAGTTGCAATAATTCCATAATTACATGAATTGTCTATGGGTCTATGTGCTAGATTTGCATTTGTATTAAAATTGGTTAGGGTGGTGTGCTTGCATTGGTATTAAATGGATTTGTGTAGATTTTGCTTGAATTGGGTAAGTTCCTATCAAATTGATTAGGGTTACGTGCTTTGCTAATTTCAATCTACAACTATATCAAATATGTTTTGGTTTTCATTTGATATTAAGTTAGCATGGATCCAGAACTTGGATGATGTGGCTGACACTATAGTGATTAGCTTCTCTAATAGGGTCCGCTATTAAATTTCCATATTCCAACAATATTATGTGGACTGCTATTCTTCTTTCTTGCTTGTCTTCCAATTTCTTTGTTTTTTTTGTGAAATATGTTTTTTGTAATTATATTGAAAAAAAATTAGTACATGTAGCAAAAAATGGACAATGGATTGGATGTCACAGATTCAAAGAAAGAAAATACAACAGTAAAAAAAATCAACATGAAACCCAAGATATCAATCCACTTATGCAAGGGGAGGAATCCGAATTGATTATGAGCTAAAACAGAGTATGTTCTTGCAAAAGTAGTAGTAGTAAGAGAAAACGTACCTTCCTCCTTCTTACAATATATAAAATAGATGTTGAATAGAATATCAATAAGCTAATACAAGCTCAGTTCTAGTGGTCATAATCAAGGAAAAGTCCCATATCATCCCGTGAATTAGAAACGAACACAAGTTTGTGAAAAATTAGAAATCAGAAAAGAAATATAATGTACACAAGAATGTGTACCAGATACTGTAACAATGCACTACTATATCACTATCCAAATTAGAGTATAAGAACTAATATTGTTTCAAGGCTACAACAGAGTTACAAATATTCAAGAAAGATGAGAGTCCAGAAGACAGATCCGAGACCACTGCTACAATACTAAAGATGGGTGAGTTGGTTACCTCCAAACAATATTTAAAATTGTATTTATGAGTTATAAAAGGAAAACAACAAGTGTAGAAACTCTATTATGGTTTACGCACTCCTTTACTTAGGTTTTATGAATATCCAAATAGGGGCCTATTTGGTGAAATTACAATCTTAACCTACAAATTAGAGAAAGCCAAATTAAAATTGGTATGACAATTTAACGAGGGTCAAATGGGCTCATACAATAAATCAATCATGAAACCGAGTTGATGTTTTTTTATATAACCTTCACTATTGATGTCTATCCACAAATGAGGGTTATGATAGTGCCAACAAAACGTCAATACCCTGTATCATAATGAGGGCCGAATAGGCTCCAAAATTTCTTGTATTTGATGTTATGAATGTGGCCAATCTATAAGGTCGTTAGGGCTAGTGTGACAATATTCCCTTCCCATTGAGAAGCTTTGTCCCCAAAGGTTGAGGACCAAAGAGGGGCTCAACTACAAATATTGATAGTAACATAAATAAAGAGGAAAAAGGAAAGTGTTGGGGATAGCTGCACCTAAGCTGGGATGCACCTGCAATTCCTGAAATATTGATGAAAATATGGAGGAAGGCTTCTCCAAAATGGTACTCAACTGATTAACAACATCAATTCATGATAGAATTATATCATGAAATATATTACATTAATTTTAAATAGTTTTTTACACATAGATAATGGACACATGATTAAGTCAATATTCCCATGCCAGGACATGTTCTATATGGTTTTGGAAATGGAGTCCTAGTTACGAATCATTTTTTTCCATTTCACAGCTTTAGCTGAATCATTATTCTAAGAAGAGTTTTGCAAATTTGTAGAACTGTCAGGTGAAGGGATTTAATTCTAGAAAATGAAAATGCTTTATTGTGTAGCTTCAAATATTTTTAACATCTGATTAAAATATGTATATTGTTGGTTGTAGTAGCTTGATTGCAACTTTTGGGTCATCCCATCCAGATCTGTTGTGTTCGATGTTTACATTATAGTATTCTTTTTATGTATTACATATCCTATTATAGACTTGTTGAAGCCTCCGATGTGTAGGTTGCTGGAATGGGTTCCTAGGCTCACAACAGAGGGGGAAAACCCAGAATGAAAGGATTCAAAAGGTCCTATGCAGTGTTGGAGTAGGGTCCCGCAGCTACAGAAGAAGCTGCCATTTTGGCGGATAGACAGTTTTGGCGAAGATGAGGAGATAAGGCTACGACACCGTAGCATGTTTCTAGCTGCAGAGCAGAGCCGGAAACCGTGACTGTTGGGACAGAGAAGTCAAGGAAGATGACAGTACCTGAGCAGCCAAGAAGAGAGATCTCACCCACTACATTGAAGGCAGCAATGAAGAGGAGGGCTCAGCTACCCTCATAAAGGAAAAGGAGCAACGAGGACGAGGTATTGAAGACGAAGGACAGAAGACGGGAAGCAGCGCCGGTACCCATGGTCAGTGCTGGGAAGCATGGAAGACTGCAGAGAGTAGTGGTGTGACAGAAAGTGGCTACCCCAAGTACACATACATCGTCTGTCACCATTTAGGGTTTAAGGGTTTACTGTTGGGACAGGCCCACAGTGTTGTAATGGAGAGACCTTCGGGCCGCCTATAAAGGGATATATTTTGTATTGTAAAAGGGTTGGTTAGTTAGATAGTCAGTGGGGTATTTAGACAGTTGTATTGTAGAAGTTGAGATCTGGTTATGGTATTAGCTGTAGTTATCTTACTGAACCAGTAGCTGGCTCATTGAGCCCGTATGTAACAATCCGTAGGGATTGAGAGAGAGAGGGAAGAATATATTGTAAGAGAGGCAATATAGAGAGGGAAAGAGGTCTAAGAGAGAAGGGCTCTAGGCTGTGTGTGGAGTTACCCAGAAGATCTCGAGCTGCATATGTGGTGCAATAGAACTGTGTTTGCTTCCCCTGAGTTATAATAGAGAAACACAGTTCTGTGGACGTAGCTTCCATCCTGGAAGTGAACCACGTAAAACCTCAGTGTTATGTGATTGATTCATGTGAATGTGCTTATTTGTGTATCTATCATTTATTTACATGGATTTTGCTTACAGATAGATGTATGTATGTGTGTTCAGTTCGCATCTTTATAGAAGGATAAATACAAGTTGAAGTCTTTAAGTATTCTATATCATAGGTTACCTATGTTTTGCTCAAGATAGTTGAGAGCCGCAGAGTTAAATAGCCTTGTATGTTGAAGTCCCGTCGGTTGGACACGAGTGACTCTAAGTGCGCTGAGCCGCAGCAATAGGATATCGCAGGGAGGCGAGATTGCATCATCAGAGGAGCTGTGGTGCGCTGTGGTTAAGGATCTAGCGCAGGAGAGAGTTACGTGTTGCCCCGGACGCGGCGACGCGATAAGGTTAGAGTTAGCGCGAGGAAGAGGAAGCTGCGCATTGCAGAGAGAGAGAGATCTCGCGGGCCAGGAAGAGCTGCGAGACACGCACAGGATACAACAGAACCTGGTCAAAGACACTTGAGTCTTTGGCCAACCCATTAGAATCACTTCGGGTGAGACTTCAGGCCGCTCTGCGGTTTGTCTCCTAAAGGGCCAGTGAGCTAGGGGTGTTGTTGGTACATTACAGTAAACCCGGGTCTGCCCATAGCGACCAACAAATGGTTTCGTTGCCAGTTTTGAACAAACTGAGCACTGATGTTCTGTTGGCATCCTACTAGAGAAGAAATCCACCAGTGGGTGGTGTTGAACGAGAAAGCATTTGCTGAGAAAGAGAACAAGATCCCGAGGCTTACTACCGAAGCCTGGTTGCAAAAACATATCTTTACAGATCTGCATGTGATATTTTTTGTAACCTATGCAGACAAGTTATATGATTGGTTATCAAAGTTGACTGACACGAGCATATTCAAGAAGAAAAGAAACATTGTCTGGACACTGGAGCTGATCCAGACTGTGAAGAACCTTGATAATCCCCTCACAAGGATAGTAGACTTCTGTCTTGTGAGTGTGCTAGAAGGCTTTGTTACAGAATTTGCTGTTGATCAAAGAAAAAGCTTCAGCGAGGCTGAGCGGTACTTCTTCAAAGGATATCGCGGTAAGTACCTAAGATCTCTAAACTTGTCCATTAAGATGTTATTACATGAAAAAGGAACAATGGATCTAGTTTCAGATGAATAAGTAAAGATAGTAATGTCACAAGACTTTGAAAGCAATTTTGATGACATTGGACATACATGTAGTGGAAAGAAATATAAAGTAGATTTCAGCTCTCCCATATTTGAAGACAGTTCAGATAATACTAGATAGCAGAGTCACAGTACCACAGAAAGAACAGAAGGGGGTATTCCTTACCATCCCTACACCCCACAGAAACAAATCGGGACTCAGAGCAATCCTGTAGGAACTCCATCCAGTAGCTCACAGATAGTACATACTACCGGTACATCACCTCCACCTACATCGCCGAGTGGTAGTAACCCAGTAAATCAGCATCCACCACGTAGAAATAGAATGGGGGATGATATGAAGCTACCTATCTTTAAGGGAACAGGGGTAGAGGACCCAGAGCAGCACTGGTTTTTATGTGAAGCCATGTGGACCATTAAGGCAATTAACGATGACAATATTAAACTTGTACAGTTGGTCACCACATTGAGAGAACGAGCCTTAACATGGTATATGAAGTATACCACCACACCCAGAACACTTATCCAGGTTAGGACCTCCATGATCAAAGAGTTTAAGAAACCTAAGTCGGAGTCGTAGTGTATAACATAGCTCAAGGACATTAAACAGTTACCCTCAGAGTCAGTATGGGACTTTGATCAGAAATTCAAAGCCCTCATAGACCAAGTCAGCTTTGAGTTTGCGCCAGAGAAACATAAGGAATGGTTTATTGCAGCACTACTCCCTCACATTAGAGTGCCACTGATGCAGCAGAAAATCCAGATGTAGGACAAAGCATTGGAGATGGCGATGAAACTAGAGGCTTCACCTCTAGATGAGACTAGTACAGGCATGACAACTTTACAAAACCAGTTCGCTAATCTCACGTTACAGTTGCATGAGCTTAAGAAAGGGAAAGAGGTTGTGCAAGACATATGGTGCGTAAGATGTAAAGCACAAGGCCATACTAAAGACAACTGTCCAGTTTTTGTAGAATATCTAGCAACGGGGGATCCTAACCCCTTACCACAGACCCATGGGCCGTGGTGTGAAATATGCAAAACGCGAGGACGTCCACCTCAGCAGTGCCCTCTACTTCAGAAGTACATGCAAACACCTAAGAACTTATACTGCGTCTTCTGCAAGTCTATAGGCCATGATGAACACGATTCCTGAGCCTACAATCTCATGGTCGGGAGCAAGCAAGACTTGTACAGAGTCCACTCAGAGACATAGGGTCCAGTAGCAGGACCACAGCATGATCCGACTCAAGTTGGCCGTGGAGGAGGATTCAGAGGACGAGGACGTGGAGGAGGATTTGGCCGTGGAGAAGGATTTGGCTGTGGTTGCGGACCAGTAACTTGTTAAAACTGTGGAGTTGTAGGACATTATGCTAGGGACTACCAGAGCCCCACCACCACATGTAACTATTGCAAATCTTACGATCACACCATAGAAGAATGTCCTATTTTGATAGCCAAGATCCAAGAACCTAAGCCAGCAGTACACCAGAATATCCAGCTTATTGCTACTGAGTAGGAAGAGCCATAACCAAGCGTCAACATAGTGACTCGTAGCGGTGTTTCCACCGATGGGACATTGTAGGACACTGGAAAGAACATAGGTCAGGAACGGGTGCGTAGAGCTCCGAACAAAGCAACACCACTTGACTTACAGAAGAATAAACAAAAATTTCAGGAAGCCAAGACTTTCTTTGAAGATCCTATGCAATTAGGATCGCAGGTACCGCCGTCTAGGGGTGTACCATAGTAGGCACCTTGTGGCGTTAGCCCTGAACAGATATCACAGGCTACCACATCGGGCACATGCGACGAGGACGAGTTGACAGGAAGTGTACAATCCTTCCTGCGGAGTTGTCTAAAACTCGTGAGAAATGAGCAAGCAATCGAAGAACTCCAGCGCATCATAGATCCGTGTCATCCATCCTCTTCCGTGAGCAGTACACAGCGTGTTGTTCATAGCATTACGGGACACACAAGAACAGGAAGAGAGATGCGACTCACAGCATAGGTTGGAGAATTTGAAATGGATGAGGTGATCCTAGATCTAGGATCAGAGGTAAATGTTCTAACTAAGAAGACATGGGAATAGATGGGTAGCCCTAAGTTACACAGATTGCCTATCCATCTGAGATTAGCTAATCAGCAACGGGTATCGCCACTGGGTCGACTACCCCAGGTACTAGTTGACATTGACGGAGTTCTCAGCTCTACGGAATTTGAAGTTATAGAAATCATTGGTGATAGTATACCATATCTGACATTGCTAGGCATTGATTGGGCAATCGGTAACATGGCCATTATCAACCTTAAGAGAAGACAAATGACCTTCAAGGATACGCAGATCCGGGTCATCGCACCACTGGATCCTCTTCAGGGTCCTAGATATATTGAACCTATCCGAGCAGAGGAAGAGGCATATAACATGGAGAGTCTCTATCAGATGACTGCGAACCAGAGTGACTACATCAATCCAACTGCAGAAGGGAACATTAGTTGGCGCTGCGACAGCTCATGCGCATCAGATTCGGATGTTGGTCTAGAGAACTGGCAGAACAGACTTTATGAAGTCTCAGCGCACAGATGTGCGTTTATGACTAATTCACTACGATGGATTGGCGCAGAGCTCAATGATATTCCATCGTTTCATGGTTTAATAGATATCTACAAATTTCTCCAGCAGTTTGAGCAAGAAATTCCTCAGGAACAGAGGATCGCAGCTATGGACCTTGCAGTACGAGCCAAACCTGCAAGATGGTGGTATGCACATAAAGAGAATATTGCATCATGGGATGATCTTAAGAGACTGATGGTGATCAGATTCTCCACTGACAAGGCAAGTATCCAACAACAATACACAAGAGAAAGTGACCCCAGGACACATATCAGGGCTTGTGAACAGAATTGGTCGGACATTCCTGAGGATGAATGGGTTGACCGATTCATTCACACTTTGGACACAGTTCCAAGGAACTGGTACACAGAGATTGAATTGCGTAAGGGAACGACTACATGGCCACTTATGATAGATAGCTTTCTACTCACCTTCGATTTTGAATCTGAGTATCCAAGTGTTGATCAGGCCTTAGATGTAATAAATATTAAGATCTTTGAGGATTATACCCTAGCAGTATGGACTCAGCCGGAGTGGGCCATCCAGTTAGCAGATGCTCTTGAGTGTTATAACTTCGCATCAGAACCAGAGGATGAGGATGACGACCCTCGCAACGTCAACATTCCAAATTAAGAAGGGACTCATGATGTTGTTGGACTAGAATTACAAACTCCAACGATCACAGAGCCCATCAAAACTAAAAAGATCAATATTGGCACAGACACATAACCAAATTTTGCCTCTATTGGAGACTATTGGGACGATAAAACAGTTGGACAGATTGCAGACTTGCTACATGACTATCAGGACCTATTTCCCACCAATTTCACAGAGATGAAGGGAATAGTTGGTGACCTAGGAGTAATGAGGATACCATTGAAGGAGGACGCCAGACCAGTCAAGCAGCGCCCTTACAGACTAAATCCGCGCTATAAAGAAAAAGTGAAGGATGAGATTGATAAGATGCTAGCAGCAGGCATCATTGAACCAGTGGAAGAAAGTTGATGGGTTATTCCCATGGTCGTACAAGAAAAGAAAACCAAAGGAGACATCAGGATCTGTGTCGATATGCGTAAACTCAACGATGCATCGCTTCATGATCCATTTCCGACACCGTTCACTGATGAAGTGCTAGACAATGTGGAAGGACAGGAGGTCTACTCCTTCACTGATGGCTTTTCAGGCTATCACCAGATCAGAATTCATTCAGAAGATCGATCTAAGACCACCTTTGCAACAGAATGGGGCTCATTCCAGTATACGGTAATGCCCTTTGGTCTTAAGAATGCACCAGCTATCTTTTCTAGAGTAGTAGTTGCTGTATTTAAAGAATACATCCATAAATTCCTAGAAGTTTATTTCGATGATTGGACTGTATTCGGATTAATTGACAAGCACATAGGAGATTTAAGACTGATGCTAGAAAAATGTAGGCAGTACCAGATTTATCTAAACTTGAAAAAGTGTATATTCTGTGCGCCATTCGGTATTTTGTTGGGTCACATTGTTTGCAGGCAAGGATTGATGGTAGATCCCGCAAAGATTACCATCATTGTAAATCTTCCAGCACCCAACTCAGTCAAACAACTAAGGACAGTACTTGGTCATACTGGGTACTACAGAAAATTCATCAAGGGCTACGCAAAGATTACATCACCGATGGAAAAACTGTTAAAGAAAGATGTAAAATTCCTATGGAATGAGGAATGCCAGCAAATCCTAGACACACTTAAAGAGAATATGGTTACAGCGCCCATCTTAGTATTTCCAAACTGGACTAAGCCGTTCCATGTACATGTGGATGCATCTGGCATCGCACTAGGGATTGTGTTAATGCAACCAGGAGAAGGAGGTATCAATCATCTTATCGCATACTCCAGCAGAAAGCTATCGATGGCAGAAAAGAACTACACCATGACAGAAAGAGAAGGCTTAGCTATGGTGTACGCTCTACAGAAGTTTAGGCACTACCTGTTGGGTGCCTCGTTCAAAATGTTTACTAACCATTCTGCATTGAAGTATCTGGTCAATAAGCCAATGTTAGGGGGAAGAATCTGCAGATGGTTACTCTTATTTCAGGAGTATGATTTTGAAATCATTGTGAAACCAGGAAAATTGAACGCTGTACCTGATCATCTGTCGCGAATAGACTCAGAAGAAGAGCCAAGTAACCTAGAGGACAATCTGCCAGACACACAGTTGTTTTCTATCCAGATCGCAGATGACTACTATGCTGATATCATTTAGTTTCTCACTATAGGATTTGCACCTGTTGAGTTTACTAAGCATCAAAAGAAGTAGTTGGTTGTTAAAGCAGCAGACTTAACCCTGATCGCAGGACAGCTATACAAGTTAGGTCTAGATGAAGTCCTGCGCAGATGTGTGATACCGCATGAAAAAGAGGTTATTATTAGAGAGGCACATTTAGGTACCGCAGGAGGTCATTTCGCAGGAAAGTTGACTGCGTAGAAAATCCTAGCCGTAGGATTATGGTGTCCTACGATACATAAAGACACTAAGGACTTTTGTAGATGCTGCGATATTCGCCAGAGGGTAGGAAAACCCTCGCGACAGGATGAAATGCCGTTGCGATCACAGATCACACTCCACGTATTTGACAAGTGGGCTATAGACTTTGTGGGTCCTATCAACCCACCAGGAAAATGAACTGGCGCGAGATATATCATCATTGGAACAGAGTACCTCACCAGGTGGGCAGAGGCCAAAGTAGTAAGAAATTGTGATGCTGTTACAGCCGCAAAGTTCCTTTTCGAAAACATCATCAGTAGATTTGGATGCCCAGTAATTTTGATGAGCGATCAAGGCACACATTTTTTGAATCGCACCATTGAGGCCTTGACCGAAGAATTTTAGATACAGCACCATAAGAGCACTCCCTACCACCCGCAAGCTAATGGTATGGTGGAGGCCTTTAACAAGATTTTAGAAAATGCTCTTACTAAGATCTGTAACAGCCAAAGAAATGATTGGGACCTCAGGGTTAATGCTGTATTATGGGCTTACAGGACTACATGCAAGAAACTTACAGGACACACACCTTTTAGCTTGGTGTATGGACAGGAGGCTGTTATGCCTATGGAGTATATAACTCCCAGCCTAAGAATTGCATAGATTATCGAGATGACTGATACAGACACTGTGTAGGAAAGGCTAGCGCAGCTACTTTCCTTGGAGGAAGACAGATTCATCGCAGGCTTTCACCAGAAAGTGTAGAAGGCACGAGAAAAAGCTTGGCATGACAGACACATTAAGAGCAAGAATTTTCAGACAAGAGACTTCGTGCTCCTCTATGATAGCAAGTTTATTAAGTTTCCAGGGAAGTTCAAGACACATTGGTTAGGGCCATATCAAATCCAACAAGTTACAGAGGGAGGTGCTGTTCAACTTAGCAAACTAAATGGGGAGCTTCTTCCCACATTGATTAATGGTAGTAGGCTCAAGCTCTATAGTGATAGCCACTCCACGTCTCAGCCCTAGCTTAGACAGCTTAGGTAGGTGCATATGTCCAGTGTAGTTGAAAGGAGACACCGCACCAGGAATTAGTCTACATCAGCAGGTATTCTAAGTATAAGGAATCGCATAAGGACGGTCCATTCTGTGCAAGTCTTAAGCAGCTTGCTGAAAAAAAAAAGGAGAGCGCTTAAGTTTGAGCAGGTGATGCGGTGAGTCGTCGTACCAACGCGATGTTTCTCTGTGCCACGTATCCAGTTAGACAACACGACGGAGGGCTAGTCAAGTCTCCTTCTGACAGGCAGTTATTGAAGAAATGATCGGTATACGTTACCGTAGATCGAGCAACATCATAATTAATTTTCCAGATTTGGTAAAATCTTCGACGAGACCGACAACTTGCACACACGGTTTGAGGGAAACGTGATCGGATTTCAGCAATCAATGAGGATCGGGATGATGGTTGTTGTCTCATCCATGCAATCAATACGGCCGACGGGTTCAGCCTAGATGACCGTTGCGTCCGGGATTATTGCCTTGGACATAAAAGCAGGAATTATTCGTCCAGATGGGTTACATTTGCAAAGACCCGAGAGCTATAGAGTAAGTTGTTGAGTTTCCCTGTGCAGAGCTAATCCCATTACAGAGTGCTATGATTTCCATATTTACAGCCATTGCCCGTCCAGAGTATTCCACCAAGTGGGTTCTATCCGAGGAGGAACCTCTAGAAGCGATTTTGAAAACGTTCGAACGGGGTGGCCTTACAGCTGTTATGACGCCGCCGCCTAAGGGGGTCACGCCAAGTTCATCCCAGACCAGACAGATGCCACAGATGAGGAGCCAATCTCAGATAATAGAAGCATCCAGTTTGGAGTCGGAGGAAGAAGTTCATAGCATAGCAGACTACATTATGCCATGAGTTGAAGGCGCACCAGAGGTAAGAATTCCGAAGAGTGGTAAGTTTCTTGTTCCCATACCACAGATTTATTCTCGAGTAAAGGAAGAGGGAGATCTATTAGGATATGCCGATGTTGCTAAATTCATAGATTATAACCTAGGCGACAGCAAAACATATCCCTAGTTCCGACCAGATCAGTATCTTACGATTCAGAATAACCCAAGGACAAGTGTAGATGAATATGTGCCCATGGAGCATGTCTAGATTCTTGAGCGCTCAGGTCTGCTCAATCTGTTAAGGATACCACATTTTGGACGAGGCGCAGAGGTTAATGCTGTGGTGCGCATACTACTTTCTTGTGTACATGGAGTTTACCTCTGGCTTGGTAATAAGGTCAACCTCAACATCGACCTGATACACCGCATCACCAGGCTATGTAATACTGGTCAATACCCAAAGATAAATATAACAGGAAAGACCAAGGATTCCAAGCTATCACCAGAACTAGTCGCCAAGTACCAACTACAAAGGGGAGGTCGGGCTTATGACATCACAAGCTTGATAGATAACACACTCAGATTTACAGCTAGTATGCTTGCAGGCAGAGTGTTGACCAAGGTTTTCCCTAAGGAAGTTACAGGATCCATAATTAACCTTGCCATACAGGTTGCAGAGGGGGAATAGTTCAATTGGTCTTTATTTTTGTTAAATATGTTTCAGGCGGATTGTTTGGCAGCTCAGGATGAGGCGGCCCACCCCTTTCATTTCTCATGGTTGATTATACTCTGCACATTCGTCGCATGGAAGAAGCCGCCCCATACCCAATTTCGGCAGCTAGCAAGTGGCGAGCCCAGAGGCGTCCGTTATACAAGTTTATGGGAGACTAGCAGCCCAATAAGAAAAATGTCAACACGACAGTATTCTATGAATACTATAGGCTGCTGAGGGAAGTCCTCCAAGAAACACCGCGACTCAATAAGGAGATCAAAGACACATATGAGAACCGCCTTGATTTTATGGTGGATCGCCATAGAATCTTCCTGAGTCCAAAAAGGACTAAAAGGGATGATTGGGCTAATGGCTGGTTCAGAATGACAACACAAGATATCGAAGGCATCATCAAAGATTTTGATGACCAATGGAAGCAAGAGTTCAAAGATACCACACCACTACCGTTAGGTACTGTATAGACAGACCCATTGGACAAAGGTAAGTACCAAATGGATACCCAGACACAAGATGCAGAAGACCCACCACTGGAGGAACCCAAGAAGAAAAAACACAAAGTTACAAACCCAAGTGCGGTCACTAAACTGAAAGATGATGACTATCACCAGATCGTAGCAAGAATAAGGGATGAAATGAGCGACACATTTCAGGCGATGCAAAAATCGCAGGGCAAGATGCAGGGGGCGATAGATCAGCAGCTTGGGGAGATAAAAACACTAGCTGAGAAAATTGCAATAATCCACACCTAGTTAGTCAAGGCACCCGTAGGAGAAAGTTGAACGCAGTCGATTTCCCGCGAGGAGATCTTGGCAAAGGATCGCATCAACACAGTCTTGATACCACCAGGGAGCATCCGGTTCCCTGCGTCAATGATGGACGTACCAATACCAATTAGGAAACCTGTCAAGGTTAACCTCACAGAGTTTCACATTGATCAGTTACAGATGATCCAGTAGCAGCTAAGCGCAAAACTCAGAGGTAGAGAGCTCGCGACATATAAACAGAACACACAGCTGAAACAACAGAATGCCGCACTTGCCACCAGCTGTCAAAAAAAGGTAGACACGTTGAGAACATATGAAGAAAGAGATCAAGGTGTCTCTCAAGTACTACAGACCATTGCATTGGATTTACCCCAATGCAACATTGAGTTTTCCTTGCCTCTCCTACAGAAGGTAAGAAGAGTTGCAGACAGAGCAAAGGCTCTGGAGGAAATAGTGACCAGAATGGAAAAAACAGTGGCCAAGATGGAGGAAGACCACAAAGCACAGATATTTGAGCTCAAGGCTCGAGCACCGGGCACCCCCCAGGCAGACAAGGAAGCCAAAGTAGAGGCCTTTTGACTCACTTCCGCGTAGATGAAATCTCGCATAGACGATGCACTATCAGTGCTCGCTGATGCGACGGACACATGGTCGGAGTTGGATAAGACTCCCTAGAAAGTAGAAATACAACAAAGTATTCACCAGATAGAGAATACCACGACGAAAATGAAGGAATAAATTAAGAGCTTAGCAGCTCTTTAGAAGATGAGAAAGACGAAGGAGATGAACCGCTTGCAGCAGGAAGCACAGTGGTTGAGAGCACAGGAGATACACATTAATGACCTGCTTCAACCATATCAGGAACAAATCACAAAGCTAGTCGACATGGTTGAGCAGAAATTTAAGGAGTTCACTACCACCAAAAATGAAATTGATGCAACAGAGGACTCCAGTATTAGCCAAGCTATGCTCGACGCGGCACGAGAATGTGTCGAGGCTATGCAGAATGAAGTCGCAGGACTTCGGGACAAGTTTCAACGGACTTCGCAGGAAGCCAAGGAGAAGCTATAGTAGGAGAAGCCCGCTGGTAGTGGCTCGGGGACGAGCCACAAGTAAGTGTTAGGGGACTGTTGGAGTAGGGTCCCGCAGCTATACAAGAAGCTACCATTTTGGTGGATAGACAATTTTGGCGAAGATGAGGAGATAAGGCTACGACGCCGTAGCATGTTTCTAGCTGCAGAGAAAAGTCGAAAACCATGACTATTGGGATAGAGAAGTCAAGGAAGATGACAGTACCTGAGTGACCGAGAAGAGAGAGCTCACCCACTGCATTGAAGGCAGCAATGAAGATAGGAGGGATCAGCTACCCTCATAAAGGAAAAGGAGCAACGAGGCTGAGGTATTGAAGACGAAGGATAGAAGAAGGGAAGCAACGCCGGTACCCATGGTCAGCGCTGGGAAGCATGGAAGACTGCAGAGAGCAGTGGTGTGATGGAAAGCGGCTACCCCAAGTACACATATGTCATCTATCACCATTTAGGATTTAAGGGTTTACTATTGGGATAGGCCCACAGTGTTGTAATGGCGAGACCTTCGGGCCGCCTATAAAGGGATATATTTTGTATTGTAAAAGGGTTGGTTAGTTAGATAGTCAGTGGGGTAGTTAGATAGTTGTATTGTAGAAGCTGATCTCTAGTTCTGGTATTAGCTGTAGTTATCTTACTGAACCAGTAGCTAGCTCATTGAGCCCGTATGTAACAATCCGCAGGGATTGAGAGAGAGAGGGAATAATATATTGTAAGAGAGGCAATATAGATAGGGAAAGAGATCTAAGAGAGAAGGGCTCCAGGCTGTGTGCGGAGTTACCCAGAAGATCTCGAGCTGCATATGCGATGCAGCAGAACTGTGTTTGCTTCCCCTGAGTTATAATAGAGAAACACAGTTCTGTGGACGTAGCTTCCATCCTGGAAGTGAACCACGTAAAACCTCAGTGTTATGTGATTGATTCATGTGAATGTGCTTATTTGTGTATCTGTCATTTATTTACATGGATTTTGCTTACAGATAGATGTATGTATGTGTGTTCAGTTCACATCTTTATAGAAGGATAAATACAAGTTGAAGTCTTTAAGTATTCTATATCAGAGGTTACCTATGTTTTGCTCAAGATAGTTAAGAGCCGTAGAGTTAATTATCCTTGTATGTTGAAGTCCCATCGGTTGGACACGAGTGACTCTAAGTGCACGGTGCTGCAGCAATAGGATATCGCAGGGAGGTGAGATCGCATCATCAGAGGAGCTGTGGTGTGCTGCGGTTAAGGATATAGCGTAGGAGAGAGTTACGTGTTTCGCCGGACGTGACGACACGATAAGGTTAGAGTTAGCGCGAGGAAGAGGACGCTGCGCATCGCAGAGAGAGAGAGATCTCGTGGGCTAGGAAGAGCCGCGAGACACGCACAGGATACAACAGAACCTGGTCGAAGACACCTGAGTCTTTGGCCAACCCATTAGAATCATTTCGGGTGAGACTTTAGGCCGCTCCGCAGTGTGTCGCCGAAAGGGCTAGTGAGCTAGGGGTGTTGTTGGTACATTACAGTAAACCCAGGTCTGCCCATAGCGACCAACATGCAAGGAAAGTTCTATCCCCAACCTGTTTGGTATAGTAATCTCCCACAGATACTAAGGCCTCCGTTGGCACTTATGGTTCTGATCCTAAAAGGATCTATTTCCCTGTGGAGGAAAACAACAGTATATAAAATCTAAAGCGATCTGCCTAGAAAGTAAATCTAAACTAAGCTAGGCCTACCTTAAAATGATGTATTTTAATGTGCAGATTAAATTGATTTGAAAAGAGATAAGGATGTTCATCAATTTAATAGAAATGTGAAAGAGATTTAATTACTTATCAACTCAAATTACTACCATTCAATTGAAATTGGCTGATAGTAAGTTAAGAATTGAGAAACATTCAAGATTAACCTATCATTGATATATTAATTGAAAAATTAACATAAATTATAATTGTCTGTAAATCATTTGCAGAAATAGATAAAAGCTTTAATTGAATAAACTCTTTTAAAACCTTAATCGTACATAGATCACAAGCAAAGAGAAATCAAAGCCACAAACAAATGTACTTATGAATTGCAATAGATTAACAACAATAGTAAATAATTTGAAATGGAAAAGTCAATATTCATCAAGGAAACTTGACTAAATTTTCATAAAGAGATTTAAAAGGATAACATAGTGGTATTAGATAAAGTCTACAAGAAATTACAAACCCTAAATTAAATAGAGTGTCTTCAATCTCTTTAGCTGATTTTTCCCTTCAAAAATCCCCCTAGTACATGAGAAATATACCCTTTAAATAATAATTAAAAAAGAATGAATCCCCACGAAACTAGGATCATAAAATCCATGTGAAACTAATGGCTGAGAAAATATCGCCACCTAGTCCAAATCTCCAACAATTCATCTATGTTTGGATAATTTACTGATTCAAACCCAAGTTGAGCATCACACTTAAAATTTTCCATTTCATTTTTGGCCAGATTGTGCCAAATGCAGAAAAAAATGTGGATCTTTCCCTCAATAGCAAGAGGTTGTCTTATCAATTGATCCACGTCTTCAATGCTGATGTGGTTAAACCCTTGAATCTTCTCCTTGGCCTAGTCACATCGACGTTCAACCTGTTCAATCATACGTTTTGGTGGACAAGCATTTTCAATGAGATCCACGGTAGGGAAGTGTAGTATTTCAATGATGTTGTCCACAACATACCATCTCCTTCGATATATAGCCTGATTTTTCTTAATGGTATCTTCAATCATCTCATTTAGGTTAAGCCAAGCATGCAACACAGTCCTGAATTTATTCAATTGAAAACTGCTAAGGATAATGATACCTTTTGATCTATCTTTCATATACCTTTTCCAATCCATAATATCATCATAAGGCTTATAAGCTTGTTCTCTCTTGGCCACTTGGTTCTCAAGAGTAACAGACATTTTTCCAAAAGCAACATGAGTTTCCAGAATATCATCCACGGTTTTAAACAATTCAGTCACCAATTCATGGTGTTCTTGATTGGTATGGATGGCAAAATATTTGAACTCTTGCTGGGAAAAATCGGAGAAAGCAGAGGAAGATACACTTGCAGTTGCATATTCACATTGTTTTTCAAGTGTAGATATCCTTTGTGTAATGGTGGCATTTGTAGTCTTTTCATTCTACAATTCATCATGGAGAGAAGTGTTTTTCAGCTGTAACTCATTCAACATATTTTCAGATGCCCTTTAAGATCAACAACATAAGCATTATGCTCCCTTCTGGTTCTGCCCGACTCTTCTTCTAGCTTGTTTATTTCTTCCTTTATTCTGTCAAGCTCCCTGTTCAATGTGTTAACTGCATCAAGGTTAGCACCTATGAATGCACCCAAAGCTATAGATGTATCAACAACATCTACCTGAGGATCACTAGACTGCTGTGTCCAGATTATGTGATTAGCTTCAACACTAGCTTGATATCTGCTTCTTTTCTTTCCTTTTATAAGCACTGCCTTGGATGCATTAGAGGAAATTTCAACTAAAAATGGGCCTCCTAAAAAATATTAATAAAATAATAGTTAAAATAATAAAATAATATTTATTAATTTTGGAGGAAGAAAAGGAAAAAACTACTTTTTTGTTTGTATTTTTGACATATCTCCTCATGTTTTTACTCAAATTTCGATCGGGAGAGCTCGCTGGATGCGGAATTAAATTCCACATCCAATGATTACCCACTTGACATACTTTTGATGGACCCCGCGACCCAAAAATCAAGAAATACTTGAAAAAACGTGATGATGATGTCTGTCATCACGTTTTTCTAAGTATTTCTTGTTTTTGGGGTAGCGAGGTCTGACAAAAGTATGACGAGTGGGTACTCATCGGATGCGGAATTAAATTTCACATCCAGTGAGCTCTCCTGATCAAAATTTGAGTAAAAACACAGGTAGATATGTCGAAAATACAAACAAAAAAGTAGTTTTTTTATGATACCTATCCCCAAATTTATATTAAAGAAGTGTTTAAGACCTATACTGTATTTCAAATTTAAAGAAATTTCATTGGCTAACAAACGATGACATCGAATTTGAATTAGAGTTAAACGGCCCATTTTGAGTTGAAATTTCCTCTAATGATTTGTTGTAGAAATAATCCCCAAGAGGGACTACATTATCTTCCTCAAACTCAACCATTGATTTAGTAAAGGGTAAAGTCCAAATCACTATTGGAACCAATGAAGATGTCTGAGTAATGGTGGGAGTCAGTATGGGAATAGAGACATGAGAGGTAAATAAGAAGGAAGAGATGTATTAGACAACTATTGGTTCAAAGGTTGAAGAGAAGGCTGGGATGGAATTTTTAGAGCATGGGATGTAAATGTTTGCTTTTGGGAGTGATAATGAGGGTACTTGAACTCTCTCAGGAATAGGTGATGATGAAAAAGTGAATGAAGGTAATGGTAGAGGGACTTTCAAAGACCGAGTCTCTGAAATAGTAGATGAAAGCATGGGATTTTGGACTGAAGTGGCTTGGAGAGAAACAAGTGTAGAAGTTAGAGTGTGATAGAGCTTAGATAACGAAGATGATGGAATTGCCTCAGTAGGTAAATTTGAAAGAGTTTGAATAGATGAAAGGAGGAAGGCCAAAGTTGAATAATCAGAAGCAGAAGTAGATTCTAGGATCTTTGGATTAGGGATAGCATCTTTTGTTTCATCATTATTGAAAAAATCTGTAACTGCTAGAAAATGATCAGTTACTTCTTCAACCACAGGAACAAGAGAAATTACTTCTTCTTCAGTATCACAATCAATAAGTTCTATAGTAAGGGCTTGAGAAGCAGGAACCTAAATTTTCTGTCTTTTAAATGGCTTGACCTCAGCTATCACTTGATCAACACACACCTGGGTAACTGCAGTAGTTACCTGAATGTCAGCAATAGGATTAACAGTTGTAGCTACTTGAGTATCCAATACTGAAGTAATCTGTGCCAATTTTTGCTTTGATTGTTGAGAGGTATGCATCATAACTTTCAATTGCTGAGAAACAGTTACCTGTGGAAGGTCTTCCATAGGACTTTTCCCTTATTCCCATCTGGATAAGTTACCATTGATGGAACTTTTTTTCCTTGGGCTTCCTTCTCTTCCATGTCCTTTCTTACCTTTTCAAGGAGGTTAAGTTACATTGCTTTGTAGCTCAGAACCCTAGTTTTAAGCTCCTGTTGATGTTGTAAAATGTGGCTTTGCTCATCTTTGCTCTTAGCCCTAGCCAAGACCTCAGAAAAGGTATTCATCCCTTGGTAAATAGAGTCATAAGGGACTTCCTCATGAACATAACCACTCTTGACATGGTTTTGTTTGAAATGATCATCAAGAAACCCCTTGTTTGGAATGATCATCAAGAAACCCCTTAGGGTCATGCTTTCTTTTAAGAGAAAAACCAAGTTTCAAAGAGAATATTTGATCACGTAACACTGCAACCCAATTTGAATTTGGGATGACCAATGACCCAAGATTCAAAGGAAATTTAGGCCAGATTTTCCTTTTAGGAGCAATAAGTTTCTTGTAGACACCATCAGTGACAGTCTGGAAAGAGACCTCTTCAAGAATTAACCTGTTAGGAACTATCTTGGGAAGCATATGAACAATATTACTACCCCAAATTCTAATATATGAAAAAGACTCACCAACATACCAATCACCCATTGTGGAAATGAAGGTCCTGGCTTTATCTGAAAAGGCGGGAGCTTGCTGTTTGAATATTGAAAAATAAATGCTGCCAATGAAGTGTTCATAGATGTCATAGAACATAGCTACATAATTAGTATCCCACAGTGTTGAATAGTAAATACGTACTGGAGGGGCCGGTAAAGTCTAGTTCCATCCCAAATTGGGATATTGGAACTCGGTGTAGATGATAAAGGCCGAAGAGAATAAATTAGGCTTCTTCCAGGAAGTAGCTTTTTGATAATCCTGTATAGCCATTTTAAGCTCCAATGACAAGATAGACTCCCATGGGAAAGATTCACCAGTTTTTACGACATGGTGGGCTACTAGGGCCCATTCTACTTTGAAGACAGAACATTTGGGAAGACCATAAAGCCTGCATAGCATGTCTTCCAATAAAAAATAAGGTTCTCTAAACCAGGCGATTGGGTATAGGTTGTCGTCCCTTTGCAATAATTTGCTAGGTTCATTCATGCAGGATTCTAGCATTTCATTAAAATTGTACCTGGTCTTACAGGATTGGGAGAAATCAGTGTTAAGGGGTTGCATGACCAGTTTAAGATCATAGGCCCTGGTAAACACCTTAGGAAGGAAGGTGGGTAACTGTGACCCTGTGTTGTAATTAAAGAACCGGTCCTTAGGTCTTGCGTGGTCCACAATCCATTTGACTGCGTTAGTGTAAGTTAGGATAGCGGGCTTGGAAGAAATGACATGTAGGCCAGAATCTCTAAGTTTTTGGTAAGTCGATTGGTCACTTTGGATATCTGAGAGGTCATCATTGTAAAAAATCGAGTATATCCTAGGCCAGCCAATCTAGTAAGTTTTAGTGATTCTACCACTGGTGTCGGAGAATATGCCGAAGTTTGGGTCTTTAGTCAACATGTCTTTTTGAATGTTCTTGCAGGGGTAATTCGAGCCATTTTGGAAAATTGGAAAACTTTGTTTAAACACATAAACAATAAATCAATACCAATTAAGAAACACAACAATAGTAAACAATAAAATGTAGAAATGACAGAAAAAAACTAACCTAGAATAGACTGGAACTGTGAAATTGATCTCTGGTAAAAATTGCAGTAAAAACTCATGCAACAAGATAATTCTCGAAAGTGAAAATGGTAAATAAAATACAAAGGACCCATCTATTTATAGATTTTCCATGGGTCGAATTCATACCGTAGGATTAAAAGGAATAGATGGTCAGGATCAAATCTTGCTGGATACAAAATCAAGTCGCGAGATTTGAATTTTATTCACATACCCGCAATATGCAATCCAAAATTGCGGGTTACGGGAATACAAAATATTGAAATTTTAATTAATCCTTTCTGCAATCCACAACCCATAAATTGTGGGTTGTGGAAACACACAACACAAATCGTAAATTAAACTACTTCCCGCAATATGCAATCCGCAATTGCAGGATGTGGGTTGCAGGATGACAAATTGCAATTACTTAAAATGTTTCCGCACCTGCAATCCGCATTGCGGGTTGTGGGACCTAAAAGTTGAAAACATAAAAACAAGCTCCTGCAATCCGCATTGCGGGTTGCGGGAAAGATGGCGGGTTGCGGAAAAGATGGATTTTGGGAAAATTAGTCTTTTCCGTAACTCACCAAAAACACACAAAACATGCTTAAATTTAAAAAAACGTTAACTAAGTCAAATCTTGGCAAAGACATAGAAACCATGCTAAACATTATGGCAACCCCAAAATGACTTGAGGAATTCAAAAATTACCTTTGCATAAAAAATTGGGGGCTCCCATGTTTTGGAGAAAACACGGGATCTGTTGTATCTACAACAAATGGCGACTATCTGGGTCGAACTAGTTATCTCTGTAAATAAGAACTCCCTTAGAATAAAAACATGTCAGTAAACAAATAATTGAGCTTGAAATTATAGAAATGTTTATATAAGAATGAAACCAATAAGCAGAGTTACCAAAATTATTTATACATTCCCATCCATGATCAATTAAAAATGATGCAAATCTGATTAGGAAGTCTAAAGAATAATAAGGATCCCTTACCTTCAGGCGATCATAGGCATACAGTTTAAGTTGAACCTGGGAGCAAACCTAGGACTACCTTGGACATCCAAACATAGGTCACCTTGTTTTATTAATTGGATTCTTCTTTTTCCTCTTTTTTTTTTTTAAATAAATAAAGAACTGTAAGACCTTATTGACATAAGACCACTACCCCGATTTGGTAATCAGTTCCATTCATAAAGTTGATCTGGAAATTGAACAAGCCAGCTTGGTAAGGAGACCCCTTGTCTTCCAGTTGTATTGTTGAAAGCAACTATCATGGCTTGGTAACCATCTAATGATAATTTCAGTCCAACTTCAAACCTATGATCATGGTAGGGCTGGCTTGTGATAAGACCCCCCTTTCCTTATGTACAACAATTTCCTTATAGGAACAAACAAGAATTTATTTGAGTGTGGATTACAAGACACTACCATGGCTTGGTATCCACATAATGGTAGCGTTAAATATTCTTAACACATAAGGGCACATAAATATTTTATCAAGTCACGGCCGTGAAAGCCCCAAAGTTTTCCAACATGAAACAACCGTTAGGGCTTCGAAATATTCTTAACACATCATAGTCTCGGCCACATGGCCTTCCAAAAAAAAACAAATCACAATGTAGCCATGGCTGAGAAATAACCCAAGAACCAAGCAAATAGTATCAACCAAAAAAACCATACAACCAATGTAGGAGAAACCTTAGGCGAGACCAAGGATTTCTGGGATAGATACAAAGCTTGAAATCCATGTGTGGAGTTTCAATGACATATTCTAGCACATACCCTTCACCTAAAATCCTGCACAGATATAATAAAACACTTGTTATAACTGATTTTACCACTCTAGGTGAATCAGACTTTGTATGACCTTCCCCTATCCCACTGCAGACTCTTTAGACCCCGTGGACCATTTTTTGTCCTTTGATGTTTCCTTGATCATCCCTAAAAACATGTGAAAAATGATACACGCAACTTTTAAAACTATAATCATGTATATACACGGGTTTGACCCCTAAAACTACATACATCGGGATGTGTACAAAATCCAAATCCTTTTGGAGTTTTCCTTGACATGGATCCGACTCACTTGACTCCTGGCCTTCCCTATGCCTTGAGATCGCTCAGATTCGACCTTTCATTCCCATTTGAAAAGCTATATAAGGAACTCTATGGTACATTGAAATCATACGAGAGAATTGAGAGCAAAGAAACTATAGTCCATTGTTGCTGGAACTTATGCTTGAGTTTGCATCCCTTTGTCCCTTGGAGCACTTTTGTGTTCTTCCCAAGCTTGCCTTTTGCTTGTGAGCTTGCTATCGAGAGATGGAGGATTGAGGTGGTGGAGGCCCAAGTGGGGGATTCAGTTTCTCTGATTCACAGACGTGCCGATAGAGGTTGTATCTATTGTAATCTCTAATTTATATTAATAGAAATATCTTTTCCTGTCCAATAATGTGTGTTTGATTGAATATTTTATCCATGGGAGTATTTCAAATGCTTATACATTGTTGATTATATATAGTAGAATAGATCTAACACCATGATATATAGTATGCTTGTATTGTTTACTTGTTTTTGAGGAAGTAAGTTATCAATTCAAGCTGAAGTTGGAAAGCTCAACGGGGATCTACTTCAACTGTCTGAAATAAGGTACGAGGTTTAATCCTTTAGTGTTAGACATTTATTTTCTATTGCATATTAGAAAAGATTGATTTCTAGAGTTAAGTTGTCTATTGTGGTACCCGAAGCCATAGGAATTTCACTCCGTAACAGAATTGGCGACTCCACTGGTGATGTTCCTTGTTTTTATTTGGGGTTTGAGGGCACAATGGGCTTGATATTCTTGACTTGCTCTTTGTTTCTCATTGTTTATGTGTTGCATTTTATAGTATGTTTATCCATTGACACTCCCCTTTTTTGGTTTGACCCTTGGCCTGCTTTTTACCACTGCCTTCTCTGTATATGCAGGTTTTTGGCCAAAAGTCACGTACATACATGGATTTTTGGGCCAAAGTCGCGTATACAGGTAGCTTTTTGGCCAAAATCCGCATATACACGCAGGTTTTTGGACAAAAATTGCGTATATACATAGTTGTTCTTTAAACAGTCGCGTACATCCTCCCTTTTGGTGAGTTTGATGTTGTGGGAAGCTGTTGGGTGGGTTGTGAGTGTGGTTGGGTCTTCCTTGGGTCTGATGTTGTCTATTGGATGCTTCTTTTGTGACCAGAGACCACTTTTTCATTGATTTTTCTTTGAAAGTAGTTTTAGTCATTTATCCTTTTTGTTTTTCATTTATCCTTTTTGTTTTTCCATTAGTGCATTACTCTTTTTTTGTCTCGGTGTCTTGTTGGGCTTGGCTTTTATACTTGCTGCAGAGACTGAGAGTTTTAGATGAATTTGATTGCAGTTTTCATTCTTTTATATTGAAAAGTAAAAAGTAGTTGCACTCTTAGTTGCATCTTAGATATGGATTTGAGGAGGTACTTGCATTGGATTGCTTGGATGAGAGTTTTATTTAGGATTTCATATAGGAAGGATTGCATTGGCATTCAGAAAGGAATATATATTTATGCATCTCATGTAGTGGCATACCCTATTTTTCATTTGACAAAGATTGCACTTAGCATTGTTTGTTATGGTGTGCATATTTATTTCACTGCTGAGTCATAATGTCATTAGTTGCACGGCCATTTCCCTTTGAGTAATTACAACCAATTAAAATCAACGCTTAATTAAAATGAACTACACTCTTTTCTTTTCTAGGGTGCACCAACAAGCTTAGGTTTTAGGGTCTTGGAATAGTTCATTGTGAGTAAATTCTCCAAGACCACTAAACAACAACATGTATGTGTCTGTCCAGGTGAGAGTGTGAAATTCCTTGGTATAATTGGTGTTTCTCTAGATCCTCCTCTCAAAAGGGAGTTAAGCACGAGGAAGTGTGAGCGGTTATTGATTGGGATAACCCCTAGTCATAACTGAGTAGCACCATAGATATTTCCAGGATTGTATTCATATCTGGGGGCTCTTTTAAGAGTTTTGGGATTTTTCTAGCTTGTCCATATGGTCAATCCCACCTGCGATTGTCCGCCTAAGCATTGATTATATTGAGGTGACCTTAGTGGCCTTACCTAGGATATCAAGGGGGTACTTTGCAGGGGTTATTCTGCGGGTGTCTCGGCCAGGTTGGGGTTGGAAATCACAGTTGCTTTATGTGTTGAAGTTGAGGGCCACTATAACCATGTCAGAATGGCTATGGGTCTCATCACTATCTCTGAGAGGAAGCCTCGATCTGGAGAACACCAAGTCTCTCTCTGAAGTACTCGAACTTCAGCCTAGCCAATGGCTTCGTCAATATATCAGCTATCTGTTCCTCCGTCGCAACATACAGGAGCTTCACTGCTCCTCTCTGCACCATATCCCTGATATAGTGATATTTGATCTCGATATGCTTTGACTTGTCATGGAACACTGGATTTTCTAACAACTTCACGCAACTCTGGTTGTCACAATGTATACAAGTAGCATCCAACTGGAGATCAAATATATCAGACAGTAGCTTCTGCAGCCATACTACCTCACAACTAGCTGAACAAGTTGCGACATACTCTGCTTCAGCTATACTCAGTGCCACACATCACACCTGATCCCATACTGAAGCAACATCCCAAAGTACTCTTCCTGTCGATGGCACTACCTACCCAATCTGAATCAACATAACCCTCCAGGTTAATATTCTGATTCGCATCGTACTTGAGCCCATAATCAATTGTACCCTTCAGGTACCTCAGAATATGCTTTGCAGCAATCAAGTGAACACTTCTCGGATCTGTCAGGTACTAGCTCAAGGTGTTCACAGCAAAGCAGATATCTGGTCTCGTGTTCGTCATGTACATCAATGACCCAATCATCTGACGATACATCGTAGCATCAACCGTCTATGAAGAAGCATCAATCAATAGCTTCAGGTTTGATGCCATAGGTGTATCCATAGCCTTGCATTCCATCATCCCGAACCTCTTCAAGATCTCTACTGCATACTTCCCTTGTCCAAGGAAGATTCCATCTGTACTTTTCCACACCTCCATACCTAGAAAGTAATGCATCATCCCTAAGTCCTTCATCTCGAACTCAGCAGCAAGATTTCTCTTCGTATCAGTAATCAACCCATTTGTACCTATCACAAATAGATCATATACATACAGTAGAATCATCACTGGATTGCCATCTTCAACCTTGTAGTAAAGGTTGGAATCTACTTTACTTTTGGTAAAGCCCAAACTAGATAGAAAGCTGTCAATCCTACCGTACCAGGTCCTGGGTGCTTGTTTCAAACCATACAGGGCTTTCTTCAATCTGCGCACATGGGACTCTCTGTCATGTGTCTCAAAACCGAGTGGCTGTTCTGCATACACTTCCTCTTCTACTACACCATTCAAGAAAATAGTCTTGACATCCATCTGGTGTATCTTCTACTTCGTCACTGCAGCCAAAGCAAGTACTGATCTGATGGAAGTGTATCTGGCTACAGGTGCAAAAGTCTCTTCATAATCTACTCCCTCTTTCTGAGAGAATCCTCGAGCCACAAATCTTGCCTTATACTTTTCAATGCTACCATCCGCAGCATGCTTGATCTTGTAGATCCATTTGGAAGTAACAATTGATTTCCCTTTTGGTCTTGGGACAACATCCCAAACATCATTCTTCATGATCGATTGATATTCTTCGATCATCGCATCCTTCCATTCTTTCTGATCTGCCGCTTCTTCATAACTAGAAGGTTCTTTATCAATGAAATCACATAGTAAAGCTACATACCCGGAATTTGATCTAGTTCTCTTTCTTTCTATAAGATTCTCTTCTGGAGGCCCATATCTTTCCGCACCTTGGATAATTTCACGTATCCAAGTAGGTTTCCTCTTATGAGGATTCTTCTCCAGAGGTGGATCTATAGGTCTTTGTGGTTCCTCAAACTCTTGATCTTCTTCTTGAGCTTCTTCATTCATGATTGTATCACAGATCCTGTGTGCTTCTGCTTCCGTTTCTTCAAGTTCTTCAGCAGGTCTCTTTCTGGATTTGTTGTAAGTTGTGCCTTCATCAAATGTCACATCCCTGCTGATGTCAATCTTCTTGTATCCTAGAAAGTAGATTCTGTAAGCCTTCCAGCTTTCAGAGTATCCCACAAATATACCCTTCTTTCTTGAAGGATCTAGTTTTGTTCTCTTCTCTTTTGGAATATGTATGTACACTGGACAACCGAATATTCTGAGATGGCTGACTTCTGGTTTCTTGCCAGAGAAGACTTCTTCAGGAGTCTTGTTCTCGAGTACTCTATGTGGAGTACGGTTCTGTACATACACTGCTGTTCTGGTAGCTTCAGCCCAAATATGCATAGGTAGATCTTGATCATGAAGCATAGCTCTTGCAGCTTCCATGATAGTTCTATTCTTTCGTTCTGCAACCCCATTCTGTTGTGGATTATAAGGAGTGGACAACTACCTCTTAATCCCTGATTCTTTCCATAGCTCCTTGAATTCATTTGAAGTGAATTCTCCACCATTATCTGATCAAATGGTCTTGATCTTCTTTTCAGTATGGTTCTCGATCAAGGCTTTGAATTCTTTGAACTTGCTGAATAATTCATCTTTGTTCTTCATAAAATAAATCCATGTCTTTGTAGAAAAATCATCAATAAAAGAGACATAGTATACATACCCGCTTAGTGAGTTTGATGACATAGGACCGCATACGTCAGAGTGGATGATTTCTAGAATACCTTTGGCTTTGCTTTCGCTGCTTGGAAATGTCTTCTTTGTATTCTTTCCTTTCTCACATCCTTTGCAGACCCCTTCATGTTTTGCTTGAATTTCTGGAAGACCTTCGACAGCTTTACTTGCAATAGGTAGTGCTCTGTAATGCACATGTGCAAGTCTTCTATGTCAAAGTTCATTTGGCTCTACTGAGTCATGGATCAAGGCTTGTTCTGGATGGCCCTTCAATTTGTACAAGCCTCCTTCTTGTTCTCCAATTACTACTGCATCATCGATAGTCTTTCCTTTTGGCCACATGATGACTTGACCATCTATAAATGCCACTCGCATTCCTTTTGTATCCAAAGCTGAAATGGATAGAAGATTCTTCTTGAGTCCTGGGACAAACAATACTTCTTTCATTGTTAGGGACTTACCAGATTCTAGCTTGTATGAAGATTCCCCACTACCTTTTATTGGATATTGGTAGTCATCTCCTAGTTTCACCTTGTGAGGTGATTCATGTTCTGATAGTCTCACAAAAGATTCCTTGAATCCCGTCATATGTTTGGAAGCACCACTGTCTATGAGCCAATCATCACTTCCATAAGTAATGTTACCTGTGAGAGCTGATATCAGTACATATTCATCCTCGCTTGAAGAATCTTCAATTTCATATCTGGATCTTTTTCTGGATGGTTCATCATCTTCTGCAGCATGAGCATGATGTCTTCTTTTGCTGCTCTTCTTCATCTTCTTCTATTTGTTAGGAAAATATTTTCCATAGTGTCCTGCTTCATCACAAGTATAGCATATGACCCTAGACATATCTCTTTTAGGGTTATCTTTGTGAGAGTACTTACCTTTGAAGTGATGAAGCCTTCTTCTTGATGACTTGGAGTGAGCTTTGGAGCGTACTGTGAGAGCTTGGTCTTCACTACCCATCTTCTCTTCTCGAGCTTCTATTCGAGCTTCTTCTTGAGAGCACTCTTCCCATAGTTTGCTGAATTTGACTAACTTCTTTATAGCACAGATTCCTTGAATGAAAGCATCCCATGACCTAGGGAGGCCATTCAAAGTAGTCATGACAATCTTTGCATTTTCCACTTCTTCATCAACAGCTTCTAATTGTTCCTTGATTTGAGAAACCCTTGTGAAGTATGACTGGATAGTTTCTGCATTCTAGATCTTCACATTCTTCAGTTGGTTTCTCAGGGTCATCTTCCGATTGATGTTCTTTCCTTCAAACAATTTGGTTAGGGCATCAAGCATAGCTTTAGGTGTCTTGAGAGAGGACACCTGTGGGATGAGATGATCCTTGATAGAATCAGCAATGATTCTCTTTGCCATAACCATATTCTTCTTATGTAAGGCTTTTGCCTCATATCCCTCTAGAACTGGAACCTCCTCATGAATGTAGGAGTCTAGTTCATTCTCTTCCAGGACCAGGGAGATTCTATACTTCCAGGCTCAGAAGTTATCAGCCCCCTCAAGCTTTTCATCAAGCTTGGTATGATGAGACATCTCTAAATAAGAACCTCAAATGGAAATACAAAATATTTTAGATCTTACCAGGTTCAAGATGTCAAATCTGAAGCTTGAGCTGAAATCCTGCAGAGCTGGTTCAAGAGCAACAAGGGTTTTGCTTTCCCAGAGTTCTGTCCACCCAAATGCCTTCAAATTTGTTCCTAACTTTGATTTTGGGGAGGAGATCAATCCAGGCCTGGGCTCACTGAAAAATTCCTCTTCTGCAAAAAGCCCTAATTTCCGACCCTAGTGACAGGTCCAAAACTGAAAAACCTCAGAATTGAATTCTGTTTCGACAGAAAGATGCACCCTAGGGAGGAGATTAATTCCACCTTAGTTTTGCTGAAAATTAGTGGAGAAAGATCCACAAACAAGGAAGCCCTAGCCTCCGTAGCTGCACAGTGTCTTCTTCTCAGGTTAGCTCTGATACCATGTTAGTTTTTCAACTTTTAAGCTAGCATTATGTTAGGATCTTTTCACTGAGAGAATAACAAGCACAACAATAACATAAGCACATCACAAGAGACAAGAGACACAAAGAGTTTTGATCGGGGAAACCATAAATGGAGAAAACCCCGCAACTTCCTCTAAGATAGTATCACCACAAGATGTGAAACCAAAAACAGTAAGATGCACTCTCCACACAGCAATAGCCTTCTGTCTTCTGTCAAGCCAAAGTATTTCCTTCTCCAAAGGTGCGCCACACTTGAGAGAGCAAGTGATGTAATTCACAAGTGACAAATAGAGAGACTCTCACTCTCTATTTATATTAGTTCGTTCACTTGAATTACATTTTCACACGTAGGCTCGACCTAATAATTACTACTCGAGCCTGCACCTTAATTAGTGTATAATAACTCAAGTGCCCTGAAACTGTGGGGACTTACGTAATGACTTGATATGACTTGATTACATTATTAATCCTCCCGATCAGAACATCGGGGCATGACCACATGACTCAAATACATAATAGAAACATCCCAGAATAAACATTGGGTTACAATACATAGAAGAATACATTCCAAAGTTACATATACATCAATAGGAAGAAGATTTCAGCTCACTCCAGAAGAGCAACACTTGGGAGCTGGTTGATCTTCCCCCAGGGAGGAAGCTAGTTAAGTGTAAGTGGGTGTACAAAACCAAATTTTCTGCTGATGGTTCACCTCTGAAGTAAAAAACCATATTGGTAGCCAAGGGATACTCACAGGTACATGGCATAGACTACAATGAGACCTTTGCACCAGTGGCAAAGATGGACTCCATCAGGCTAGCCTTAGCCATTGCAGCTTCAAAGCAGTGGGAGGTACACCACAATGATGTGAAATGTGCTTTCCTGAATGGAGATCTTACTAAAGAGATTTACATGCAGTAGCCTCAAGGATTTTCTACTAACCCATCTCTTGTGTGCAGGCTAAAGAAGTCATTGTATGGGCTTAAGTAAGCCCTCAGGGCTTGGTATGCCAAGATTGATAGCTTTCTGCTATCACTGAATTTTGTTTGATGCAAGTCAGATCCAAATTTCTATTTGAAGCTGATTCATGGTTCATTAATGATCATTTTTTTGTATGTTGATGACCTTCTCATTACAGGAATCTCAAAGGATTAAATTACTTCCTTGAAGAATGCAATGAACCATGCCTTCTCAATGACTGATTTGGGCTTATTGAGCCAATTATTGGGGCTCGAGATTGCTCAAACCAAAGAAGGAATCAAAGTACATCAGTCCAAGTATGCCTTGGATTTGTTGAACAAATTCAATATGAAGGATTTCAAGCCAAGCAAGACTCCCTTCCTTTCAGAAGTTAAGCTTGAAGAGGCTGATTCTTCACCTATGGTAAACAATACACTGTATAGGAAATTGATTGGATGTTTGTTGTATCTTACACATAATCGACCTGATATTTATTATGCAGTAAGTGTAGCTTCAAGATACATGGATCAGCCTCATGAGATCCATTGGAGAGAAGCCAAAAGGATCCTTAACTTTGTTCAGGGAACAAGGACTCATGGGATCTTCTACAAAGCTAAATCTGATCTTGACTTGATTGGGTTTACTGACAGTGATTGGGTAGGTGACAACATATATCGAAAGTCAACATCAGGATATGTGTTCATGCTTGTTGAAGGGCCAATCATCTGGTCAAGCAAGAAATAGAGTTCCATTGCACTCTCATCTACAGAAGCAGAGTACAGAGGAGTTGTAAATGCAGCAACTCAATGTTTATGGTTGCAGGGGTTACTTGGTGAGTGTGGCTTCGAATCAAAATAATCAACTACTATATATTGTGATAATCAGAGTACCATTTGAATCTACAATGATCCAGTTCAGAAGTAGAGAACCAAACACATTGAGATCCATATGCACTACATCAGAAAGCTTGTGCATGATGGCACCATTCACCTACTCTTTTGTTCATCTTCAGAACAAGTAGCAGATATCTTCACCAAAGTTTTTGTGAGAAGACATTCAACAATCTCAAATCACTGCTGGGGATTGCTGATCATGCTGTGAAGCATGAGTGATGACAATATTTTGAAATTTTGTTTTACTGTCCATGTTTAAGGGAGGATTTTTCCCACTAGGTTTTTGCCTCTTTCCTTGGTTAAATGGACATATAGTATGTAAAGGGCGACTAAGACTTATTGCTAGGCCCTATAATTTTCTGATATTTTACTCATAATTCAGGATTAAGGGGGGGTGTGAGAATAATCAACCCATAGTTAGCTACCTTAGACATTAATTAATCCTATTTTTGTCTTATTTGCCTAGTTTCCATATTCCACCTTATGCAAGTTGTCCTCCACACATCCATAGTGGTAAAACTTGCTTAATTTGAGTGATGGAGTGCTTGGGAAACCTCTTGGAATCAAATCTTCTTTATTCCTGGCCTCCCTAGCGCATGTCTACTTTTTCTACTTTATTGCCTGCTTTTTCTGAGTTTTAAGGCAATTGGGAAAGTTTGACTAGGTGAAGTTAACTTGTTTTTTGTCCTCATCATCCTCCACTCTTTTCTCCTATGAAAATCATGTATGATTTGTCCTTCCACCATCTATTATCTTGCCTAATTGATTTTTCCAATTCGTGAGCTCCTAGACAGATTTGGAAACTGCTTTATGCACCTATGGGAGATTTGCTTAGATTTAGTAAGCCTTCTTTTGACCAAATTCGAATGGCATCCTTATGCATTCAAATCTCTCATGTAATTATTTATTGTGGAAGCCTATGATTTCACAGGGTTGGCTATTGTACACTTATTCAATACAGATTAGTGTTCTGCTCCATATTCAGTCTCCTTTTGTGAGTAAATTGCATGTGTAATTGGCAATTGTTGTGAGTGTAATTGTTATAACACCTGGGTTCAATTTCCACACCCTACGGTGGAGGTCACATCACATGTTCATCCTAGACCTAGTGCTAGTAGTCCTATTCGGATACTAGATCCAAGACAAGTGACTGTAGGGAATACCACTTACGTGATTTCACATGTCACTTCGTCCTCTATTCCTAGTTCTTCGAATGTTATTCCTCCCCCACATTCACGTGGTCCTTCGGGATGGAATGTTGCTACGATCCATGTGCATACTACTACTACTCACGTAGTTGTGTCTTAGAGTCAAGTAACTCTTGTTGTATCGGGAGGTTGTATTCCTACTTCTGGAGGTCATATTCTTACTTTCGGAACATCTATTCTACCTATGGAGTTTCTCATGGGACATCTCATGGGACTTCTTATGGACCATATTATGGACCGCAGTATGCATAGAGTTATTCACCTTATGGGTGCGAGTATCAACAACATACTTACTCTCTGAATTATGGCTTTGTACCCCCACATAGTAAAGGTACACCACATTATGGTGCTTCCATGGCACCCTAGACGGGTCAAATGGGAGGAGGATACTATGGCCATGGCCATGGTGGTTACGGTAATCAGTCTTATGTGAACCAAAATTATTAGGAAGCGCCTCATAGACCTGCTCAACCTAGGCTCCCTTTCCTCACAATGTTAAATCTACCTGACTTGTTGAGACTAATGAACGATCTAGTATCTTATGACCCGACTTGGCCAGCTGTCTCTACGAAGCTTCCCTCAGACATTCCCAAGTTCGAGGGAAAACCAAGAGAAGATACGAGTGAACATGTTACTACATTTCACCAATGGTGCTATTTTAACTCTGTACATGAAGATTCGATCCGTTTAAGGCTATGTCAACGCACCCTCACCGAGCCTACTATGAAATGGTACATAGAGCTACCTAGGGGGGAATTCACTTTGTTTGATGACCTAGCTATGAATTTTCACAACCACTTCCAGCTACCAGTGCATTACAACATTGGTACTAAACTCTTGTCAACATTTCAACAAGATAAAACCATGCATATCTCGGACCATATCCAAGAGTGGCATAGACAGAAGAGATTGATTAAATCCTTCATACCATTGGAGTTTCTCCTCGAATGGTTCCTTAAATAATTACTATCTTATATAGCGAAGGATATTTCTACATCCTGAGTTCAGAATGAGGAACAAGCCATTTTTAGGGCACAGGAATTGGACTTGATTTATGCTCAATCCGGTTTGTTATATGAGATCATTCCTAATGCTCCGTGTTCTAGTATAGACCCTAAGGTCAAACTTGGACCACATGCCGAGGACATTGTTGGTTGTACGAGTGCCAAATCTACAAATTCGGTTGTGAAACAACTCAGTCAATTATCGATCAACCAATCTGCCTCGGGACAAGCCACGGCTTTGTCTCAACCCACCCAAATGGTGAGTGTGCTTTCAGTACAATTGTCGGACCAGAAGGGTAACCAACAACCCAAAAGGAATAAGAAGAAGGGTAAAAAAAATTGTAAGAGTGGGAATAAGAATGAAAATGCCAATTCTAATGACAAGAACACCCAAAATGCTGGGGGGATAAGCAGCCTAAACGTAAGGTTAAGTTTCCTTGCAAGTTGTGTAAGGATGACCACCTCACTCACTTGTGCCCTTGGATAGAAGAAGCCTTGAGATTCATAGTGCAAGGCCCAACTGTGCTGACTAACCCTTTACCTCATAATCAAAACATGAAATCGAGGACCCATGATCAGTCTGATGGGGATCAAGATCTGCCGAAAGCTACTAGTGGTCATGGTTGCATCAATATGATGCATGCTACTAAGGTTGTGACTCGTGCAAAGGAATATGGTTCGTCACAACCAGAACTTGGAAAGGAACCTGCTCCACTCGAGAGTCCTTTGTGTATTGAAAAAATTGTGGATAAACCTGAAATTGCTCTTCGCATTCCTAAGGGAGTCCTTAAGTGTTCAAGGCACAATCCTAATGCCCGAGCCACCCAAACTATTCTGTTGTCGAGGATTTGGGCCACACTCCTTGTGTGATGTGTGCACTCAAAGTATTTCAGAGTTGTCCTTCGCAAAAGAAAGCTTTGCTTTCTTCTCTTGGTGTTAACGATGATAATTCTTCCTCCGTCATCAAATTTGAAACCGCGGGACTACAGCCTCGCTTGTCTTACTATGTGTCTCTCTTGATTCATGTAGAATGTCTTAACATAACCGTCAAATGCACTCTAAATGATGAAAGCGCTTCTACTTCCGTGATGTTTTTGGCATGTTGGAAGGGTTTGGGTTCCCCCGAGTTGTCTAAATCTGCTACCATGTTGACTGCTTTTGATGGTAGATCGTTTCAACTGCACATCATTCTTCCTTCTCTTAAGGTCCATTTGGGAGGGAAGACCGTTGCGATAGAGGTCGAGGTGGTTGATGCGCCCCTTGACTACAATTTGTTGTTGGGTAGGAATTAGATGTACAGTATGCAAGCCATAGCTTATTCTCTATTTTGAGTTGTATGCTTTCCGTTTAATGGGAAGATAGTTATGATTGATCAAACGTCATTCAAGAATGTGCTTGTTACCACATCTTCAGGAGCTTCTTTCTCGATTGTCATGCACTCTCAGCCGAAAACTGGGAGTGTGGGTGTTGGCATGTATCCATCCCTTATGGGAAGCTTTAGTTGTCCTGCACCTATTTTTATGATCGGGTCTAGTTCCGGTGAAGCTTCATCGTCAGTGAGATCGGTGTCTTTTCACACAACCCATATGGAAGTTCCTTGGATTCTTCCTACACGGATTCCTTCATGTGAACCCATTGAAACGGATGTGTCGCTGCCTGCAACTATGATAGCATATCAAGCTAATCTTGGATGTGTTGCAGAGCCTAGTCCTTCCTCTTCGCGGATGGAGGAGGACCCATATGTGCTGCTTGCATGGGCAGTTCAGTATTCTCACACACATGACTTCCTTGATAGTTTTTTTCCTTTAGATGAAGCTATTATTGATGCCATGTCTTGGGTTGAGCTGCCTTAGGAAGAGTTTCATCATAGATATTATTTTTTTCCTGAGCTTGATCGTTTGGAGTGTGAAGACTATAGGGAGATTCTTAGTGAGATAATTGGTAGTCCCATGGTTCTGTTAAGATTTCCTGGTCTGATGGCTGATGGAAACATGGAAAATATATCTCTTACCATCCCTATCAATATCTCTCGCGATCCTGACAATATTGAGAATGTCTATATTGTTGAGGAATGTTCCCATGCTAAGATTAAAAAGTATACCGAGTTGTTCAAAGAATTTTGTGATGTATTTGCTTGGTCATAAGAAGAAATGCTAGGTATCGACCCTCACATTGTTGAGCATGAGATTAAAACTTATCTCAATGCTAAGCCTGTTTGACGATGCTTGCATGCGGTGAATCCTAGGAAAGCACCCGCGACTAAGGCTAAGATAGAAAAGCTATTGAATGTTGGTTTTATCTATCCTATTCCCTTAATGGAGTGGGTTTCAAAACCCATTCCGGTTGATAAGAAGCAGGGAACAATCCACATATGCACTGATTTCCATGACTTGAATCGTGCCTGTCCTAAAGATAATTTTCCCGCACCATTTATCGATTAGATTTTGGATGAGTGTGTGGGAAGCGAGGTATTTTCCTTTATGGATGGATTTTTCGGATACAATCAGATACAAATCAAACCCGAGGACCAACATAAGACTACCTTTATTTGTCCTTGGGGTACCTTTGCATATTGGAAGATACCTTTTGGCCTTAAAAACGCAGGAGCCACTTTTCAGAGGGCTATGACCTTGATCTTCCATGATCTCAAATCGATTATTGAAGTCTTTTTGGATGACCTTGTTGCTCATTCTCATATGTGAATGCATCATTCCTACCATTTTAGATTAGTGTTCGAAAAGTGCCACCATTATTTGGTCAAGTTAAATCCTCACAAGTGCATCTTTTGCGTGAAGTTTGGTTGCTTATTAGGGTTCAATGTCTCCAAAGAGGGTATAAGAGTCGACCCTTTGAAGGTTGAGGCAATACTTCAATTGTCTTGCCCGAGAAACATTAGATATCTTCATTGTTTGCAAGGCATGAAAAACTTCTTACAGAGATTCGTCGTGAGCTTTGCCAATTTGTCTAGAGGCTTTATGCATATTTTGAAGAAGGACACTACCTTTTGCTGGGATGAGTTAGCCCATGAATCCTTCAATGCACTTAAGTGAGCCTTAGCATCGGCCCTGGTTATTAGTCCACCCAACTATAGCCATGATTTTCTTCTTTATGTGGCCGCATCCATGGAGATGATTGGTATGGTTTTGGTTCAAGAGGATGAGGAGCTCCAAGAGCATGTCATATATTATCTAAGTTGAAACCTTATAGATGCAGAAATCCATTATTCCCATGTGGAGAAGCTTTCCTTAGCTACCATTCATGCGGTTCAAAGATTGAGACACTATATTCTCCTTTGCCAGACCTTGGTTGTTTCCCATGTCAATCCATTTCAGTTTGCCCTCACTAGAAGGATGATAGGGGGAAAGTATAATAAGTGGATTATCATCGACAAAATTGAAGAAATCATTGATTTTTGTGGAGCTTATATCTGATTTCCCGAGAGAGTAGGAGGAGGAGGCTTGCAAAGATATGTTTGTCGATGAGAACATATTCTTGATCTCAACATTGGATCCATGGTATGGGGATATTATCATATATTTACAAACATTGAAGGTCCATACTCACCTTTCACAGGATGAACGACGACGATTATGTCACGTATCCAAGAATTACCTCATAGTGGATAACACATTGTACTGCTGTGGGGTAGATTCCATTTTACGTCATTTTTTAACTCATGAAGAGGCTGAGCTTGTGCTGAATGATTGCCACGGAGGGGTGTGTGGTGGTCATTTATGTGGGCTTTCTATAGCCCAAAAAATATTGAGAGCGGGTTATTTCTAGCTGTTGATCTTTAAAGATTGTGTCAATGCGGTCAAGAAGTGCCACCCTTGCCAGGTGTTTGCACATAATATGCGCTTGTATCCTGCCCCGTTACATCGAATTATCACCGCCAGTCCCTTCACTAAGTGGGGCCTTTATTTCATGGATTGCAACCCAGCTTTAGATGGGGGGCATCATCATTTATTGTGGCTATTGACTACTTCAGAAAATGGGTTGAGGCTCTGCCTACAGTTAAATTTGATGGTGAGATAGCCGCACACTTCGTATTCAACCATATTATTACTCAGTTCGGTATTTTGAAAGAGCTTGTCACTGACCATGGTACGCATTTTCAGAATCGGATGATGGAAGAGTTGGCCTTGAAATTAGGGTATAAGCGGGAGAATTCTTCTTCTTATTACCCTCAAGTGAATGGACAGGTTGAAGCAGTGAACAAATCACTCAAGTCTATTCTCCAACGAACTGTCACACAAAGCAAGATCAATTGGCATGTCATGTTATATCCTGCTTTGTGGGCTTATAGGACTCTGGTTAAGACTTCCACCAGTTTTTATCCATATCATCTTGTACATGGAGTGGAGTCTATATTGTCAGTTGAGTGCGAAATCCCTTCTTTGAAGCTAGCCATAGAGCTCTTACTAGACACTTCCCCATTGGAGGAACGTTTAGTCCATTTAGAGCACCTTGATGAGCATTGCCAAGATGATTTAGTGGCTCTAGAAGTGAATAAGCATCACATTAAGGTCCAGTATGATAAATCTATTCATCCAAGGAAGTTTAGTGAAGGAGATTTGGTCCTCTTGTGGGATCAAGCTAAAGAACCCTTGGGGGCAGGAAAATTCAACCCCATGTGGCATGGTCCTTATGTGGTTAAATGTGTATTAGAGAAGGGCACTTATGAGCTAGTAGATTACGAGGGGATGGCCTTGGCGGAGCCTAGAAATGGGCTCTTTCTTAAAAAATCATATGCATGATTTTCAGCCAGGGTTGACTATTGTATATTATTGTACAACATTTTGCATAGTTAGGTTTTTCTTATGGTGATCGGGTTTGTTGATTAGCTTCCATTTCTTATGGCAGATGTCAATGGATTCTTCCATCTATATAGGATTCATGGATGGTGCAAGCTGTCACACTCAACACTCAGCCTCTGCTACTTGGGTGATTTATACTCCTACGGGTTAGGTATTGTCTTCAGGAGGCATATGTTAATGGCCCTATTTAAACAGTGTTGCTGAATACAGCGTCGTTATCGAGCTTCTATGAGATGCCATTTCACATGGTGTTCTATCTCTTGAGGTATGTCTTGATTCGGCGTTAGTAGTGTCACAGCATAATGGCTTATATCATGTTAGAGATCCAACATTTTTATGGAGATTCTTACATGTGATATTGTTAGAACAATAATTCGACAACATAACATACATACATGTTCCAAGAATTTATAATCAAGTTGCTGACTCATATGCTAACTACATGTTAGATTGGATTTGATTTTACACATGTAAATAAATAAACCGATCATCATAAAAAAATTTCATTAAACATCCAAAATGTGATAATACATAGTGTCATAATACAAAAATGGGGCTTCCCGGCCACCAAAATATAAATACACAGTAGTACAAAATGTATCACTCCCAGGTATCTAAGCCTGGGGAGGAGGAGGGGGGTTATGATCATGGAATGTCACCACATCTCTAGGTAGCCGTTGAAACAAATGCACCCATGCTCATGGCACACCCACCATCTGACGCTGCATGGCCTCAGGTAGGTCCTTGACCTGTGCCATGGTTACCCTGTGTGTCAGCCGCACAAAGTTAGTATGAATGCTTTGGAGCATCCGCTCCGCATCCACACCCATAATGTCATATCCTCTTCCCCTCCATCTATGACGAGAGAAGCCTTTAGGTCACCATGGTCCTACATCTGCATACATATAACAGGATGTCACTATGTTTTGTCATGCAAAAACATGTCTTTTTTATTCCATATATAAAAAAAATACAAAAAAAATTTAATAACTCAAAAATCTTAAAAGTAGGGTTGGGATTCATTACCAATGTCACCCTATGCCGATCCTAGTGGTAGTGGCATGTCAGGGTCTCCCCAAAAATCTATCCCCACATAGGGGTAATCATCGATGGAAACTATCTGCCTCCACCACCATGGAAAGAAATCAGCTAGATAGGGGTTGGACACCCTACCTCCACCTAATCTGTGCATCGCATTTGCCCAACATTGTTGGGCCAGATATCGAACCCCGTGAAGAGGAACATCAACTCTAGGGATCAATCCCGGAACACGCTAAAAAAAAAATGTGCTCAGTATGCTACTGAAACCAAAGTTTTGTACTCTGCCCATCTTACACTCGCTGAGCTGGTGCTTCATGTTGCCCAATAGTGTAGTGCTTCAATCGTAAACCATGGGTCTCATACACTCCACTGCATAGAACATCAGTGGTCATGAGGCTTGGTGGAGTGAGGCTAGCCCTATTATCTTGCCCAGTGTCAATAGTATGGCCTTTAGTCCTAGCACATGTATGGAGTTAGTTGGGATCTGACTCTCGACCTTTTCCATGTCCAGATAACAATACACTACTATGTACTCATCTATGGTGAGGCCACCTTCGGGCCCGCGAGAACGTAGGTTGACCACTTCCCCCTGTCGGGACAATCTAGTAATAAAGTATATGTCCTCGACGTCTATGGTGAGGGACAACCCATTGATATAGAAAGACTCTGAGTCAAGATCCCAGTAGTCTACTAGAATTTGCAGCAGTCTTGGTTGGCCCTTAAACCACCAAGACACCAAAACTTGTAGAGCTCGCATGCACGAAGAGCTTGTTGTGCCATTAGATCACCTCGTACTGCTTCTTCTACATCCCCGTGCTCATTTTCCCTCCATTCTAGAACCATCCTGCACATTTAATTCAATTTTGGGTCATTATAAGTCTTAGAAAAACTTTAACGTAGCTGCATATGTGACTGTTTGCTAAACAACTACGTATGTACGCGACTTTGAGGCCTTTTTCCGCGTATATCTAGCCCTATATGTGGAAAAATCCTCAATTTTTGTGTGGGCCGTGGCGCATACTTTAGGGTGGCCTAGAAATCAAATTGGACCATGGAAAATTGAAAAAATTACATGAAAATGAAAGAGCAAGGCATGGGAAATTACCTGGAAAAAACGGTGTCAGATTCCGCCGGTTGGATCTCCCGAAATTTGCGTTTGAAATTCTAAGCTCAATTGGGTAAAAATTTCAAATGTTATATAATGTTTTGAATTTTTTACTATTTATAGAAAATTTTCAATTTTTTGAAAATTTTTTACCCCCTTTTCTATAGTTTTGCACCATTTCTGACCCTTTTGGACCGTTTTTGACTAATATATGATGTAGGAGACCGTTTTGAGCGTCGTTTCGACCATTGTTTTGACCCGTTCGTGCCAATTTTAGGTATCATGTTTAAACTGGCATATAGGTTAGGTTTCACCTCCATTTTCATTTTACATGACCTTATGACCATTTCATTATAACTATAGGTACGAACCCATTCTATCTTGTCACGGAACCTTCTTGTTGTTTTAGAAGTGGCATGATTATAATGGTAGAGCTTGACCTTACATGGGTACCCTATTTAGCTCCTTATTTGCATTTGGTGCCCATGTCGATAGTTTTGTCCTTTAGGGTGTGGGAGTCCATTGTATAGTATTTCCATGACATTTCGCAAGAGCCTCATACTCCTCTTGATCTTTTGCTGGCCTATTTCCCCCTGAATCCCTTATGTCAAGTTGTAATTGCATTATCATGAGCTTTGCCTTCCTCATTGAGCCTTATGCCAGCTTCCCTAACTTTGAGTATCAGCCATATAGCCCGCGATTGTCTCATGTCTAGCCACATAGAGCCATTTCATATATCCTTTGCAGCTTGATTCCCTATTCTTACCTGGAGGGGACTTTCCCCCCGAGTGTCGCTATCCTACACATGTGTCCTTGCATTGAGCATAGGTATGTTCCACTACTTGGAACTAGTTTGTTTTCCCATTTGACAATCGTCTCCTCCTAGTCTGTAACTTTAAAGCAATTTTATTCTTTTTCAAGCTTTTCAAATATTTGAAAAAGTCCAAAAAAATTAAAAAACCAAAAAGCTGGACAAGAAAAGATGTTATCTTTGGCAGCAGTCGAGTCATGTGGCCTTTGAACAGAGCACTGTATATCACATCCCTTGGTTGGGTTAATAGTTTGACTTTAGGAGCTGTACTCATTTATCTGAGTTTATCTCCACTGGTTGGTTAAGCTTCCAGTCCCTATGGAGCCTCTGTCGATGCCTCCTGTGTCCCAGAGATGTCCCAGTTTTGCATATCGATTCTATGATGCCTACATTCAATCACCATTTTCCTTTATGCTCTTGTTCAAAGGAAGTTGAGACCTGAGTCGGCCATTCCACAGTTATCTTGACTTTGCATGTCGGCCAATCCCGGTACAATTACTAGTTCGTGTACCTTATGATTGAGTCCTTCCACATTATACAGCTTTGTTGAGTACCTCGTGTTGGATGATGGGAGATGCCTTAATGCCCTCCTTCCAGTGGATTTCATCCCATTGACTTCAGATCATTTATTCTAGGATAGAAATCTAGAGTCTTTTCTGAGTGCCTTGAGACTTGTAGTCATCAGTGGTAGGTTCTCTCACCATCGACAGTTTTTTGGGAATACATCAATGTCCCCTAATCGATGGATTCTCTCAAGTGTTCGACCTCAACACATTTATTCACACTTGTTAGTTTTCACTCTAGTACCTTGATTCCCATTTTCATTATCAGTGTGTGATCTCGCATCTGTTAACGGTATACATCAATGACCGGTAATCAAACAATGGAGTACTATGTTTGGCCTTGACACCTCTATTCACATAGTAGGACATGTACTCGTAGCGGTTTGTGTAGAAGACCTTCCATACTGGTGGCATCTCTTATATGCTACCTCCTTGATCGTGCCAGTGTTCATGAGATTTTAGCTCTCGTGACTTGATTCCAGTATATGTTAGACATTTCTAGCCATTATGGAGATCTTGATCCATTATATATATTCAGTCTTCATGGAGATCATGATCCTTTGTATATCTTCATCATGGAGATTCTGATCTATTTATATTGTACATGGCGATGACCACATATGTCATATTGTATCATGCCTATTCATGGCCATTGTACTCTTATGTATCCAGGATTGCTATATGTATTTGCAGTTATGTGCAAAATTGTATCATTGTATAGTGTTTATTGGATGGCTGGTTCTTCCACTAGGTTCTTAATCACTTAATTTCTGGGATGGACTTATAATGTATTTCAACCATTGTATGACCCCTCTGACCTCACACATTAAGGGGCATCTATTATAGCTGATTTTACCACACATGGTGAATCACATTTTTATGGCATTTCCTTTCCCTCTGTAGACTCCTTAGACCCCATGGACCATTTTTGTTCCTTTGATGTTTCCAAGATCATCCCTAAAAACATGCAAAAATTGCCATACGCGACTTTTAAACCCTTTCTCGCGTATATACACGGGTTTGACCCATAAAACCGTGTACATTTGGATGTGTGCAAAAGGCCAAATTCTTTTGGATTTTTCCTTAATGTGGATCCAACTCACTTGTCTCATTGCCTTCCATATGCCTTGAGATCGCTCGAATTCGACCTTTCATTACCCCACTGAAGGGCTATATAAGGAACCCTTTGGATACATTGAAGGCATGAGGAATTGAGAGCAAGAGAACTATAGTCCATTGTTGCTAGAGATTATACTTGAGTTTGCATCCCTTTGTCCCTTGGAGCACTTTTATGTTCTTCCCAAGCTTGCCATTTGCTTGTGAGCTTGCTATCAAGAGATGAAGGATTGAAGTGGTGGAGGCCCAAGTGGGGGACTCAGTTTGATTTCAAATGCTTATTTTTTATTGAATATATATGCTAGAGTAGGTCTAACACAATTATATATAGCATGCTTGTCTTGTTTATTGAATGTTGAGGAAGCAATTTATCAATTCAAGCGGGAGTTAGAAAGCTCAATAGGGATCTACATCAACTGTCCGAAATAAGGTACAGATCGCGATCCTTTAGTGTTAGATATTTGGTTTCTCTTGCATATAGGAAAGGATTGATTTCTGGAGTTAAGCTGTCTGTTGTGGTACCCCAAGCCATAGGAATTTCTCTCCGTAACAGACTTTTAGTGATAAGAACCTCTACTGCTAACTAGAGCTAAGGAAGAACACTCAATAGAATTACTAAATGTAGTTAATATGGTACAAAAGTTATCAAATAAAATTGCAGATATGGAAAATGACAAAGAAGCTAGTTCATCAAGAAAACAGTTTAAACCTTATTTCAAGAAAAGAGAAGAAAGTGGAACATCTTAAGCACCTGTGTCTAATTCTTTTGTTTTGAATTTCAATGAAGTAGGAATGGATCATTTCTGCACCTTTCATCAAGAACCTCATTCTGAAAATAATTTCCCACAATGGATTAAATCAATGACTCTAGTTATGAATCAAATATTAGATGCTCAAATAATAGAGTGTGAGGTGGAAAAAGAAAAAACAATTGAACCAAAAGAAACACATGAAACCACAATGGTCTTATGAGACTATGCACCTACACTGGGATTAGATGAAGAGGATCCTACTAAAGAGATCCAACTTTCATCAGTTATGTTACAACCAGAAGTAAAGAACCAATAATGGATGAAATATTAATACTTACTAGGATTAGGAAGATACAAGAAAGTATGAAGAAGATTAGCAGTAATACCCAAACAACATCTAAGTCTGATTTGGCCACCATAAAAGATAAATTTTCAATAGTCAGTAAGCATGTAAGGATAGTGGAAAGCAGTAAGAAGGGTCCAATAGAATATGATATGTGGTATGAAATAGTAGAAGACATCAAGAAAATGAAAGAGAATATTTCTTTATTTGAATTGTGTAATTTACCCGAGTAAAGAAAGAAGCTTCTAGAGGCTGTTGATCCAAAAACCAGTAGATCCTAGGATGACATTCAATCTGATAAAGAAATTAATGAAGCTAGCATTGGAGGGAATTCCAAATCTCAAACTTTGTCATTCTTATTTTCTTTTGATATTTTCAGTCATTATGTGCATAATTGTTTGGTGGATTTTGGGGCTTCATCTAATGTCATGCCACTCTCAGTATGTAAAAATATCAATGGTAAACCTACACCATCCTCATGTAAGATCATTCAGTTGGACAGATCCGCAGTCAAGGTAATAGGAGAAATGAAAAATGTGCTAATTCGGTTATCTGTAGATGAGAGAGTTTTCCAATTTGTAGACATTATGGTGGTAGATATACCAGAGGCCTATGGTTTGATATTGAGAAGGGTCTGGTCTGCAAAACTGAATGGGTATCTTGCAATTGATTGGTCACACTTGTGGCTGCCATATAAGAATAGTCAAAATAAGATGAAGGTAATAAGGGAACCACACATGAAACACAATGTAACTCAATTACAGGGAAAAAATGAACCTATAAACTTCTCATCTTCGGTCTTGGGTAAGTACAATTTAGAGCTTGAACCTGGAAATTATCAAGCTGAAGAAGCCAATCATGAGTCATACACATTGTCTGAACTCCTTCATTTTTCACGAACTGATAATATTGATTGTAATATAGTTAACTTAGTTTCTAACATAGAAAGCAACACTAATAAAGTAGATTTAGAAGATATATTTTTGTTTTTTTACTTTGATGTTTCCAGGACACAAGAGGAATTAGGAGTCAGTTGTGTCCTGATTGATTCAGAAAAGAACACCCATTTTCTCTCTTGTTGACTAAAATTTGAATGTACAAATAACAATGTTGAGTATGAAGCTCTAGCCCAGGGCCTGAGAAAAGCCATTGAACTAAACGTTAAAAATTTAAAAGTATTTGTTGATTTTGAGGTAGTTGTCAGACAGATTAGAAACACAATTAATTGTTTGTCACTGCACTTAAGAGGGTATCAAAATGAATTCTGGGATCTGATAACACATTTCAATGCATTCAATATAAGTTCAATTCCTAGGTTGCAAAATGTTGCAGCTGATTTTTTAGTTGTTTCTGTTGCAGGGTTAGTACCCACTAATAACAAGTGCTCTATTCAACTCATTTTTAGGCCATTAATACCAGACAATTTTACAAACTTGACAGTGTTTTATGATGATCAAGAAATCATATATTTTATAACAAATGATGAAAATTTCAAAGACTCGGTGATTGATGATGAAAAGAATCAAGCTAATCTTCAAAGTGGAAATGTCATTCCTAAAAGAGTGAGGACGCAGAAAGGGATGTTTGATTTAAATAGTAAATTCAGAAAACCTACCAATGTCAAAACAAATAGTTCATCCATGCAGTCTAAAATGATTAATCTAGGGGCAGAGGATGAACCCAAGTATGTAAACTTGGGAAAATGTTGTTCATAAGGAGAAATAAGCAGATTTATCAGTTTGTTTAAAAAAAATAAGGACATTTTTGCTTGTATGTATGATGAATTGAAGACCTATGACACCAATATTATGCAACATATCATTCCTATTAAAGTAGGCATTAAACCATTCCAACAACAACTAAGAAAAGTGCATCCCAAGGTGGAACCTCTAATCCAAAATGAGGTAAAGAAATTGCTTGATGCAAAGATTGTTTTCAGAGTGGGTAGCAAATTTGGTGCAAGTAAGGAAGAAATATGGTAAGATAATATTATGTGTAGATTTTTGAAATATGAACCAAGATTTAGATAAAGATAATTACCCAGTTCCACCAATGAAAACAATCCTACAAGTGGTCTCAGATTCTGAATTGTTCTCCCTATTAGATGGGTTTGCTGGCTATAATCAAGGAACTGGTAGCAAAATTCTACAAGATCAAATTAATACATTTCTTAAACATCAAGATTATAGGCTCAAGTCCAAAGAAACATTTAAACACCAACAAGAAATTGTCAAAATATGGTTTGATAAGCATAAATATGGGAAGGGAATTTTTGAGATTGGAGACTTGGTTCTTAAGTGGGATCACCCACATAACAAAAAAAGGGAAAACATACAAAATTTCACCACCTATGGGTTGTCCCCTTTTAGATTTCTGAAAAGATAGGCCCCTCGAATTATAAGTTACAAGATTTACAGGGGTGGGAAGAGAACCCTCCTGTTAATGGTCTGGTTCTCAAACCTTATTTCACTCGGTACCTTAGGAGTGCTTTTGTACATAAATAAACCTTTTCTTTTGTTTTATTATTGGTTTCTTTTCAAGTTTCATTTTCTTTTCTTTTGTTGGTTTGCTTTAGTTTAATTTATATTTTGTTTCAAAATAAGCCAGCTCAATCTTTTGGTGCTTGGGGACATTGGAACCTGAACACACTGCCAAATGTTTTACAAGAACTTCTCATTAGAAGTTACTTATGCAAAATTTTGATCCAAAAAATCAGATTCTTTAAATTGATAGACTGCTAAAGGGAAGTTATTTCAAGGGCACATTGAAGTCCTGTTTAATTCCTGAAAAATAACTAAGGTATAGGAAGTCTAGAATATTGTCTTGGGGCTCCATCGAATTTCACAATAATATTTTTCCTAGGAATCTTATTGCGGTGGACCCATGGAAATGAATAAGAACAGATATGTGCATGGTATTCAAAATAATCCCATGCCACAAAATTAAATCCAAAAGGATTAATATAAATGTTCGAGTAAACAGGGTACTCCCAAAATACCGAACACCTTGAGCAACCGCTTCACACAAATAGATCACAGATCAACACACCAATGTTTGTCAAGTGGTTAAAACCCTTGAGAGGGAAACAATCCATGCCCTCAGTCAAATTGCTACTTGGAGCAATTTATTATCCAAAAGAAAGAAAGTTACATATGAGATTCTCATAATCGATCAACTAGCCAAGGACCCTCTATGCTCTTTAAATAGAGATCATGGACCAATCGAGTGTTAATCCATGGATCAATGGTAGGTGTGATCTAAGAGAAGTTGAACCATTGGATCAATCTATGTCTAGAACATATCATGACCATTGGATTAGAATATTTACAAATGCATACTAATGCATACTAAAGAAACACACTTTTACCTAATGGATATATTACACAAGTTGATCTTAACTAACTCCTAAGTTTCTAAATATCCTAACATACCCCCTTAAGAACAACTTGGGATAGGATTGAAGGATTTACAAAAGTGACACTATTAGGAGAAGGAAGGAGGCATTAGAGCCTATCTGCCTGTTGAGGCCTGGAAATTCGTAGGCGACAACAGAAAGGGATTCTCCCCTATCAGTGTTCCCAACTAGCCCGCTGACTGTTTGGTATAGGGAATTCGTCCGGGTTACGGCCTGGCTACCGTAGGTCAAAGTAACTACAAGGGTTTACCGGTTGCAGCCCAGTCCACCGGAATTTGTATTTTGACTTAATGTATGCAATGCACATGCCTATCTTAACCATGCAGGGTGATAAAAATGTAAGGAACAACACAAAGTGCTGCGCAGGTTCTTACCTCTCGTCTTAGGTTCTCGAACATCCCAACCACATATGCAACTATGAAGTAAAACAACTAACTATCTAAACACCTAACTACCTATCCCCGGGGAGCTAAAAATGATTATTAATGAGTAATGCATTATCTCCATGTATAATAAACCAAATTATAGATAGATGATATTTACGTTTACAACACATGAACAATAAAATATTCTAACAATCAGCTAGCTAACTGTTATATGAGCCACAAGCATTACTCTGAGTGAACTTTCCACACAATAAATCAGAAACCATTTAACAAGACATAGGTCATGAAGTTAGAACGATCTCACGAATTGTGGACACAAGCTGAAAAATAAAGTAGTTCATCTTTCCGCCATCCATTTGTTAGCATTGGGAAAATTCACATATCTTTCTCCAACAGGCAAACTAAAATCTTTATTGCAAAAGGAAGTAGATCTTCTTACAATAGGTCCTCCAGTATTACTGGGAAAAATCCCCTTTCTTATCTATGTCTCCTACTTTTATACAAAACGCAAGAAATGGTTGGGCTGCCCAAAGGGACCTTTGGGCATCCCAACCCTTGGTCTTCCTAACGCTTCCCCTTTCCCAAAAATTTTACAAATATTTTAACACATTACAATGACCAACTTTTCACAAAGAGGGTCCTGCTTGACCCTCTAGAAACTTCTTCCATGCTGCAGCTTCCCTGGCGAGATCTTCAAAAGAGTTGGGCTCCAAGAATTGGATATTAAGCTCAAACTTTTCAGCCTTTTTCTTTATGGCCTCGACCCTGGTTGCATTTAGTCTCACCTGTTCTTCTAGGAGCTCCAAGCAAACGGCTGTATGGCCTATTTCAATCTTCAGGGTTCATTCATCAATGGCTTTGATGCATTGTACTTTGGCCTCTTCCTCTTGTTGTCTTTTTTGCAACATTTCTATAAATGAGTCATGATCTGGGAACTCGGGTAGCCTTTACTCAGCTTCTGTTTGACACCGGTTGTAAATTCCTAGGGATCTCTTGAAAAATTTGGTGCATAGTCCTTTTGCTTTCTGGACGGTTTTCTTGAAGTCCTCTGTAGTAGTGATAGCGAACTCTATCAAGTCATAATCTCGCTGAAGGGTTTGTCTATTCTTGTCTAACAATCCTGCTGGGACTTCTTCACCTTTCTCTACCCTTGCCATCCTGGTGGTCAATACCTCAAGAATATCTTGTGACCTATCAACAAAGTAAGAAGCAGTCTCTAGGATTTCTTCTAATCGGCTATCAACCTGGAGAATCTGGCATCTTTCTTCTTCTAGAACAGTTTGCAAGTGCAGCACCTTAGCTTTCTGGGCCTGGATGTGTTCTTTGATCGGCTGCAGATCAACCTGCTGTTGTTTAGCTGCTTCTAGTTGCCCTTTTAGTTCTTTAACACATTCAGTATTGGACTCGTATATAATAGCCTGCTGCCCTTATAGATCTTCTATCTTCGCCCTCATCTGTTCCTTTTCCTTCTTAAAGTCTAGAATTTCTTGCTGTGCTCTTTCCAGGGCTTCTTGTGTTGTTTCCTGTGCATGTGCTGCTCCCTGGATGGCATAGATTTCACTCTTTGTAGCCTCCATTTCTCTGAGCACATGATCATATTTTCTTTTGAGTTTATTGCTCTCTTCTCTTTCCTTTCTCAGGGTGTCCTTCAGTTGAGAGGAAGTTTTCTTGGTAGATTCTATTTCATTCATCATTCGATCTATGTTATCTTCCGAAGCATGTATGGCTGCCTTCCCGGCACTTATGGTGAACCTCGGATCTACATCTGTCCCTACCATCACAGCTTTATCTGATATCATCTTGCTAGTCAATCCTTTTGCTTCTATCTTTTTCTCTGTTCTCCTCATGATTCTTTTAGTAGCCCTATCATAATAAACCGTACTGAAATCAGGGACTTCTTCCCCTTGTTCCTGTACGAAAGGTACTAGCTGAGTCATATGGGTAGCAACTTCGATGGTAGTGGGTACTTGAGGGATCTGCATCTCGGGGTTTTCATCTCCCTTACTCAGCCCTGATGACGCCTCGAGAGCTTGCTGTTCCATCAACTTTATCTGTTCAGCCTCCTGCTCTTGCAGTTCTTCATATAGCTTTCTCTGAGCTTCTTCGGCTGCTTGCTTGGCAGTTTCTTCTGTTTCTCTGTCTGCTTCATTGGCTCGTTCAGCTGCTTCTTGGGCAGCTTTCCTCTTTTCTTCTTCTCCTTTTCGCATCCATTCCGCAGCCTCCTCTTCCAACCTCTGAGCCTCTTTTCTTATTCTTCTGGATGCTTCTTCAGCCTTAGCTTGTTCAACCTTCTCTTGCTTAGATCCTTTTCCACCCTTGGTGGAATGCTTAGGTTTGAATCTCTTGCGGAGCTTTGTCATATTTGGAGCCATCGTGTAAACCGATTCATCGCTATCGAAATAATGGCTGTATTCGCAGGTCACCTTGTGTTTCTTGCAGTGTTCTGCTACTCTGCCATGGGTATCATTCCTTCGAAAAGTCATTTCGCCAAAGTGGAACTTCCCTAGTTCTTCTATGAACTCGGGCGCTTGCTTTACATTTGCGAATTTATAATTTCCCAGTTTAAATGGAAGGGGGGGATATGCAGTCTTCTTGTACTGGAACAAGAAGTGACCAAATCCATCAATGTATACTTGTCTGACTGCTTCCTTATGGATTATATAATCTGTAGCATATTTGGGCAGCAAAAAGGGGGTCTTTGACCCTCCAAACATCCTGATATACATGCCATTTTCAGTCAGAAAGTAATCTCCATATTCACCAATGACCTACATAGCGTCTTCTGACATGCAATTACATTCTCCCCTGAAGATGAGCTTGTATAATGGCATGAAGAACTGCTCACAGACCTCTCTGTAGTGACTGTGATATAGATGAGCCCCTAGAGGTTTGTAGGTCGCATATATGGGCATTCTGTCTTTATCCCATGCACAATGGAGGCCGGGGAAAGGCTGGTGACAAATTATGCAATCTATCAGGATTGAGCTCATATAAAACTCAGATCTCTTCCTAGCTTCTCCTTCCAAATATGTAGCCACACAAGAGGAGAGACTGCTTGATACTATACTTGCCCAGTTGAAGATCGTGCCTTCCGTGTCCACATAGAACATCAGGGGTATCCACTCGAATTTGAATAGTCTGCCAGTTGCTCTCCCGAAGATCCTATTCAACATTAGAGCTATGAATCTGTAAGTAGGTCTGAGACTGGCTATGTCATATTCTTCAGTTGCTCTATGTCTGTATAGCTAACCTGGTAAGAGCATCCTCTTCATGGTTTCTACAAAATCCATTCTAAGGTTGTCCAGCCACTCATTTGTCAGGAAGAGCTGAGGCTCCGGCAGGTGGTAAGCTAGGGCCACATACCCAAGGCTAAAGGCGGCATAACCCTGGCCCTCGATATTACACATAAGCATTGAGTTGTGATTGGTATTTGGTAGAACCCATCTCATCACGTCCGGGCATGGAAACAGCTCGGGCCTGGTGGCCACTTTCATAATGGCATATTTTTCTATGTTTGTGTAAATGGGTGCTTCCTCCAAACCCATGTCTAAGCATTCCCTGCGGAAAATCATCCTGTATATATCTCCCCATTTGTATTCAGGCTCAACCCCCGTGACACATTGGGTGTCCTCATAGATGTACTCAGTTTTTGTTTCTACTTTTGCAGCTTGCACTTCCTCCACTGCTGGGGCTTTCTTCTTCTGCCTCTTGGACATTGTAGATTCTTCTTGCAATGTAAAACATTTTGATATTAAGCGATTTCAGGCTTGTGAACATTTTGCAGTAGTTTTATCTTTCTCAAGTGTATCAGAGCTATAATGGGATTTAGACTTAGACCCTTCAGGCTGAAAGATTCGAAATGTTCGTGCAATATTTTGCAACATACTATTATTCTATGTTAACATGTAAGTAAGAAAGCAACCCACATGTATGCACAACCAATATATATCTTGACTATCTAAAACTATTAGTAAAAACTCATACTATTATCGCAATATAATGAGCCATTAATACTAAAACTGGATTTATTCATCAACCGGTCTATCATCAAACTTACATCATTTTCCAGTATGCCATTTTTTACCAATGAAACGATATGCAATGCAAAAGCATAAATTTTAAACGCAAGGTGCGACTATAAATCCCTGAACTCAGACATGGCTTTAATAAGGATAAATAAAAAACGACAACAGCTTATGCTGCTTGCGGACATGGCAGTTACATCTGTGTGATTATCAACCGCGGGAGTCCACAACCATTTTTTGAATAGGGAGCTCCCACCAACACGACTACTCATGCTTCCCCAGAACTTAAATGCTAACAGTGGCACGGCCCTAGGGTTTCAAGGTAGCCGACAATGACGAACTGCGCGGTGCGGGTGGAGGCTAGGGCTCGTAAAATGGACAAACCCATTAGGGAAACTAACCAGATAAGCATTCACCATTAAATCTTCGGCAAAAAACCCCCTCAAAATTACCGATGGATATCATCACCATAAGGAATCAAACCATGTGCAGGCGGCCGCCGGCCGCCTGCACCGCGTCTTTCTCCACTGCTCAGGGCTAGACTGAAACAGCCGCTACAAATTAAAACTCGGGTTCTAAAAAGGGAAACTTCCCCCCCCTCTTTTAACCGTGAACAGCCATCCGACCAAAAACCCTAACAAGAAGAAAACGGGCGCAAAGCCACCAGGGAGATGATTATGACAACTCTATCTACGGGTGACAAATACCTCGTGTGAGTGAAAAGGAACTACGGGGCCTAATCCTAGAAATAACCAAACTGCAACATAAATCCCTTAATCGAAACCTTGACAAACATGAGGTTAGGTAGTAAAGATCCTACCTGGAAATCCAACAAACGAGTGAGCTGATGACAGCTAGACTTCTCCTCCTGCCACTTGGACACTGGTACACCAATAGCTAGGTCCTCATGCGCTCCTAAAATGACAGCTCAACTTACCGCGACAGCGCTTGAAAAAAATTACAAAACCCCGTTTATCGCCCCGTATATATAAAAATTCGCCACACGTGCGAGAAAATTTCAATCAGGCGCGAACTAAAACTGTGTCGGGCAGTCAGAACTTTCTTCCCTCCGCAACGGTAGACAACTCCCGACACTTAATCACCCGCGACGGCTAAATATAACGTTTGAATTACCATCGTCGGGCATCGGTGGACACAAAGTCCGGACCCTTTCGCAACATCGGAGCAAGAGATGGTCAATCGTTCCGCTACACCGCCGTGCGACAACAAAACATCGAAGCGTCATATAAAGTCCCCCTTCCGGAAACAGTCCGCAACGTCGGAAGGGGGAATCAACAAACCGCCCAAAACGTCAGACGAGGAAGACTTCCCATTCCTCTGATGAAGAACCAAAACCCGTCCGCAACGTCGGAGAGTAAAAAAAATACGCGCAATGGTCGGAGGATTCCAAACTCACCCGAAACGGTCGGGGCAAAAACAAAAGTCCAAGACTTGAAAACGATCTGCAACGACGGGAAGGAATATTAAAAGGACGCTCGAAACGACGGGGAGGAGGATCAACAAACCGCCCGCAATGGCAAAAATAGACAAAAACTTAACTCCCGATTGATCAAGGCTTTGAAAGATTTGCAAGATGACGATGAAATTAATTGAAGATGGGATTCTTTTAAGCATTGAAAGAGAAAAAACCACTCAAATTACAGCAACCAAAAGGCTAGAAGACGCTTCAAAATCCATAAGCCAAAAATCAAGAGGCTGTAATCCAGAAAAGAATCAACTAATTCAAAGTAGAAAAGGGGGGTCCCAAAATTTTAGAAATTTGGGAAAATGTTGCGGCTGTAACAATTGGCGACTACCTGGTGAATTCCAGATCTCTGAATTAACTTTCTTTCTAAGTTTGAAACTGTATGAATAAAACTGAACTCTTTTAGCTGTCTGCATTCCCAAGCCAACCCGATTATGCATCATGTTACTTACAAGAAGTCTCTTTCCTCGGGAAAAGGTAACCTTGGCAATGTTTCAGGTCTGAATAACTCTCTGGAGGCCAAAGGATGAGTTTTATTTTATCTGCCCTTTGGTAGTTATAGTTTGGACAACACAGGATTGTGACAGATAGTGAACAGTATTACCCTTTTGTTCCTCATTCCCATGCCTATTAGCACTTTTATGCCTTTAGAACTTTATTTCATTTGATATGAGTCCTCCTGCAGGCCTTTCTTACTGAATTTCAATTCAGGATCCTCTATCCCATAGTGTCCTTTTGTGTGAATGATATATCTCATACTTCAATTCACGGACGGAGAGGATCTTGTGGCCATTTGGTACTTCATGTTTTAATATTTTTCGAGCTTTGCTTTGATATGTCTTGCTTCTTTCAGGAGTATTGACTCTTAGGAGCTTTTAGTTCCTTTCTTAATTTATGGCATGGGATCATTTATATATGATAAACTATTTCACTCTGCTTCCTTTCCGTGTGTCTTTTACTGTGACTACCTTGGGGTATTTAAAGTGTGAAGTGGATGGAGTCCCCAGATAGTATTTCAGATCTTCTCACTGCTGAGGTATTTACAGGGATTAAGTGAGACTTTGAATGACTGCATTGCCAGTTAGGAATACAATTACTAGAAGACATTCTTTAGAGCCCAGTATTTTGCTCAGAATTTTAGTTAATACAGAGCCCTGAAGTTCTCCTTGCATCCAAAAGTTTGCCTCTTATTCAAAATAAACGAAAACTAGCAGACTATAAGAAAAAAAACAGTAAAGCAAATAATGAACGAAAGCCATCATTAAAACACACACACAAAAAAACATCGAGTATCAGGAAAACAAGGCAATTTATTTATGTACATAAGAAAACAGAAATTTAGGCCCACCCTTGAAAAATATGAAACTAAAAGTTGAGGAATGGGCTGGACTTAAACATGAGTCGCCTATCCATGGTCCAACTGTGCGATTTTTGAAATGGAACCCATATCTACAATTCTGCAGTCATTTCTTTCAGCCTGAGGAAGCTGAAGGAGCTCAGGCTGAATGTTCGTCACAGGACTGGCCTTTGATGAATGGTGTTCTAGCTCAAGCTCAGTAAGATAATTTCCTAAAATAGAATCAGCAGATTCATTTTCTTCCCCAAGCTTAGTGACATTGTGCTTCATAAAGGGCTCTCTTTGAATTTTAATCAAGTTTGGGCTGCCTTTCTGGGGTAGCCACATATGAGACCAATCTGATGCAAAGTACCCATTTAGTCTTGCTGTCCAATCTCGGTTCAGGATCATTCCATATCCATTAGGTATGTCTGCTACTATGATGTCAATGTAATGACATGTCCTTTTATTTCCAGCTAATCGGATCAGAACATCCTCCATTTCCCCTACTACTTTGACACTGGTTTCGTCAAGTTGAGTAACATCCCAAATAGTAGGTTTTAGCTGCCCATTAAGTTTTTTGTAAACTGCCAGAGGCATAACATTCATGGATGATCCATAATCTACCAAACAATTATGGACCTTGTGATTTAAAATTTCAAGAGTCACAAGAAAAGGTGGGGTGCTGGTTTTCTTAGTCTTGATCAATTCAATCTTTTCCTTCACAGGTTGGTTCGTTGTTGGTAATTCTTCATTCAGTTTGTCAGCTTTGCTTCCCTCATCATCTTCCACCTGTTTGGCAAATTCAATGAGTGGCTCTATTTTCTGTATGCCAGTAATATCCTTAGATATGTCATCTTTATCCCCCACCTCAACCTGCACCTTTATTCCCTTTTGCAAGTCCTGAACTTTTGATATTCTATCATGGTTCCCAATGGCCAGGTTTTCATTTTTCGTGGTTGTAAGTGCATGCTGATATTTGCGAGCATTTTCTTCTTGGCTAAACAGCGAAACTCCATTCCATGAGAACATAGTATCATCCTCTGTCTTTTCTATGATATGTTTCTCTTTTACCTCTTTGCCACCGTCTCTAGTCAACTCGGGGTCCAACAACTTGTTCATCACCCGTGTCATTGAATGTATCCATTGAGGACATTTCTTCTCAGAGTGAGGTAGTTGGTGAAAGGTACAAAAATCATCTCCACCTACTTCTGTTATGTTGATGGATACCAAATTAGGAGGTGGGACCTGCCATTGACTGTTATCTTCCTTTTGGGGATAGTATGGCTTATAGGTTTTCTGAATGTCCCTCTCCCTCTCCATTTCTAAAATTCGGTTGGACATTTTCTGAAGCGCTTTCATCATTTCATGAAAATTTTGTTTTTTATCTTCTCTAGATTTAAATGGCAGTGCGCTTGTTCTTCCAGCGGTCTTTTCTTCAAATGAGTCAGGATAGTCCTCTATACTCTCACTCTCTGCTTCTACTCTTTCAGCTTCTTGATAAATTTCTACCAGAGTATTCTTGACTTTCATCTTGGCAAACATGGCTAGTTCAGGTCCTAGGGCTGAGGTATAATACTCGATTAAGACTTTATCCAAGGGTCTATCGGTTTCTGAAAAGTTATTTAAATATGTTGAAAATCGTTGGGTGAAACAGCGTACTTTTTCATTCTTTCCCTTTCTTAATAGACCCAAACCTTTCATCAATGAGGCATGTGTCTTCTGAGCTGTGTATTTACTCCTGAAAGCCCTCTCAAAGGTGTCCCAATTAGGAATGGAATTGGTAGGTAGTCTGAAGTACCAGGAAGCTACTGCTCCTTTCAGAGTATGAGGAAAAAGTCTACACACCACGTCCCCATGCTCTCCAGCCCTCAGCCCTTCTAGTGCTAGGTAAAAGCTTTGAAGGTGATCATCTACAGCAATGTTGTCCACTGGGTCAAACTTGGGTAAAAGCTTGTCAAAGGCTTGAGGCAAGTCATGCAAAGGAGGATTTAGGTTCAGAGGTGACCTAGCTCTCCATGCTGGCAAAGGGTTAGGTTGATTACCGGCCATGAGCAAAGGTAAACAAGTGACACCAGGAAAACGGTCTGTCAAGGATAGGATTGGAACTTGCAAATTGGGGTTGGATTGAAAACTTCAAGCATTTGCTAATAGGATAGTCTCGAAAAATTAAGTTCCACGGCCAGCCTTTTACTGGTGGCCCTCCTTCTAGCGCCAAAACTGTTGAGGCCTTGAAATTCGCAGGCGACAACAGAAAGGGATTCTCCCCAATCAGTGTTCCCAACTAGCCTGCTAACTGTTTGGTATAGGGAATCCGTCCGGGTTACGGCCCGGCTACCGTAGGTCAAAGTAACTACAAGGGTTTACCGGTTGCGGCCCGGTCCACCGGAATTTGTATTTTGACTTAATGTATGCAATGCACATGCCTATCTTAACCATGCAGGGTGATAAAAATGTAAGGAACAACACAGTGTGCTGCGCAGGTTCTTACCTCTCGTCTTAGGATCTCGAACATCCCAACCACATATGCAACTATGAAGTAAAACAAATAACTATCTAAACACCTAACTACCTATCCCCCGGGAGCTAAAAATGATTATTAATGAGTAATGCATTATCTCCTTGTATAATAAACCAAATTATAGATAGCTGATATTTATGTTTACAACACATGAACAATAAAATATTCTAACAATCAGCTAGCTAACTGTTATATGAGCCACAAGCATTACTCTGAGTGAACTTTCCACACAATAAATCAGAAACCATTTAACAAGACATAGGTCATGAAGTTAGAACGATCTCACGAATTGTGGACACAAGCTGAAAAATAAAGTAGTTCATCTTTCCGCCATCCATTTGTTAGCATTGGGAAAATTCACATATCTTTCTCCAACAGGCAAACTAAAATCTTTATTGCAAAAGGAAGTAGTTCTTCTTACAATAAGTCCTCCAGTATTACTGGGAAAAAGCCCCTTTCTTATCTATGTCTCCTACTTTTATACAAAATGCAAGAAATGGTTGGGCTGCCCAAAGGGACCTTTGGGCATCCCAACCCTTGGTCTTCCTAATGCTTCCCCTTTCCCAAAACTTTTACAAATATTTTAACACATTACAATGACCGACTTTTCACTAAGAGGGTCCTGCTTGACCCTCTAGAAACTTCTTCCATGCTGCAGCTTCCCTGGTGAGATCTTCAAAAGAGTTGGGCTCCAAGAATTGGATATTAAGCTCAAACGTTTCAGCTTTTTTCTTTATGGCCTCGACCCTGGTTGCATTTAGTCTCACCTGTTCTTCTAGGAGCTGCAAACAAACGGCTGTATGGCCTATTTCAATCTTCAGGGTTCGTTCATCAATGGCTTTGATGCATTGTACTTTGTCCTCTTCCTCTTGTTGTCTTTTCTGCAACATTTCTATAAATGAGTCATGATCTAGGAACTCGAGTAGCCTTTGCTCAGCTTCTGTTTGACACCGGTTGTAAATGCCTAGGGCTCTCTTGAAAAATTCGGTGCACAATCCTTTTGCTTTCTAGATGGTTTTCTTGAAGTCCTCTGTAGTAGTGATAGTGAACTCCATCAAGTCATAATCTCGCTGAAGGGTTTGTCTATTCTTTTCTGACAGTCCTGCTAGGACTTCTTCACCTTTCTCTACGCTTGCCATCCTGGTGGTCAATACCTCAAGGATATCTTGTGACCTATCAACAAAGTAAGAAGCAGTCTCCAGGATTTCTTCTAATCGGCTATCAACCTGGAGAATCTGGCATCTTTCTTCTTCTAGAACAGTTTGCAGGTGCAGCACCTTAGCTTTCTGGGCCTGGATGTGTTCTTTGATCGGCTGCATATCAACCTGCTGTTGTTTAGCTGCTTCTAGTTGCCCTTTTAGTTCTTTAACACATTCAGTATTGGACTCGTATATAATAGCCTGCTGCCCTTCTAGATCTTCTATCTTCGCCCTCATCTGTTCTTTTTCATTCTTCAAGTCTAGAATTTCTTGCTGTGCTCTTTCCAGGGCTTCTTGTGTTGTTTCCTGTGCATGTGCTGCTCCCTGGATGGCGTAGATTTCACTCTTTGTAGCCTCCATTTCTCTGAGCACATGATCATATTTTCTTTTGAGTTTATTGCTCTCTTCTCTTTCCTTTCTCAGGGTGTCCTTCAGCTGAGAGGAAGTTTTCTTGGTAGATTCTATTTCATTCATCATTCAATCTATGTTATCTTCTGAAGCATGTATGGCTGCCTTCCCGGCACTTATGGTGAACCTCGGATCTACATCTATCCCTACCATCACAGCTTTATCTGATATCATCTTGCTAGTCAATCCTTTTGCTTCTATCTTTTTTTCTGTTCTCCTCATGATTCTTTTAGTAGCCCTATCATAATAAACCGTACTGAAATCAGGGACTTCTTCCCCTTGTTCCTGTACGAAAGGTACCAGCTGAGTCATAGGGGTAGCAGCTTCGATGGTAGTGGGTACTTGAGGGATCTGCATATCGAGGTTTTCATCTCCCTTACTCAGCCTTGATGACGCCTCGGGAGCTTGCTGTTGCATCAACTTTATCTGTTCAGCCTCCTGCTCTTGCAATTCTTCATCTAGCTTTCTCTGAGCTTCTTCAGCTGCTTGCTTGGCAGTTTCTTTTGTTTCTATGGCTGCTTCATTGGCTCGTTCAGCTGCTTCTTGGGCAGCTTTCCTCTTTTCTTCTTCTCCTTTTCGCATCCATTCCACAGCCTCCTCTTCCAACCTCTGAGCCTCTTCTCTTATTCTTCTGGCTGCTTCTTCAGCCTTAGCTTGTTCAACCTTCTCTTGCTTAGATCCTTTTCCACCCTTGGTGGAATGCTTAGGTTTGAATCTCTTGTGGAGCTTTGTCATATTTGGAGACATCCTGTAAACCGATTCATCGCTATCAAAATAATGGTTGTATTCGTAGGTCACCTTGTGTTTCTTGCAGTGTTCCGCTACTCTGCCATGGATATCATTCCTTCGAAAATTCATTTTGCCAAAGTGGAACTTCCCTAGTTCTTCTATGAACTCGGGCGCTTGCTTTGCATTTGCGAATTTATAATTTCCCAGTTTAAATGGAAGGGGGGGATATGCAGTCTTCTTGTACTGGAACAAGAAGTGACCAACTCCATCAATGTATACTTGTCTGACTGCTTCCTTGTGGATTATATAATCTGTAGCATATTTGGGCAGCAAAAAGGGGGTCTTTGACCCTCCAAACATCCTGATATACATGCCATTTTCAGTCAGAAAGTAATCTCCATATTCACCAATGACCTGCATAGCGTCTTCTGACATGCAATTACATTCTCCCCTGAGATGAGCTTGTATAATGGAATGAGGAACTGGTCACAGACCTCTCTGTAGTGAATGTGATATAGATGAGCCCCTAGAGGTTTGTAGGCCGCATATACGGGCATTCTGTCTTTATCCCATACACATTGGAGGCCGGGGAAAGGCTGGTGACAAAGTATGCAATCTATCAGGATTGAGCTCATATAAAACTTAGATCTCTTCCTAGCTTCTCCTTCCAAAGCTGCAGCCACACAAGAGGAGAGACTGCTTGATACTATACTTTCCCAGTTGAAGATCGTGCCTTCCGTGGCCACATAGAACATCAGGGGTATCCACTCAAATTTGAATAGTCTTCCAGTTGCTCTCCCGAAGATCCTATTCAACATTAGAGCTATGAATCTGTAAGTAGGTCTGAGACTGGCTGTGTCATATTCTTCAGTTGCTCTATGTCTGTATAGCTTCCCTGGCAAGAGCATCCTCTTCATGGTTTCTACAAAATCCATTCTAAGGTTATCCAGCCACTCATTTGTCAGGAAGAGCTGAGGCTCCGGCAGGTGGTAAGCTAGGGCCACATACCCAGGGCTAAAGGTGGCATAACCCTGGCCCTCGATATTACACATAAGCATTGAGTTGTGATTGGTATTTGGTAGAACCCATCTCATCACCTCCGGGCATGGAAACAGCTCGGGCCTGGTGGCCACTTTCATAATGGCAGATTTTTCTATGTTTGTGTAAATGGGTGCTTCCTCCAGACCCATGTCTGGGACTTCCCTGTGGGAAATCATCTTGTAAATATCTCCCCATTTGTATTCAGGCTCAACCCCCGTGACACATTGGGTGTCCTCATAGATGTACTCAGTTTTTGTTTCTACTTCTGCAACTTGCACTTCCTCCACTGTTGGGGCTTTCTTCTTCTGCCTCTTGGACATTGTAGATTCTTCCTGCAATGTAAAACATTTTGATATTAAGCGATTTCAGGCTTGTGAACATTTTACAGCAGTTTTATCTTTCTCAAGTGTATCAGAGCTATAATGGGATTTAGACTTAGACCCTTCAGGCTGAAAGATTCGAAATGGTCGTGCAATATTTTGAAACATACTATTATTCTATGTTAACATGTAAGTAAGAAAGCAACCCACATGTATGCACAACCAATCTATATCTTGACTATCTGAAACTATCAGTAAAAACTCAGACTATTATCGCAATATAATGAGCCATTAATACTAAAACCGGATTTATTCATCAACCGGTCTATCATCAAACTTACATCATTTTCCAGTATGCCATTTTTTACCAATGAAACGATATGCAATGCAAAAGCATAAATTTTAAACGCAAGGTGCGACTATAAATCCCCGAACTCAGACATGGCTTTAATAAGGATAAATCAAAAACGACGACAGCTTATGTTGCTTGCGGACATGGTAGTTACATCTGTGTGATTATCAACCGCGGGAGTCCACAACCATTTTTCGAATAGGGAGCTCCCACCAGCACGACTACTCATGCTTCCCCAGAACTTAAATGCTAACAGTGGCACGGCCCTAGGGTTTCAAGGTAGCCGACAATGACGAACTGCGCGGCGCGGGTGGAGTCTAGGGCTCGTAAAATGGACAAACCCATTAGGGAAACTAACCAGATAAGCATTCACCATTAAATCTTCGGCAAAAAACCCCCTCAAAATTACCGATGGATATCATCACCATAAGGAATCAAACCAGGTGCAGGTGGCCGCCGACCGCCTGCACGACGTCTTTCTCCACTACTCAGGGCTAGACTGAAACGGCCACTACAAATTAAAACTCGGGTTCTAAAAATGGAAACTCCCCCCCCCCTCTTTTAACCGCGAACAACCATCCGACCGGAAACCCTAACAGGAAGAAAACGAGCGCAAAGCCACCAGGGAGATGATTATGACAACTCTATCTACGGGTGACAAATACCTCGTGCGAGCGAAAAGGAACTACGGGGACTAATCCTAGAAATAACCAAACCACAACATAAATCCATTAATCGAAACCTTGACAAACATGAGGTTAGGTAGTAAAGATCCTACCTGGCAATCCAACAAACGAGTGAGCTGATGACGGCTAGACTTCTCCTCCTGCCACTTGGACACTGGTACACCAACAACTAGGTCCTCACGTGCTCCTAAAATGACAGCTCAACTTACCGCGACAGCGCTCGAAAACAATTACAAAACCCCGTTTATCGCCCCGTATATATAAAAATTCGCCACACGTGCGAGAAAATTTCAATCGGGCGCGAACTAAAACTGTGTCGGGCGGTCAGAATTTTCTTCCCTCCACAACGACGGACAACTCCCGACTCTTACTCACCCGTGACGGCTAAATATAACGTTTGAATCACCATCGTCAGGCGTCGACGGACACAAAGACCGGACCCTTCCGCAACATCGGAGCAAGAGATGGTCAATCATTCCGCTACACCGCCGTGCGACAACAAAACATCGGAGCGTCATATAAAGTCCCCCTTCCAGAAACATTCCACAACGTTGGAAGGGGGAATCAACAAACCGCCCGAAACGTCAGATGAGGAAGACTTCCCATTCCTCCGATGAAGAACCAAAACCCGTTCGCAACGTCAGAGAGTCAAAAAAATACGCGCAACGGTCGGAGGATTCCAAACTCACCCGAAACGGTCGGGGCAAAACCAAAAGTCCAAGACTTGAAAACGATCCGCAATGGCGGGAAGGAAGATTAACAGGACACCCGAAACGGCGGGGAGGAGGATCAACAAACCGCCCGCAATGGAAAAAATAGACAAAAACTTAACTCCCAATTGATCAAGGCTTTGAAATATTTGCAAGATGACGATGAACTTAATTGAAGATGGGATCCTTTTAAGCATTGAAAGAGAAAAAACCACTCAAATTACAGCAACCAAAAGGCTAGAAGACGCTTCAAAATCCATAAGCCAAAAATCAAGAGGCTGTAATCTAGAAAAGAATCAACTAATTCAAAGTAGAAAAGGGGGGTCCCAAAATTTTAGAAATTTGGGAAAATGTTGTGGCTGCAACACCGCCGTTAAGGACACATTCCTGAACTCCTAACATAGATTGAAGTTTAGAAAACTTCGCTTCTGTAAGAGACTTGGTGAAGATGTCTGCAACTTGATCATCTGTAGGTGTTACGGAGAGAAATTCCTATGGCTTGGGGTACCACAATAGACAGCTAGACTCCAGAAATCAATCTTTCCCAATATGCAATAGAAATAAAATTTCTAACACTAAAGGTTCGAACCTCATACCTTATTCCAGATGGTTGAAGTAGATCCCCGTTGAGCTTTCCAATCTTCAGCTTGAATTGATATAATACTTCCTCAACAACAAGTAAACAATACAAGCATACTATATATCATGGTGTTAGATCTATTCTAGCATATATAATCAATAATGTAAAAGAATTTGACATATTCCAATAGATACAATATTCATTCAAATACACATTACTGGATAGGAAAAGATATTTCTATTAATATAAATCAGAGATTACAAGTGACAACCTCTGACGGTACATCTGCGAACCAGAGAAACTGAATCCCCCACTTGGGCCTCCACCACTTCAATCCTCCATCACTTAGATAGCAAGCTCACTAGCAAAAGGCAAGCTTGGGAAGAACACAAAAGTGCTCCAAGGGACAAAGGGATGCAGACTCAAGCATAAGTTCTGGCAACAATGGACTATAGTTTCGTTGCTCTCAATTCTCTCTTCTGCTTTCAATGTACCAAGGGGTTCCTTATATAGATTTTCAAAGGGATAATGAAAGGTCGAATCCATGTGATCTCAAGGCATATGGAAGGCCAGGAGTCATATGAGTTGGATCCATGTTAAGGAAAACTCCAAAAGGATTTGGATTATGCACACATCCCTATGTACGCGACTATAGGGGTCAGATCCGCGTATGTACGCGATTATCGGGGTAAAATCCGTGTATATCATTTTTCTTATGTTTTTAGGGATGATCAAGGACACATCAAAAGAAAAAAAGTAGTCCATAGGGGCTAATGAGTCTGCAGCAGGACAGGGGAAGGCCATACAATGTGTGATTCACCTAGTGTGGTGAAATCCGCTATAACAGTAGGGCAATAGAGCATTTCAAGAACAAGATCATGAACAAGATTTTTGATGAAGTGCACATGTAGCTCAATGTGTTTACTGTGTTGATTTAGAACTGGATATTTGGAAAGATTGATGTTACTTTGATTGTCGCAACAAAATGGAGTAGGTTGTTGCTGCTCGATTCCAAACTCTGAAAGGATCTATTGAAGCCATAAAGCTTCCTGACTGGCATTAACTGCGGCTCGATATTATGCTTCTACTGAATAAAGAGCAAGAGCTTGTTGTTTCTTACAAGCCCAAGTGACAGGTCGATATCCCATACTAAAAACATAACCTGCAGTAGAATTTCTATCATTAGGATCATCAACCCAATCTGAATCAGTGAAACCAACCAACAAAGGTTCCCCCCCTGTAATGTAATGAATCCCAAACTGAATTGTACCTCGAATATATCGAAGTATTATTTTTGTTTCTTTCCAGTGACTTTAATGAGGAGTTTTCATATAACAGGCAACATGACCAACGGCAAAGGAAAGGTTAGGATGAGAATGAGTCAAGTATAAAAGACTACCAACAAGCTGACGATACAAGGTGGCATCTACTTCAGGGGAAGTACAAGTGGGAGAAAGTTTGACACTAGACTGGAAGGGAGAAGGGGATGGTTTACAATCTTCCATGTGAAAGCGATGAAGAAGGTCACAAGTATACTTAGACTCAGAAAGAAAGATTCCTTCTTTGGTTTGCAAGACTTGGAGACCAAGAAAATAATGCAAATGTCCTAAGTATGGCATTTGAAAATTTTGCTTAAGACTAGATTTCACATGGGTTATAAGTTTAGGGTCACTGCTATTAAGGATAAGATCATGAACATAAAGAACAAGTATGATGAGATGGTTTCCTACTTTCTTGGTATAGACATTGGGGTCATAATGGCATCTCGAAAAAACAATGTCAAGGAGAAAGCTATCCATTTTGGCATACCAAGCTCTAGGAGCTTGCTTAAGGCCATATAAGGATTTCTTAAGGAGACAGACAAGGCTAGAGTTATCCTGAACATATCGAGGAGGTTTTCCCATGTAAATTTCCTCCTATAAATCACCATGTAAAAAGGAAGACTTGACATCCATTTGATGGACTTCCCAGTAATGTAAGGCTGCAAGGGAAAGAACAAGGCAGATGGAATTCATTTTTGCAATAGGAGCAAAGGTTTCATTGTAGTAAATTCCTTCAACTTGGGAAAAACCTTTGGAAACTAACCTTGCCTTAAGTATTTCAACAATTCTGTATGATGCATACTTAGTTATTTAGACCCATTTACATATGACAAGTTTTCTTCCTTTTGGAATAGGAACAAGATCCCAAGTATCGTTCGCCATTAAGGAACGATATTCTTCATCCATAGCTGCATCCCAATATGGATTTCCTGAAGCTTCTACAAAAGTTTCTGGATCATGATTCTTGAAAACTTGATCCAAAATAGAAGAGGTTCGCTGAAACTAAGAACGCGTTTGACATTGATCTCTAGGATCACCGGAAAGATCACCAGTTGCTTCACATGTTGAACGGACCCATCGAGGAAGCATTGGTGCTGGTGCAATTGGAGGAACATGAACAGGAGGAGGTGGATTTTCATCCTCACTGTCATCATCAGAAACTGGAGTTGGAAACTTGTTAATAAATTTGGAAGAAGAAGAAGAAGGCACAATCGCCGAATCAGGCTTGCAGGCCAAAGATGGCACACCTGCCAAGTTAGGCTCGCAGGCCAAGAGATTTTTCATCAAATTTAACATCTCTTCTAATGATTATATCATGAGAATGTGGTTGAAGAATTCTATAACCTTTTACATATTTAGAATATCCAACAAATATGCACTTTTCACTTTTAGGCTGCAATGCTTTCCATTTTTCATCTGGAATGTGAGCCCATTCTTCCCAACCAAACACACGGAAGTGACTTACATATGGTTTAATTTTACTCCATGCTTATTTTGGTGTTATACCTTGTAAAAATTTAGTGGGTGTGTGATTAAATATGTAATTTGCAAAATTTATGACCTCATCCCAATATTGAAGACTTATTCCCTTAGATTGGATCACACAATTAGACATTTCTTTTAAAGTGTAGTTCTTTCGTTCAGCTACACCATTTTGTTGTGGTGTATATGGAATAGTGTGTTGTTGTTGGATTCTTTGTTCAGTGCAGAAAGTAGTGAACTTGTTTTTAACATATTCTCCTCCATTGTCATATCTTAACTTAATAATTTGATGACCATATTGTTTTTCAACAAGGGCCTTGTAGGCCAAGAACATGTTAAATACTTTTCTCTTAAGTTTTAGGAAGTAAACCCAAGTGCATCTGGAGTAGTAATCAATGAAATTTAATAAATATTTGAAACCAAAAAAGGAAGCAGATGGAAGAGGACCACACAAGTCACTATGCACAAGCTCCAAGGGAATCGAGGCATGCCAAGATGCACATTTGTCAAAACTATCCCGATGATGTTTTCTGACTACACAACCGGAACAAACACCATCCTTGCAAGATACCATCAAAATACCAGCCACCATATTGTCTTTACAGAGTTGTTGCAATGAGCAATAATTTAAGTGACCAAATCACTCATGCCAAATTTTGCTCAAGTTATCAGTATGAGCAACAAAAACTGAAGGAAAAGGTGATGACCCAAAGTTGTTAAATTTGTAAAACCTAGTAATATCATCAATAGCTCCAGTAGCAATGACATTTTTAAGATTTAAAATCCTTGATTACAACTTGGTGAGGTGTAAACGCCACAGTTTTACCTTCACCTGAATGAGTAATTTGATAGACTGATAACAAATTGCAGGAAATTTTTGGAACACATAATACATCACTGAAATGACCATTTTCTACTAGAACTATTCCAGATCCTACAACACTTAAAGATATATCATCACCAACAAATATTTGTTTGCTATTACATTCATGCATAGTAGAAAAGATGGCTTGATCCTTAGACATATGATAAGATGCACCAGAATCAATGAGCCATTCAATTGAAGTAGAAGAAGAAGATGTAGTATAAGAGTAACCAGAAGCACAAAGTGCATGTCCATGAGAGGTAGGTTCTAGAGATGAATCTAGGCTGATGTGGTGCTTCTTCATTGCTACTTCTAAGGATGCCATCTTCTTGAAACACTTAGATTCATCATAATTATCTTTCCCACAAAAATTGCAATGACGGCTAGTCTTCTTTTCTTTTGGCTCGGATCCTTTGTCATTTTTTAAAGAAGGATCTGACTGAGATGGTTTGGGACCCTTTTTGTTTGGCTTATTATTGCAAAAATTATGTTTCTTGAGAGGCTTGGACTTTTCTTTTTGTTGGGACAATAAGGCTTTCCCAAATGTATCTGCATTGTTAATTATTCCAAGATGAATGAGATTATTTTTATCTCTAATTAAGGAATCACAAAAGGATTCAAGACTAGGCTCTTTATAGCTAGCTGCAGTCAGGAATTATTTCATGGAGTAGAATGTAGATACAAAAATAGAATATGTATGTCCAAGTTTGGAAAGAATATGATAAATACATTGTTTGTCTTCTTTCTTAATCTTGCATTCTACACATAAGAGTCTAAGAGTTTTATACTTAGATAAATAGTCTTGAATGCATGAAAAATCATTTGTATTCAAGGAAATCAACTCATTCTGAAGTTGATGACCCCGAATTTCATTGTGTTTACCAAACATAGATTCCAAATTATCCCAATCTTTATCAGGTTCATCAATTCCAGATATGTGGAATCACAAATCAGTAGAGATTGACATCCCAATCAATCCATGAGCTTCATCACATCTATTTTCCCATTTGAATTTCTTATCATCATCAGTGGGTTTTGTTTCTTTCCCTGAGGTTATCCTGAAAAGTCCCCTACTTCGCAAAACATCCTCCATACGAGATTTCCATGAGAAATAGTTAGAAATTGTAAGTATAATATCACAAGGGGTGGCCATACTATAAAATAATGACTAAAATAATAGAAACTAACTATTTGGATGCAAGGAGCTTGAAAAATATGCGATTTTCAAAAAAACGGCACTGAAAACTGATTCTGGATGATGAAATTATGCTTTATCAAAGAAATGTTGAAGATGTCCCCAATAGTGACATGGCAGATATTAACTTGACCAACTAAAAAAAGAACCCCCCTCTTCCCAAGATCAACCTTTGACAATCACTTTACAATAAAGTTGCTTTTAAGTGAATCACTTTTGTAGAATAAGTGATGTTCACTTTTACAATAATGTTACTTTAAAAACTGCGGTAATAAATTAAAAGACTTAAGTGACTCACTTTTTATTTTATTTTATTTAAGTGAGATGCACTTTTACAATAAAGTTACTTGAAAATAGAAATTGCATGCACTAAAAAGTAGCTTAATAAGGCTTGAACTCAAGACCTATCAAGGAATAAAGAAACTTTGGACCAAGAGAGCTAAGTTTAAAAGGTACGTAAAAGAATGGAAAGAGAAAGGGGGCGTTTTTTTTTTACTCTTATCTCTTATTCTCCATGCTTGCCTTCTTTTCCTTCAGATTTGTCGAAATGGGTGTTTCTGGATCAAACAAAAATGGTTTTCGGTGAAATGAAAACTATTTCCAAATGGAAACAACGCTTTGGATGAAATGGAATAGCTTCCACAGGCCACAAAGGTTGTTCTCATCCATGAGCTAAAACAAATCATCTCTCACACAAAAGGGAATTATGGATGGAAGAACCTAAATCAAATCTCAAATGTAAAAGAAGCAATCATGGAAGAATCAAAAGACAAAATTCCCAAGCATCAAAGAATGCAAAAGGCATGGGAATGAGGAACAAACGAATGCATCTGTCTAACTCTGTCACGATCCTTTGGTGTCATATCCAGCAGTAACCAAATACATATGTAAAATGAATCTCACATTTTGGCCCCAAGAGAGTTATCAGGACTTCTAAGCCTTGTTACCTTACCCCAAAGTACTATAATCAATGTGATGCTCTGAATCTTACATTCTTGGAAACGTCTAGACTCTTAAATGACCTTGGAGAATACTGGGATAGGTTTCTCGAATCAAATGCCATATAAAAAATTTTGTTTTGAAAATATAGTTTGTTTTAGAGATCTGTCTTCTCCATCTAGTCGCCAATTGTTGCTGCTGCAACCCCTACTCCAATTTTTTTTATGATTTTAGGGCCCCTCCTTAGAGTTTTCATCTTTTAACTTGTTTTAGACTGTTTTTTCTCCTTTATAGTTTTTCTCCATGACTTAGTTTTATTTTCATAATCCAGAAAATATTTTTTTTCACCAAGTTAGAACTCAGTTTTAGCACCCGATGTGTCAGTTGAACTCATCAAGTCTAGCCAACACGTCGGGAGACCCTAGCTTTTTGGTTTGATGTTTTCAAAATCCTAACTCTTGCGGGAGAATTTGTTGATTTTTTTCTGACCACTTCGATGAAACTTATTTTTTCGAGCTTATACTATCGACGGTTCTCATGCTGCCTCATTGACGCTTTTGTTCGCAGACTTTTTTTTCAGGAGATATCGCCAAATGGAGCCGATGGTATTGACTAGACTAAAAGTGGACACTGAAGTTATCAGTAGAAACTTATCTTCAACACCCATTACCTTCTCTTGGTAGGGTTTTTACAATGTTTCTCGACTACCTTTCTTATGGTTCTTTCTAGTGATTTTTGTCGACATCGTCAGCATAACTAGTGTTTTCATGCCGATACATTTAGCTAGATTAAAGGTTTGCGACCGATGAAGCTTTCATGTGTTTTTCCGACATTGTGTTTTCAAAGGTTTCTAGCGATTTTTTCCAACAACGTCTGGATAACTCATGGTTTCTTGCCGATGCGTTCGACGAAATTATGGATTTACAACTGCATTTTCCTTGCAGATCTTTTCACAGCTTTTGCCAATAGTACATTTTTGGAAGTTTCTATCTTGCCCTGCCGATAGTGAAAAAAAAATTCAACATTTTATCCGATACTGTGGCAATGGATTTGATTGTCACGTCGATCCAGCAAAGTGCTGATGAGGTTTTGTCCTATTCTAGTGTTGTGGGTTTGGTTTTCAGCATTGCTATTTGCTGGCACGTTCAAATAGCCATCCCCTAGCTCCTCTAGGTTTTTTTAAGATACCATTCACTGGATTTTGTTAGCTAGTTCTATTGGAGCCCTGACCCTCACTGAACTTGCTAGCCTGGTCCTTCTTGTTTGTTTGATTCTCACCTTCTCTGTAGCATTTGTTTCAGTTATTTGAGCCATAGAGATGGATCTATCAAAAAAATTAGGATGGTAATGATGAAGCTGCAGTTGGGTGAGTGTTTTACCAATTTCGATTGATTTGGTTTTCCTTTTTACATGGTGATTGCGAGGAACCAATGGCTTAGCATGGCTTAGTGTTTCTTTCGAGATGCATACTTTGCCACTAGTTTAAAATTTATAGATAACCTACGGTTTTGATTTCTACACATCACAAGGTCACTTTTAATGGCCGAGGATGAATTGGTAAAACATCTTTATTAGTTTTTATTCTAGTTAGAACTGAATGCAATCTTATTTCTAGAAAGAAAATGAGATTTAGCATCAAAAGATGCCACCGAATTTTGCAAGCTTAAATGGTAGTTTTTGTTTTATCTTGTTTCCCTTAATGCATGTTGTTAGATGATAGTAACACTAATTTACTTTTTGGCACATTCATGTCATAGTTTCAGTATTCTCAACGCACCATGCCAAATGAAAAAAGAAGAAGAATAGTGTATTTAAAAGGAAGGAGAAGAAAGGATGCAAAAGGAATCAGCTGATAGAGCAAGAAGGGAAGCAGAAAAGGCAGTTGAAGAGTTGAAGAGAAACACTTGAAATATCTCTAGGATAGAGTACAAGAGGATGAGCTAAGTATTAAACAAATTAAATGCATCACCAAGAAAGTGGTAAAGAACTGGGTTGCACAAGCCTCGATCAGTAATTTCCTTATGAAAGACCTGCTCAGGGTAACTCCACCCAAACAAGGGGCAATAAAGTCACAACTGGCTATACATGAAGTGACATTTAGATTGTCGGAGCCTACATATTTCAAGACTATCGCTGCAGAAGCTGATGCATGGAGAAAATTAATTGGAGGATCAACTGGACCTTCCCAGGTTTTGTCTTGTTTACATGTGGCACTTTATGTAAACTATTTTATCTTATTTTTATTTTCCTAGTGCAAGTCACTAGAGGACAAATTTTGTAAATCGAGGAGTTGGGGAAGCCCAAAAGGAAGCGGTAGTCCAAAATTCATTTGTAAAATGTATAAATAGGGGTAGAGGAGAGTTTAGAAGTGGAATTTCACTAGTGCATTGATGCTCAATTTATTTGTATGAAGAACTATTTATTTTATAAATAAATGAGAACCAATTTTGATAGAGGAAGGATTGTACAAGTTTCAAATGGATTGCTAATGCTGAACTACTTCTTATTTAGCTGCTATACAACTGTGATATTGTTCTAACTTGATGAACTGCTTCTGCAATGATGAATGATTTTACTTTCTATTAGAAATCTTCTACATATGAATGAGTAATGAATGTTTTAACAAAACAAAGCTATCTTTGTTTATTTTATCTTATGATTATGTATGTAGAATTTGAATAGCTACCTCTAGGATTCCATATGCAATATTACAAAACATTACTCTGTTAGATATAATTTATGCTCCCCTAGGGATAGGTTAGATAGGTAGTTTAGAATAGATTACATCAATTTTTCTTAATTTAGAAGTGATTGAGGGGAAAGAATGATAAGACGGGAGGTAAGAACCTATGCATCACGAGTTGATAATTTTTATCAAAGGTCACTTGCATTTAGCTTAGGCACTTGCATTTTGTCCTAAAACATAAAATTACATAAACGGTGGATCGGGTCGCAACATGCAAAATAGACTTAAAACGTTCTTTTAACTCTGTAGTAGTTGAGCTACTAACCGGATGGATTCCCCATACCAAAAAGTAAATGATCTAGTTGGGAATGATTATTGGGGAGAATCCCTACTGTCGGTACCTGGGATTTTCCAGGCATCAAAACCACTACAACTGCAAAATGGATAAATCAACTCCCTTAATACCAAGAATCCTCACACCTTTCAATTATCTATATTGGACGGAATATATGTAGACATCCTTATGCATTAAGAGTTTGTATTGGGTCACAATGGACAAGGAGGATTAACCCTAGGTGGCTCTTGAGAAATCAAAGTACCTAAACATGTTAGATGAATTTTTTGATTTTTTGTGTATTCACATCTCTAGAGAATTTATATTCCATTTTGATGGTTGGAAAACCCCAAGGGAGGTCTGGTTAAAGCTCGAATATCTTTTTGGAAAGAAATATGATATGAGAGACCACATTTTGGATAATGAATTAATTACTCATCAAACCATTAGTTTTGAAACCATTTAGCAGTTCTTCACCAAATTCAAGTCTTTGGTCATGCAATACATACAATGTGGAATCGAAAAGAAGGATGAGCATATGGTTTTATCCATTCTAAGTAATCTTGTCCTTGAATTTTTAGTATTTGTGTCTACTTTCCACTCTCGGAGACTGACAACCCCAAATTGTAAAATGCATTCACTAGATGCATTAATCAAATCCCTGATCCAAGAACAAGACAAATTGATACAAATGGGATCCCTTAAAGATTCCAAGAATGAGGCTCTTTTGAGTGGGGATTCAAAAAATACAAATGCTAAAGGGAAGCATAAGGGAAAGGACAAGAAAAATTATGTATTCAAACCAAAGGAGGGGCTTAATCCATTAGGTGGAGCCTCAGATTCCAAGAAGGATAAGCATAAGAGTGTTGGAGCATTAATACATCGTTAGTACTTGTTGATGCTGCAACAACTACCCAAATTTTAATTTTTGTATTTTTAGGACCCCTTTAAAAGTATTAGTTTTTCTCCTTAAAATATTTCGAATTTGATTTTTTACAATTTAAAATTTCTTCACATCATTAGGAGTTCCATAGATCCATTTTTACTAAAGCAGAAAGTAATTTTTGATCCACTGCAACAAATGGTTTCCCATCTTCAAGCTGCTATGGTGGATTCTTCTTTGTCTTTGAGTCTCTACGACGAAATATTCTTTGAGTTTGGGCCACTATGGAGGGTCAGTGTTTATTTGCAAGCTGCAAAAGTGGGAATATTTTTATTTCAACCTGCAGTGGATGTATTTTCGCGATCAAGCCGCTATAGCGGGCATCTTTCTCATTTGCGTGCCCATTGTTTTTAACTTCCACTACAACGACAAGTTTTGTAAGTCATGCCCGTTATGGAAGTGAACCTTATGATTTGTCTTTTGGATTGATCTCCAGGGGCTGCTATGGCAGGCGCATCCTCTGGTTTAACCTTCTAAGGTGGTTGGTTCTACAATTGTGTCATGGAGGTGGTTTCCTATGCATTGTCGCTACGATGGAGACATTTGGTGTTAGTGTTCGGTTCTAGGAAGGACCCGCCATTGCAGAGGTTATTTAAATTCGGGGCTGCTACGATGGCTTTTGTCTTACGATCCTTGTCGATATGATTCTAACGGTCAAGCCACAAGGGAAGGTAGCAGATAAGTGTAGAGTTGTGAGTTGGAAATAGCAAGTAGATTAGTATGATTGAGCCTCCGTTTCGGGGCTATTCCCGTGATAACTTATGTTTTTCAGCCAAAAGATTTGACACCGATGGCGTTTTTGATCTTGCATGTGCAAGTCTCAATGACAAATTTTAAAGCCCCGGAAAGCCTTTTATTTTCCATTTGCGAAGTCTTTTGACTTATTTTTATCTTACAAAGTCAATTAGGAGTTGAAGAGAGTTTTCCATTCAAGCTTATCGTGCGGATTCCTTGGTGGAGCTAACTTGGTGCATGCTAGCTGTTTTCTTTCTGTCGCATCTCGAACCTCTAACCTAATAGGTAGGTTTTCAATCCTCTTCTTCAAATGGTTGCTTTTTTTAGATTTCTGAGCTGTCCATCATTGATGCTGGGTGGGTAAAGTTTTTTTTCCCTATTTAAAAGGGGGTTCTTTTGCCCTTATTCTCATTTAGGTTTGTCCATTTCATTTTAGGTTTCCTCTAATAGCAACCCGCCTACAAAACTGGTCCACTTGCCTAAAAGCAATTTTTTTTACCCAGTTGGCTATGTTATGGATGATTTCATAGGAGCCAATCATTTCGCTGGTATGAATCTAATCGACAGCTTTCTTGTGGATTTTAGTGTAGGCCGTGTTCCGTTTGTTTCACACAGAACCCATAGGTTGATGGTTCATAGGTATCGACCATGGGATATCGGCCTTGGTTTTACCCTAGGGCACCATCGACACAGAGCTTGAAGTTCCATTACACCGGTGGGATAGATTGTTTAGGCCTGAGCGGGGGTTTTTTCCACTAAAAGAAAAACACACCGGTTTTAATAGAGTTTCTCATGTTCAACCTTTGTGTGTATTGTCGTAACCCTAACTTGTGTCCATATTGCCTATTCTAATGGACGAAAAAAGTAGAGTAAGGCAGATTTAGGTTTTTTAATGCTATGGGATATGTATACATATGTATTTGTTTGTATTTTTATATTAATAATTATTGGCTTAAATATGAATGCTAAGACAGCTCCATTTTTTCACAGGTACAGTTTACTGCAGAAATCATGAGGAAGAATCTTAAAATTGCTGAAAGCAATTCTGACACAGAAGTTGTTGAGGTCTCACCGGCAGTGAAGACTAAGATAGTGTATGAAGACACTAAGGAGATTATAGGAGCAGATCCTGAGCTCAAATGGGGCCAGATCTACACCATGTTGGTTGAAAGAAAGGTCCTAGAAGCTGGCTTAGGAGACCTAGCTTTATATGAGAACATATTGAGGTCTGAGTTAACCAAAATAGCAACTAGGCCGGATATTTTTCCCTATGTAGAGGTCATTGAATGAATGTTTACCAAAATATACATAGTAGGAATGATAATAAATGATGAAGAGGGAAATCCTGTTGCATCTTTCGTGCCTGCATTCATTTCAGTATCCTACAGTCTACCTGAAAAAAGAAATAAGTATAACAACGGAGTGGGTCAAAAGTATGAAGTTTGACTATACAACCACAACAAGGACAATGGTGGCAAAGGGGAAGACCTTCAGACACAAACACTCAGGAGAATATGAGACTTCCCATCTTCAAACCCATTTCATGATAATAGCATTGATGAGAAGAAGGTTGTATGGTAGGGATGATGGGAAGATGTATAATTTTGGTTGGATTCCCCTCTTGTATTATGTAGCTATGGAGGGAACAATTTTCAATTGGGACGATATAGCTACTAGGAACTTAGCCAAATTTGTCAAGGCAGTCGACGAGGGTTTGAAACAAAACAAATTATAATTTTTTATGTCATCTTTCTTGATAGATTGTATACTGTATAGACACAGGTTTGAGAATCTTAATTGTGTGTGGAAAGAGGGGAAAATCCCTATCTACGCTGCATATTGGATTCTGGGAGCCCATAAATATCACAACCATTACTATTTGATTTGTGAGGAATTCATAAGGCCCCTGTATAAGCTGATATTTCTAGAAGATTGTCCATGTCTATCAGAGGGAGCTATAGAATCCATAAAAGAATATGGAGCTTATTTTTTCACCAAAGAAGGAACGTATGTGAGAATGTATGGGGGAATAAAAGCACCTTAATGTTTCCCAAGTATGTAACAGAATACATAGTACATAAGGAGGTAGTTAGATAAATATTTCTACATGGTTTTGGAAATCATTTGTTCAATATAAAGAAAGTTGTGTTCCATCCAGTACCTTTTTATGTAGGGAGCTACAAGTTCAACAAGGTCAAAAGTGCTCCAGATTTCATCAAAGAACTAGAGATATTCCATTTTGGAGATAAAAGCTTCAACAAAAATGATTCACAAGGAAAGGTGGCAGCTCACAAGGCTACTCACAAGGTAAATTTCGAGTATAAAGACTATATAGATAAGAGGAGCAAGTGTTCAGGAATGTCTACAGCATCGCAACTGTGAGCAAGCAGTTGAAGGGAAAGGAATCTAGGGTCAAGGGAAGTAGCAGTAATAATCCAAAACAAGATGAAGGAAAAGAAGAAGCTGCAGGGAAGTCCCAAGAAGAAAGTGCTTGCAGGCTTGCAGCAGGACAAAAGAAGTTGTTGGCAGAGGAAGCATAGAGCAATAAAGCAGAAGCTGCCAAGCAAAAGAGAAAAGAAGCTATTTTGGAAAGAATGGAAGAATTAGAAAAGGAAATGGCTGGAGGAGATGCAAAACCTGAGCAAGAAATGCAAGATACATGAAGGCCTACAGAAGGGAAAAGCTAGGAAAATGAGGAATCTTTAGGTGGCGGAGGTCAAGAGCAAAGTTCTGTTCAGGATAATCTAGAAAACCTTCCATTCACCTTGAGTAGCATCCTTACCAGAGGTAATGTACCCATAGCTTAAATGGCACTAGTACCATTTACACCATCTAAACAATATGATGTGTCATTCTTAGAAGATATTTGTTTTGATCCTAAAATGAAATCCATTACATGGAGGACAGAGAAAACATTGATGGTAGGGACTCAGCCACCAGTGAGCACAGTAACAGAGAGGATAGTCATGAGTAATGTAGAAGAACACCCAAAGCAATTGGTTTCTATGGGAATTGAAAATGCCTATGCCAATTCTCACAATATAGTCAAGCTTACAACAACCACTGTATAGTATAAGGGGAAGATGGTCGAAATGATGGAAGTTTTGAGAAAGGAAGAAAAGGTAGGTTGAGAATCGAAAAGAAAATATGAAGCTACCCTATTAGACTTTGAAAGGATTCAACAAGGTGTTGCAGCTGCAACTATTCCCCCCAAAAAAATTTATTTTTAGGGTCCCCCCTTTTTTAATTTTTTACCTTCAAACTGGCCTAGGAATGTTTTATTTTTTCCAAGGTTTGCTCTAGACTCAAAATTTTTCTGAAAAAACCTAGTCTTTTTGCATGTCTGTATCGGATGCTCAATCAACTATCTTTCCGATATCAGATGCTTAGTTGAATAGTCTTCTGATGTTGTGGAGGAACATTTCATTAGCTTTCCGATTGGATTTATTGGGAGCCTTTCGAGATCTAAATTTTTTGCCTCGGGATTAAGTTGGTCTATCCTCTCAGAGTCGGTCCGTCGAGGTTTCGACACCTTAGTACAAAGGGGATATGATGGATCGAATGTCCCTTAAAATATCCTTTTTTGATAACCATTTAATTGGGCAATATCATGGTTAGGTTGGTTTTTCGGATCAAATCGAAGTTTTTAGTCTCTTTCCTATCCGACGTTGCGGAGGGTTAGTCTTGAGTTGATCTAAAAGCTCCTTGTTTTGTCTATCGATTCTGAGAAGACTAGTGCCTCTGATTTCCAATATTTTTTTTCTATGCGATGTCGGGTTCGTAGTTCCATTCTCATCTGATATTGTAGACATCCTTAGGACTATGTGTCCAATACATGGTTAAAGAGATTTTTCCCGCCACTAGTTATTTGCCTGGTCGAGGTCTATATAATGTAGTTTTGGCTTATTACTTGTCATTATAATCATGTAAACTGTCCATCCTATTGAATACGCAGCTTTCAAGCTTTCATTCGTCCTACTCTGTGCCCACAGAAGGTGTTCCCATCTAGGTTTCCTGTGTCATCGTTGCCAGGTAGGATCTATTCACGGTTTTGGTTTCTTGTTTTTGTTAATGTTTAATAGCCAGGCGGTAGGGTTAGGTTTCTTTTTCATTTTATGATTTTCTTGCAGTTTTTTATCCTTTTACTAAGGTCTTAGCTCATTTGCTGTGAACGTTTCATTTTGGTCGATGAAGTTTTAGTCTGTCTGCCATGAGTGCACCTATGGCAGTTTTGCAAGGGTTTAGGGCACGATGCAGACAGGAGTTGCGCTATCTGCACCACCCTGTTCTTGGTTGTTACATTTTTAACATGGGGTTATAAAACCATGCCTCCCATAGTAGTAGTTTCTTGTGATATTCAGGAGGGCCCCACAGCTGATTAGGGTTTTAGAGTGTTGGTGAAGTAAACGTTGGGATGAGTTTTGCCTCCGTTGAGGTGCCCATATAGTTTTTGTGAACTTGGAAGAGTTTAGGGTTTGAGTGAGTAGAGTTTTGGGCAGGTTCGGGGGCATAAATATTTTGAAAGTTGTTTAAAATATCTCATTCAAAAGGCTATGGTATTGACTTTGAATTCTAGTATCTATATTGAATAAATGGTAATAATTTGTTGGAGGAGCTAGTTGGTAAGCCATCTAAGTTGATCAGCCAACTAATTAGATTAGGTCGGCCACATAAGGTGATGTCGGTTGACCGAATTGATAGGTAGTTATTTGTAACTATTTGTAAATCATATATATTAGGCTGTTGAGCCAGATGAGAAATGAATTCATTTTTGTGTTTGTATGGACCTTTTTCATATAATATAATCTGTTATCCCACATCTGTGTTCTTGTCTCTTGTCTCTGATATGTCTGTATGCTTTTAATGTGTATTATTGGTAACCCTCTGTGATCCATGAGATTACAACATTGGTTTCATTGCCGGTAGTACATACCTGAGATGAATACAAGCAGATGATATTAGAACAGGAGATTAAATACTGGTGGGAGCATAAGATAACAAATTACTTTCAAAATTACGCGCGGAGAAACAAATTAATGACTGTTCGGGAAAAGGAAATATTCTTTACCGAAACCCATGAGAAGTTTGTATAATCGGTGCCCTAGCTCTTGAAAAAAATTCTGGATGAAAAAGCCAGAAGCGACTAAGGACCAACAGTTACTGGAGAAACTGATTCAAGGGGGGAGAACAAACGTGTCAGAGTGGTTTGAAAAGATCACTGACAAATTTTGCGAGGAGCAAGCTATAGAAGAAAGAGCTTCAGTAGAAACCATTTAGAAGAAATTATATACAGAGTTTACTAAGCAATTCCTGTGCTCCTTATTGACCTTGTTGTTCAAATTCGTGATAGAGAAAGGAGTGAGTCATATCGTCGAACCTCATCCATGACTACACGAACCGCCACAAAATTCTAACTAGGCAGAGAAACAAAGGAAGTGGGAGAAATTCATTGCCGAAAGGGAGTGGGAATATTTCCTAAGCAAGTAAATAGAACTATCCAATCTTTCTAAAGCATCGGGTAGGCCATGTGGGGGTATATGGTTGTATGTTGGGGTAAAGTGAATAGGATTCCAGTCGACTAAAAAGAGATACCATCACTAGCGATGAAAATTCAACTTAAAAAGGAAATCAAACGGATAGTGACACATAAAGGTACGACGGATTTACAGAAAATAGAGAGAGAGAAGAGGCTGAAAAGAAGGGAAGAAAGAAGAGAAATATCTATAGCACTACAAAAGGGAATGAGTACTAGGGTGATAGACCAAGAAATAAATCCTCCAGAGTCAGGTCATGACCGACAGGAAGAAGGTGTGGATGAAGAGGCATCACCCGTGGAAGAAGAATTGTGGATAGAGAAGCGAGAATCTCTCCAAATAGAAGTTCCCCAAGAGGCAAGACCTCTATCTCCAACAAATACGAGTACCAGGATACAAGCCATTGTCAAAGAATATTTAAGACTAAGAGCTGGTGAGTTTGGTATATGGAGTCGACTAGACGATGAAATAAATGATGATAATCATTTAGTGATCCATCAACCAGAGGAAGGAAATTGTGTCATGCTTTAGGTGTACCCTTCCAACCAAAGTATCCACTTACTTTACCCGACACAAGAAGGAGCACCCCCCTACCAAATACAGCTTTGGAGAGTATAGAAAAATCATTCCTGCAGACAAATAATTGCAGTTGGGCATCGACAAGAGAAGTTGACCCCAACCAACTACTTGTTGAAGAAGAAATGACAAACAAAACAACCAACGAGAACGAGAGTTCCATCGACAACAACTCTGCACAAATAAATAACCAAAACATCCCACTACCCCCACCACCACCATCTCCTGAAAAAGATAGAGACAACGAATCCAACATGGGGCACAAATCAGTGCATATACCTCTATATGAGGGTGACAAAGATCCTAGATGACATTGGTTCGTCTGTGAGTCAGCATGGGAGGAAAACCAGGTCACATATGAAGATAGACAGATGGCACAGTTTGTCGGTGCCTTGAGGAAAAGAGCACTCACGTGGTACATGACCTTTATTGAAAGAACCCTTCAAGCATCAAAAGCAAAGATTAAAACACAATTTTTTTCATTCTTTAAAACTCCAGATGCAAAACATTTGGTAGCTAAAAAATTGAAAACAGCATCACAAAAGCCAACAAAATCTGTCCGTGACTACAACAAATGCTAGAAAGACCTCCTCAGCCAATTAGACTATGTAATTGATGAGCAACTATTCATTCAGTGGTTCCTTGCAAGTCTATCACAGAAAATTCAGTGGCACATAAGCCTAGAGATGTTCAAAACATACAAAGATGCGCTTACTAAATCCCTACAAGTGGAGATGGATGAAGACTTCCCAGCATATCCCACGTATACTAGACTGGAAGAATGCTTGAAATCAAGCAGAAATCATGAAAAGAGCTAAACCTTAAGAGTTAGGATGTCTAGTGCATGAAATGCTCAATGGTCAAACATTCAAAAGATAACTATTGATAAGACATCAGCCGATAGCATGTTCGATTTGTGCATACAAAGTGCTTCTATGACATCTGCCAAGAACATGGAGAACACACAACAAAATATTGTCTGTTTAACATGCAAAATGGTAAAGCATTTTGGTGTGCTATCTATGAAGTGAAAAGTCACACCACGGTCGACTGCCACCTAAAATTAAAAAATCCACAAAACTACCAGGAAGTCTACCAGACAAATGCAGTCACGTAGCACAATGATTAGCGAAACAATGCTCAAAATGAATCGAATAATAAAAGGTACGAAGGTTGTCGATATGAGCATGGGTTTGACAACTGATGTGGAGGATATGGAGGTCGAGGTTGATTCTCTGGGAACCATGACAACCGACCATGTCGGCCCATCCAGTGTTTCATGTGCTACAAAAAAGGTCACCGATATGCAGACTGTCCATACAAGGAGAGAACTGATTTAAAATTTTGTACTAGTTGTGGAGTAGGGTATGACTCATTAGAGGATTGCCCTACTATGCTTGAGAAAATAAATAAAAATAAAAATGTTAATGTCTTGTCGTGCGTTCAAAAACATGATATAATAAATACAAATAATCTGCATATAGTAACCCGAAAAGGGACAAAAATTGGGAGTGATAAACCATGGATAAGCAAAATAAAAGAAAAGAATGATTATCCTAACCCAGCTAAACAAAAAAAACTGTATAAAGATGCAACGAATATATTTAAAGAATTTTCTCGACAAGAAGAAGCTGATGATAATCGATAAATAATAGTTAAAGAACTAATACATTTAGTACAAACTGATAAAATGGTGTCTCAATTCATTGACTTATTGTGTAAAATAAAACACAACAATAATACAAAAAACAAACAAAAAATATCTGCAGTCTAAACCAGAAGGACAAAAGTGATGCCGACCCACTTATCGACCTAGAAAATGAAGGATACCATATCCAATAAGTTGTGCTCGACTTCGGGTCACAAATAAACATTATGACTCACAACACTTGGGAACAATTGGGTAGACCCCGACTATACGAATCAGGAATATACCTGGAATTAGCCGACCAAGGTCTAATTGAACCTATCGAAGTTTGGAGAAATGTCAACACAACCATAAAAGGAATATCGACCAAAGTCGACTTTGAAATTATTGACCCTAAGGAAGGATCCAGTTCTTTCCCGGTGTTAGTAGGTCGACCTTGGGGAAAAAAAATGAGAGTATTGATATCCTTAGACAAGGAAAGGATAAAACTAAAAGGGAATGGACAAAAATTCATAATACCTATCCATCCGTCCCAAGGAGAACCTTGGATAGAACCTATTGATGAAGAAGTCAACATTCGACAATTATATTAGATACAAAACAATGAAGACTACACAGAACCCAATGTTTATGGTGAAATTAGCTTAGGAAATAAAGATTCAGTAGGATACAATTCAGACGCAGAATTATATGTTTGGTGTTTGTGCCAGAAATTTTTTCCATACTACAAAGAAACAAGCCAACACAATATCAAATATTCAATCAAACAAAACTAGGTTTTAAGGTTTTTGAAAGGTTTTTTTGGTTGTAAAGTTTGGTGACAAAAGGGAATACATTCATAAGCCAAATAGGAACTAAATCACAAGTAAAGAAGAAGAGAGATGCATAATATAATAACCATGTATTCAACAAAACGTAACCTTGAAGTTCATCCACAACTGACAAGCACTACAAGCATAAAGACTATAAACCAGCAATGAAATTATCAATTGTGTAGCTAAACAAGCTAGAAATGAAGCCAAAACACAGACTGAAGGGTAAAATGGATCATATATTTCATAATCTGTTCATCAAATACACATGAGAGTTAAGTACTTAGCCTATCAATAAGTCAAGAAACCTCCTCTAGCCATCCAAAAATTAAACCCCTTGTTCTCTTTGTGACCTTCCTAAATACTGTTTTTTCAAAATTTAGTTAGAGTCTAAACCCTAATTGTTTTTAGCTTACTCATCGATAGGATAATGTCAAAATAATAATTACAAAAAATAAAGTATTCCTCAAAAACATAACAAGTAACTGTTTTAGCTAACAATGCTCAAAGGTCTTTAGTAGCTTCTGCCAATAGAGCTATCCCATCTAAGGCTTGGGCCTTTTTCCTAGATTTATGCTACTCAGCTTCCATCTCTGTCATTCTTTTAGTAAGCTCCTCATTCTGTTGCTGTAGGCTTATGACAGTTTGTTTCAATTCTGAACACTGTAAATCTATACTTCTTTTCCTTTTTCGGGCCTCTTTGGAGACTGCAATAAGTTCTTGGTAGTGATCATTTACTTCTTCTAGGTCTTCCCTGAGTCTTTTATTAGCTGTAATCAAGCCATCATCTGTTTCTTGCGTATACACTATTTGATGTTTATACTTCTTGATGGCTCTTTGCAAATTCTCCTTCTCTGAGTCAAATTCCTTGCTTCCTGTTGTACTTTGTAGTTCACTAGGAAGCCATGGGATGTTCAGCTTTCTGAAGATTTCCTCATCCTTAGGTAGCAGTTCTATAGAAGCATCATGAACACTTGGGTTTTCCTGATTATTTGTTTCATTAGGTGCATTTTCATCCATCAACATCTTGTTTTCTGAAAAAGAGACTTCTATTTCCTCTTTCTGTTGGTCCTTCAACATTTCACCTCGTAATTCCAAAAACACAACAGATAATTTGGTTTCGGTGAGGCTGGATTCTTCTACTGTCTTCAATGGTTTCTTCCCTTTGCAGTTACATTTGCTAGACTCGAGATTTTCATTTGAGGAAGAAGTGTCAATCATGGTTACCCCTTCTGTATTTAACTTAGGGTTCAGTAGCTTTTTCATGTTCAGCCTCAATTTGTTTTTCGTTCTAGTTTTAGGTCTCTAGCCTGGGGAAAACTCTCCTACCATATTTAAACTTTTTCCTTGATGCATGATAGAGGCAAATTCTTTAACCTTAATCTTCTTTTTCTTTGGCATTACAGTCTTATTCTCTTGACTGTAGAACTCTTTGTGTGTGCCAACCCTAGTCTGAGCACTGATAGTCAACTCATCTCCTTCTAACAAGTATCCTTCATCTTCTGATAAAATGGTAATTGGGGTTCGTTCTTGGGCATTAGCATTTTCTTCATCTTCTGCAACCTTCTCTGTGAAAACAATTTTTTCATTCATGATTGTTTCTGCTGGTTCTTTATTTTGTACAAGCTGGCTTTCCTTGTGAATAGACAGCAAATTTTTGTTCTTACTGTCAAATGAAGGCTGTTGAGATTCATAATCTCCCTTTGAAGGTTCTGTCACTTCCTCAAGTTTGACAAATTTTTTATCTTTAGCCTTGGATTTTTGTCTTAATTTTCTAATTAGGGTTTGTCCCTTATCAACATGTTGTTTGGTAGGCTGTTCTTCCTGGTTATTGTGGAACCCAGACCAAAAGATAAAGTAGTCCCAAGTCTTTCCTTCCTTTTGCAGAACAGTGTTAATAATAAATCTAATTAACCCATGGTGAAAAATGGATTGACTTATGTGATTCTAATGCTCTTTGATCGTGCTTGACATTTTCTACAAACTCTTTAACAGGAAGAAAGGGAGATTCATCCTTGATTCACCAGCAAGGTGTTGAAGAAACCTGAAATGATAGTTGAAGACAAAAACATACCTCCCTTCACAAGTGATGTAGCTTTGTAGAACCTTGATGGGCTCTACCCATTCAGCTCTGAAATTCTGGATGAGCACTCCCTTGCTCCAATCTGGAACAATGCCAGGAAATAGATACCTTTGGGCATTGAAGGTAAATGGCACCTTTTTGAACCAAAGTTCTCCTTCATTCTTGACCCCTATTACTTCAGCCACCAACTCTACAGTTAATTTGAACTTGAGAGTATCAAATGATACTATATCTTGGTTATATCATTGAGCACATTTATGAGAAACTTCGGTATTATATCCATCAATCTTTTTAAAGAAGCTCAACCATCCAGCATTCTCAGAGAGTTCAGCACAACCTGGAAACCTGTCTATCCAATTCAGTTCAGTGGGATCAGCCCTGTTGGTCTTCCCACTCCTCTTCATCTTCTTTCTCAAGGCTTGATGATGTTTCTGTGTGATTTTAAGACCCTGTTAATGACCTAACAACCTTTTTTCCTCAAGTTTTCAGAGTTTTGACAGTCAGTTCTCCTTTGGATTCTCCCTGTCTATATTTCCTTGATTTTTTAACAGTTAGTTCTATTATCAATGCAGGGAATGTTTTGTATCGAGCTTGGGTAATTTAGGTCAAACAGAGCACTGAAAATATTTAACAAATATGCTACTAAACTTTACTAACATCCAAGATTTTCATCTAAACCTTTTAGATTGATCTCTCACCGTTGGGAGTTTGTTGAATACATGAATTTATGTTTTCTTTAATCAATTTAACATTATAAGCCTTAATAGAAAAACCCCCAATTCAACAGGCCATGACCATGGTCATGCAGAATACCTCACTCCCGGCTTGCTACAGGTGTTAAAAGTTGATTCTTGGACTATCTGAATGTCGAATTTAACTGTCCAGGTGTCTTCAAGTCTTCAGCTTACTTCCAACTGTCACGCTGAGAAAACCCTAAATTCCTTTTTTAACTTCGAATTCCTGATTCTTAGCAATATGTCTTCATTCCACTTCTCCACCAGCTTCATAATGCTTAACTCAAGAACCTCTTTCCCATCAATCTCCCCTCATCCCACTGTCTGTCATGATTTGCCAAGCCCTAATTTTTGACTGCCACGATCTCTCTCACGTCATAACCAACAACTGTTTTTATGATCATCTTTGATGAAACACGTATCGAACCTGTCTACACATGTGATTAGTCATCCAGGAGCGAAATCATTGTTGAATTTGGCGTAAAAACTGACAACTTTTGCACCCACGATTTTCTTGTAGTGCGCCAGTGTAAACTTTTAACCGTTGCGCTACAAGAATGTTTAAAAATCAAATTCGGTGCTTTTTACCATTAATTCAACTTTAAATAAGGTTTATATGATAAACCTTGATCTTAGTGTTTATTTGTGAAACTTTTAATCAACATATATCCTATAGAACCCTTCATAACATAAGAAAAACATAAAATGATGGAAACCTAATGGCATAAACCCCCAAAAAAAATGTACTCTAAACCAAAATTTGCTAGAAGTAAACGAACAAGTAAGCTTCAAACACAAACAAATTATAAGACTAATGGAAACAATTTCATGACTTAACATCTAGCTCCAGCTGCAGGATGAAGTCCTCCCTGTGAGGCTTCAAGAACCTATAGACCAGTGCCTTCTCTTTTGCTACCTACTAGTCTGCAAAATTTCCATTGGGTTATGGAGTCCTTATTATGCTTTACTCACACTGGTATATACAATGAAAAGTAAAAATCTCCTCAAAGAATATAAAAATGGTTGAGGAACCGTTCATTGACTGGACTTGACAATTCCTCACCTTCCAAAGACTGCAGGACAAAAGTGTTATTTTCCAAAATTTTAGACACTAGGAAAGGGCCAAACCAGAGGTTGTCGAATTTACCATGTTTCCCTTTTTGCTCTTTCCTGGCATCCCACCTCAAAACCATATCACCAACTGAGAAAGTGTTTTCTTTGATTTTCCTGTCAAATCTGCTTTTGATCTTCAATCTGTATAACTGTACCCTTTCTTCCACTTTTTCCCTGTTCTGCTGCAATTCTATCATTTCATAAATCCTTCTCTGCATATCATTTGGTTCTTCCTGGCAATTCTGAAGAAACTTCATCACTGGGATTCCCACTTGAACAAAAAAAATTGCATCTGTGCCATACACTAATTGGAAAGGAGAAGTTCCAATTGCTTGTTTGACTCTTATCCTATCAACCCATAATGCATATTTTAGCATAGAATCACATGATCTCTTATTATGCTTAAGCAACCTTTTGATAATCTGAATGATGTTTTTATTTGAGGATTCAACTAAACCATTACCTTGGGGATAGTAAGGAGTTGAATGCTTAAGCAAGATACCATTCTTTTCACAAAATGCTTCCATTGCCTTAGACTTGAAAGCCTTTGCAGTATCTGTTACTATTTTCTGAGGACACCCAAACCTACTAAGGATATTTTCTTCAATAAATTCCATATTTACTTTTTCTATGGCATTCCTAGTAGGGATGGCTTCCACCCATTTGGTAAAGAAGTCTATGGCAGTTAGAATCCACCTGTGTTTTCCTGAGGAAGATGGATTTATCTCCCCTATAAAATACAGACCCCATTGCTGGAAAGGAGCACTTACTGCAATAGGTTTTAGGGGCAATGATAGCAATTTTTGTTTGCCAACAAAATTTTGAGAAGGGATATAGGCTCTTACCTGCTGATATACATTTGCAAACAAAGAGGGCCAATAGTACCCAGCTTTTAAAATCTTGTATGATGTTGTCTTCCAATACTTGTGACCTCCACAAGCACCCTCATGAGACTCAGAAATTACTCCTTCAATTTCAGATTTGTCCAAGCATCTGAGTAGAATACCACCTGGGTCCTTCCAGAATAACTGCTCTTCTACTAGACAATACTTAGTAGCTTTTATCTTTAAAGATCTAGCAGCTTTTCTATATACATGCTCATGACATTGCAAAAACAATAGAAAATACACAATGTCTGCATACCATGTGGATGCTGAATAATAGTCCATAATATTCTCTTTTTCCAAGATTGCTTGATCTTCTTCCTGAGCTAGCTCTTCATCCATCACATGCAATCCGATATCTTGACAATTTGATTCAGCCAACAGCTTGGCTAAACCTTGTCCCTTGACTAGTTTGGTAGGTCTGATATCTACATCATACTCCATGATTTTAGCAATCCACTTTCCTCTTTTCCCCTCACTATCAGGCTGTGTTAAAACATCTTTTACAGCAGCATTAGGCACATATGAAATAACGTTAGAATGCAGGACATAGATTCTAAAAAATTTTAAAACTTTTACCAAAGCATAGGCCTGTTTTTCTAAGATACTGTATTTTAGTTCAGATTCCCTAAGAGTTTTGCTGAAGAATGCAATAGGTTGCTCCAATCCTTCCTTATTCTTCTACAACAGAATAGCTGCTATTGTATCCTCTGATGCAAATGAAAACGTAAGAAATTCTCTGGTAAAATCTGGGATTATTAATACAAGAGCGTCAGTAAGAGCCATTTTGATCTTCTCTAATGTATTCTTTGCCTTAGTGGTCCACCTAACTTCTTGATCCTTTTTCAGCATGATTGTAATCTGTTTGATAGTCTCGGCAAAGTTTGGTATAAACCAACGCAGAAAGTTGATTTTACGAATGAAAGATTGGACATCCTTTTTACTCCTCGGTAAACTTATTTTCAATATAGATTTTACCCTTTCAGGGTCAATCCTTATACCATAAGCAGAGACTAAATGACCAAGCAATTTACCCTCCTGTACAACAAAGTGTGACTTCTTTGGATTCAAGGACAAGCAAAATTTTCTACATTTCAAGAAAGTCTGCTTCAAATGCTTCAGATGTTCATCATCTGATTGTGAGAAAACAGTAATATCATCTAAGTAGATTACCACAAACTTGTCCTTTTCTCCGACAAAAGCAATATCCATAGCCCTCTAAAAAGTGGCTCCAGCATTCATTAGACCAAAAGGAATCTTATCATACATGAAAGTTACCCAAGGAGTTGTAAAATTTGTTTTCTCCTTATCGTTAGGATGCATAGAAATCTGATTGTACCCTAAGAAACCATCAACCATAGAGATCCTCTGTGCCATGACTACTTGCTGCAATATTTGCTCAATTTTAGGTGGAGGATAATTATCCTTTAGTGAAGATCTATTTAGATTTTTAAAGTCAACACACAACCTGATTTCTCCATTCTTTTTCCTAACAGGGACTAGATTATCCATCTATGAAGAATACCTGAGGGGCACTATGATCTTGGCATCCAACAACTTCTTCACTTCTTTTTCAATAACAGGAAACAAGGCTGGATTAATCCTCCTTAATTTCTGATGAAAAGGTTTGACATTCAGTTTTAAAGGGACTTTATGCTGTATAATTCCAGTGTCATAGGTTCTCAATTCCTCATAAGACCATACAAAAACATCCACATGTTCTTTTAACAATTTAATGTACCTGCTTCTTTGTTCATCTGTAAGTGCTTTAGAATTTTTAACAATTCTAGGCTGTTCTGCAGAGCCAATGTTACAATCCACCACATTCTCTTCTAAGGACTGTACAACAGGTTTTAAAAGTGTATCATCTTTTGAAAAAATCCTTTCCAAAGGTACCAAACCCTTTGGGATGAAATTACTTTTTAATTCAATAATTTTGTGTCCAGCTATTTCATTTTCAGCAATCTCTTCCACCTGTTCATCCTCTTCATCTTCCTCTTGATCAATCAGGGAATTAGAAAACTCATGTGTAAGCTCTAAAAACCTTTTAATTTCAATATCATCTTCAAACACTCTCCACTGCTTCACATTATCAGGCACAGATGGTCTGTACCTAACTTCAATGGGATATCTCAACTGAGTAGTTTGGGGATCCTAAAGTGTGTAGCAGCCAAGGCTAATGAGTCTGCAGTCTGGTTATTGTCTCTTGGAATATAGGTAATGTTAAAAGCTACAAAATAATTTTCAATCATGTCCCATACCTCATTTCAATAGACTTTTAGCAAACCCTACTTCACTTGATAATTGTTCTTCACCTGCTGAACAACTAATTCAGAGTCGCCAAATGCAGAAACCTGCTGAATGCCCAAATCTTTGGTAGCTTTCAATCCTAACAGCAAAGCTTCATATTCAGCAGTATTATTTGTAGTAATAAACTCTAGTCTATACATCAGCTTTATTGTTTCACCTCCAGGGGATATAAGAAGAACCCCTACTCCAGCACCTTCTTTGCAAGAGGATCCATCAAAGTATAATTTCCGCAACTCATCCTCCTGTTCCCTGCTTCATTTTACTAGCTGTTTCTTTTCAACTTGTAACAAACCAACAGTATTGTCTTCATCACTAAAATGTAACATGCAAGTACCCAGTTCTTTATCAACAGCATGCAGTGGATGGTTGGTAGGGTTCTTGTCATCTGTTACAATATAGGAAAATTGAAGCTCTCTCTACAACCTTCTATTTTCTCCTCCAAACACAGGAATAGTAGCATTTGATAAATCCATTTGTAAGGTCCCACCAACTTTCTTTACCCAAGACCTAGAGAGAAGTAAACCAAATTTAGGTGTAATATCAGCTACCACTACATCCATGATCACACTTTTCATGGGTAATTGAGCCAAACTGACAACCATGTCCTTTATTACCCCTAAGCACTTCACTGCTCAGGAATCAAATGCATACAGATCATGATAGGGTTTGGTAGTACTCAGACCTAAAGCCTCCATAATAGCCTTTGGAATCAAATTGTGTGATGCTCCCGAATCTAACAAACAATTATGTATCATTTGTTCATGGACTGTCAGAGCAATATAGAATGGAGGTGAAGCACCTGCTTCATTTTCAGTTTTTTCAGCCAAGGCTGATCCAATGAAAATCCTAGGATTTTCTTCTTGCAAATTCACCGTATCAGAAATAGGTTGATTGCTTACTGAATTAATCATCTTAAGAACTGATTCTTTATATGAAGGATTTTTCATTAATTCAATTAAAGGTACAGTAATCTTTAACTTTCCTAATTCATTTTCCAGGATGAAATTCTGCACAGTTTTATTTACCTCTTCAGCCTCCATGTTCTTCTTTTGTTTTTCTAAAACTTGTCTTTTTCTGTCACAGGGTAAGATGGCTTCTTAGCAGGGACAACTACCTTCTTATCCAGGATTTGTACTACCTATTTTGGACCTGACCTTAGATTCACAGTCTTCTTGAGTTCATTTTGACAGACATCAGCAGTTACAGTAGTCATTTTCAGACCTAAATCATCCTCTGTTTCGAACATATCAGCAACATAACATTCTGCATTTAGAAACTCTTCTTCAGTGACAAAACCCCTAGACAATCTTTCTCCAAAATGGTTCATATCTTGGTCAGTATATTCAAATATCACTTCATCATCAACCTCTTCTTCATCAACAACATTGTTCTGAAGAGGTGCTGGTACTCTTTGGTCCTCATTTTCTCTCCTTTCCCACTGGATATCATTATTCCTTTGTTCTCTAGGCATGAAACGGGGATCAAATTGTGTTTTGAATTGGTTCTGATTGTTAGGGTTTCGTTCACCTTCTGGAATAGGCTTGATGGAATTTTTCTCTAGCTCTAATTTGTTTAATTTTGCAGTTAAAATTTTCACCAACTTAGCCATCTCATCGATTTTCCCTTCTGCAGAAAGAGAAGCTGAACTTCCTGGAGCTGCATCTTTCTTTCCGTTCCTATCATAGAGCTACTAAGCTGTTTCCTTCTTCAATCTATTGGAAGCCAATATGTTAGATTCTACCTCCAATGTTGCATCCTGCATATTCAGTAAAGAAATAGGTATTATTTCTCTTAGTAGTAAGGAAAATTCATGGTCGAAAGCATTTGCATATGTAAGTTTTGCAGATGTTTATGTAGGCTTTATTTCTGCAGGAATTCTACTATACATTTTGTTAAACCTCTTTGAAAATTATGCAATAGTTTCATCCTTTTTCCTCCTAAGGGCTCCAAACTCAGTTATGTAGTATGTATGGTCTTTGGTGTCACCCCATTGTCTCATGAAGAGATCACGAAGTTCTTCAATGATAGTGATTGAGTTAGTAGGAAACTCCCTGAACCATTTCCTGACATCTCCATCAAGGCTCTGCACGAACATTCTCATCCATACATCCTTGGCTTCAATGTTTTGGTTATCGGCATAACTAAGGAAAGCTTCCCAGTTTTCTTCAGCTATAGTTTCACCCTGTCCATTAAACCTAGGCAAATATTTCTGATAGTCACCTCCAGGTAGTGCATTTAAAGGATGAGGCAAAACCAATGGTGCATATCTAGCTGCAACCATTCGGTCCATCATGTCTATAGGCTGATTTTGGGCTGCCATTTTAGGGCTGACTGACTTTGGTGATGAAGAGGTTTGACGGGAACTTGGCTGAAAGGGGTTTTTACCTAATTTCAGCTGAAAAATAGGTATCTTACCAGAAGAGGATGTTTTAGCTTTTTTGAAAGATTGAGGATCAGTGAAAACTTGGAAACTACTGTCAGGAATTATAGGTTTTAACGAAGGTGAAGTTTCTTCTTCTTTTCTTAACACAGATGAAGGTGATGAACCATCCAATTGGTTAGGGTCACATAGGGATGGTAATGATTGAGACCTTCTAATATTCCTTACTGTCTTCAATATCTGTTCAGGATCTATAACACCCAACTGCAATGGTGAAATAGGTCTGTTTCTAGTTCCAACTCCCCTAGTAGCCACTGTGACAAACTGGTGAAAAGTAGCCTTGAAAATGTGCTGGTTTAAGTTCACCTCTTAAAACCAGTGAAATGATAAGTATCCCAAGGAAAAATCTGTTTTCAACTTCGTTCCCTGGCAACGGTGTCAAAGATGTTTGTGCCAGAAATTGTTTCCAGACTACAAAGAAACAAGCCAACACAATCTCAAATATTCAATCAAACAAAACTAGGTTTTAGGGTTTTTGAAAGGTTTTTCTGGTTGTAAATTTTGGTGACAAAAGGGAATACATTCATAAGCCAAATATGAACTAAATCACAAGTAAAGAAGAACATAGATGCATAATATAATAACCATGTATTCAACAGAACATAGCCTTGAAGTTCATCCACAACTGACAAGCACTACAAGCATAAATACTATAAACCAGCAATGAAATTATCAATTGTGTAGCTAAACAAGCTAGAAATGAAGCCAAAACATAGACTAAAGGGTAAAATGGATAATATATTTCATAATCTATTCATTAAATACACATGAGAGTTAAGTACTTAGCTTATCAATAAGTCAAGAGACCTCCTCTAACCATCCAAAAATCAAACCCCTTATTCTCTTTGTGACCTTCCTAAATATTGTTTTTTCAAAATTCAGTTAGAGTCTAAACCCTAACTGTTTTTAGCTTACTCATCGATAGGATAATGTCAAAATAATAATTACAAAAAATAAAGTATTCTTCAAAAACATTACAAGTAACTGTTTTAGCTAACAATGCTCAAAGGTCTTTAGCAACTTCTACCAATAAAGCTATCCCATCTAAGGCTTGGGCCTTTTTCCTAGCTTTATGCTACTCAACTTCCATCTCTGTCATTCTTTTAGTAAGCTCCTCATTCTGTTGCTGTAGGCTTCTGACAGTCTGTTTCAATTCTGCACACTGTAAATCTGTACTTCTTTTCCTTTTTGGGGCCTCTTTGGAGACTGCAATAAGTTCTTGGTAGTGATCATTTACTTCTTCTAGGTCTTCCCTGAGTCTTTTATTAGCTATAATCAAACCATCATTTGTTTCTTTCATATACACTATTTTATGTTTATACTGCTTGATGGCTCTTTGCAAATTCTCCTTCTCCGATTCAAATGCCTTGCTTCCTGTTGTACTTTGTAATTCACTAGGTAGCCATGGGATGTTCATCTTTCTGAAGATTTCCTCATCCTCAAGTAGCAGTTCTGTAGAAGCATCATGAACACTTGGGTTTTCTTGATTAACTATTTCATTAGGTGCATTTTCATCCATCAACATCTTGTTTTCTAAATAAGAGACTTCTATTTCCTCTTTCTGTTGTTCCTTCAACATTTCACCTTGTAATTCCAAAAACACAGCAGATAATTTGGTTTCGGTGAGGCTGGACTCTTCTACTGTCTTCAATGGTTTCTTCCCTTTGCGGTTACCTTTGCTAGACTCAAGCTTTTCATCTAAGGAAGAATTGTCAATCATGGTTACCCCTTCTATATTTAACTTAAGGTTCAGTAGCTTTTTCATGTTAAGCCTCAATTTGTTTTTGGATCTAGTTTTGGGTCTCCAGCATGGGCAAAAATCTCCTACCATCTTTAAACTTTTTCCTTGATGGATGATAGAGGAAAATTCTTAAACCTTAATATTCTTTTTCTTTGGCATTACTATCTTATCCTCTTGACTGTAGAACTCCTTGTGTGTGCCAACCCTAGTCTGAGCACTAACAGTCAACTCATCTCCTTCCAACAAGTATCCTTCATCTTCTGATAAAATGGTAATTGGGCTTCGTTGTTGGACCTTAGTATTTTCTTCATCTTCTGCAACCTTCTCTATGAAAACAATTTTTTCATCCATGAGTGTTTCTGCTCATGCTTTATTTTGTACAGGATGGCTTTCCTTGTGAATAGATAGCAAATTTTTGTTCTTACTCTCAAATGAAGGCTGCTAAGATTCATAATCTCCCTTTGAAGGTTTTGTCACTTCCTCAAGTTTGACACATTTTTTATCTTCAACCTTAACTTTTTGTCTTAATTTTCTAATTAGGGTTTGTCCCTTATCAACATGCTTTTTGGTAGGCTGTTCTTCCTGGTTATTGTGGAACCCAAACCAAAAGATAAAGTAGTCCCAAGTCTTTCCTTCCTTTTGCAGAACAGTGTTAATAATAAGTTTAACTAACCCATGGTGAAAAATGGATTGACTTGTGTGATTCTGATGCTCTTTGATCCTACTTGACATTTTATGCAAACTCTTTAACAGGAAGAAAGGGAGATTCATCCTTGATTCACCAGCAAGGTGCTGAAGAAACCTGAAATGATACTTGAAGACAAAATCATACCCCCCTTCACATGTGATGTAGCTTTGTAGAACCTTGATGGGCTCTACCCATTCAGCTTTGAAATTATGGATGAGCACTCCCTTGCTCCAATCTGGAACAATGCCAGGCAATAGATACCTTTGGGAATTGAAGGTAAATGGCACCTTTTTGAACCAAAGTTCTCCTTCATTCTTGACCCCTATTACTTCAGCCACCAACTCTACAGTTAATTTGAACTTGAGAGCATCTAATGATACTATATCTTGGTTATAACATTGAGAAAATTTATGAGAAACTTCGGTATTATATCCATCGATCTTTTTAAAGAAGCTCAACCATCCAGCATTCTCAAAGAGTTCAGCACAACCTAGAAACCTGTCTATCCAATTGAGTTTAGTGGGCTCATCCCTATTGGTCTTCCCACTCCTCTTCATCTGCTTTCTCAAGGCTTGATGATGTTTCTGTGTGATTTTAAGACCCTATTAATGACCTAACAATGTTTTTTCCTCAATTTTTCAGTGTTTTGACAGTCAGTTCTCCTTTGGATTCTCCCTGGTTGTTTTTCCTTGTTTTTTTAACAGTCAGTTCTATTATCAATGTAGGGAATGTTTTGTATAGAGCTTGGGTAATTTAGGTCAAATAGAGCACTAAAAATATTTAACAAAGCTGCTGCTGAAGTTTACTAACATCCAAGATGTTCATCTAAACCTTTTAGACTGATATCTCACCGTTGGGAGTTTGTTGAATACATGAATTTATGTTTTCTTTAATCAATTTAAGATTATAAGCCTTAATAGAAAAACCCCCAATTTAATAGGCCATGACCAAGGTCACACGAAATACCTCACTCCTGGTTTGCTGCAGGTGTTAGAAGTTGATTCTTGGACTATTTGAATGTCGAATTTAACCGTCTAGGTGTCTTCAAGTCTTCAACTTACTTCCAACTGTCGCACTGAGAAAACCCTAAATTCCTTCTTTAACTACCAATTCCTGATTCTTAGCAATATGTCTTCATTCCACTTCTCCACCAGCTTCATAATGCTTAACTCGAGAACCTCTTTCCCATTAATCTCCCCTCATTCCACTGTCTGTCATGATTTTCCAAGCCCTAACTTCTGACTACCATGATCTCTCTCACGTCATAGCCAACACCTGTTTTATGATTATCTTTGATGAAACACGTATCAAACCTATCTACACATGTGATTAGTCATCCAGGAATGAAATCATTGGAGAATTTGGCGTAAAAACTGACAAATTTTGCACTCGCGATTTTCTTGTAGCACGCCAGTGTAAAATTTTAACCGTTGAGCTACAAGAATGTTTAAAAATAAAATTCGGTGCTTTTTACCATTAATTCAAATTTAATTAAGGTTTATATGGAAAACCTTGATCTTAGTATTTATTTGTGAAACTTTTATTCAACATATATCCTATAGAACCCTTCAGAACATAAGAAAAAAAAATGATGGAAACATAATGGCATAAACCCAAAAAAAAAATGCACTCTAAACCAAAATTTGCTAGAAGTAAATGAATAAGTAAGATTCAAACACAAACAACATATAAGACTAATGAAAACAAATTCATGACTTAACATTTGGGAAGTCAATAACTACGAAACACAAGCAAGAGGTTGCTGGACCATTCAAAAAGTGCAGGAGAAACCAGTCCAACAGTGCTTCTTGGTGTCCATCATCCCAAAAATATTTGACAAGAAAACCAGGGAATATTCTACCCTAAAACCAACAAATGTAAATATCACACAAATCCCAAGGTATAAAGAAAGAGAATCACTAGTTATGCATATAGAACAAGTATCTAGAAACATTGGTGAACATGGATGACTACAAAGCTTAGTGGAAACCTTCACAGGACAAGCTGCTAGATGGTGGGACACCCATCAATCAAGATGGCAGACATGGACAACAACTTTGACCTACTTTATAAAATATTCGGTAGAAAAAATTTAACCAATCAATCCCAAATACCTATGTTCACCCAAGGGAAAGATCCACAACACCACATAAGAATATGTGAAAAAGAATGGAAAATACTTGGGTATAAGGATGAACGTACATGGCCACACCTGCTTCCATCAACGTTATCTGACTTACCAAACAAATGGTACAAAATGGAAGAAGCTCAGGGTCAAACATTCCTATGGCATGAACTAAGAGAGAATTTTATCAAATATTTAATCTTTATACCATAGGATGGAAATTTAGTCGAAATTGCAAAACAAATCAAGGCATTTATAGAACCGATCAAAAACAAAACCCCAAACCATGACTGACCAACAATAAACTTCAATAACATACAAACCAAGACAACACCAAAATCGACAAGGATACAAATGGAAAATGAAAATCTGGAAGGGAAAAAATTTCAATGGAAATCATACCATTCAGAAACAACAAAACCAATTTGCATAGTTATCAAAGTTGAGACAGTCGAAGACACCGACCGAATGACTGCAACAGACTTTCTTGCCACATTTTCATAGTTTAAAGAAGGGATCCGACCAATCAACAAAGCCAAAGCACCAAAATGGTTAGATACTAAAGTCAAAACTAAAGAATTTGACATCTCAAGTGATGATTGACCCAAAATGGCAAAAATTGGAGACTACTGGAGTGAAAAACAAACAACAAAAACAGTAAACTTATTAAAATAATTGTAGGATGTATTCACTAGAGACTACAAATATCTCAAAGGTCTAGTCCATGAAATGGGTGAAATGAAGATCGACATCAAACCTAGTGTCCGACCTGTAAAGAAAATACCATATACATTAGCTCATAAGTACAAAGAGATAGTCAAGAAAGAGATTGAAAATATGCTTGCAGCAGGAATTATCTACCCTATTGACCAATCACAATGGGCAAGTCCAATGGTTGTTCAACCAAAGTAACATGATCCAACCAAGCTAAGGATCTATGTCGAATTCGGAGACCTAAATAAAGTTACATTAACAAACCCATTTCCAACACCTTATGCAGATGGAATATTAAATGAGGTCGCATGACATGAATGCTACTCATTTACAGATGGATTCTCAGGTTATAAACAAGTATCAATAGCCAAAGAAGATTAGAAAAAGACAACATTCATATGTGAATTTATCTCATTTGCTTATAGGGTTATGCCTTTTGGATTAAAAAACGCACCTGCAGTATTTTCAAGAATTGTGGTCAAAACATTTCAAGAATATATTTACAAAACAATGGCAATATATTTTGATGATTGGACAATATACTTGTTATCAGCCGAAGTGGCACTTCTCCGTCCAAGTGCCGACATTCCCTATGTTGTTACACAAAAGGAAATTTTAGGATTGAAGATTGCCAAAACACTATAAATGGGCATGACATGAGATGCATTCACCTTTCAACCAGCCTACCATATTATTTTTCTAAGTGTTGATTGGCGTACGCAACTATATTCATTGAAACTCATGTACATACGTGATTATTCCCATTGACAACTCGCATAGTTTACGTGACTATCTCTATTGCAACCTGCGTTTCCTTTAAGCAACTCACGTGTCATATGTGGGTTGACTATATTAATAGTCGTTTACATCTCCATTCGACATTAAAAAATATAAATCACAATTAATGGAGATTAGTTGGGCCCTAATCATTAACTACCCCAACTATCTCAACCTCCTCAACCTTCGAAACCACTCTATTTCCCAAACTATAAATAGAGGGTTTGGGGAGGGCATTAATCAATCAAGTTTAATAGAAAAGTTATGATGGTGGTATATATTCAAAAGTATTGGAGCAACATAACTCAAAGTCCTTTGGTTGCAGAGGATTTTGTGTCTAAGGCGTTGGGTTGTACTCTTATCTCATTCACTGGTTGTTAATAAAGAGAATTCTTCTTCCAACATTGTGTTGAGTCTCTTTCATGTATTATGGTTGATGAATATATTTGATTATGCACTAGATATATTGTTTATCTAACCTGTTATATATACATGTATAAGATTGTAATTGGAGAATTTTCTCTTTGCAGGTGAAGGAGGTGCATCCCTGAAATCTTTGGAGAGAAGCAGAGTGGAAAGAGATCAATCTTGGATCAATCGTTGGTAATTGGGTGAGTCAAGTATTTCTTCCTATTTCCCTTCTATACTTTATCAAAGCTAATTGTCTGCAAGGTTAGTAGTACGTTGCTAACCCTAGACCCTATGTTACAAGGGTGTTTAATCCTGAATAACAGAACTGGAAACTCCGCTGGGGAGCCCAGCTTGCTGTGGGTTAACTCTGTAGATCCTTGCCCAGTCTTTGCTTCCATTCAGTGTGTGGTGTTGTGTCTTGGTTCAGACTTATAGTGGTGTTTGAATATCTTTATAATTTTTTCTTTTGTTGAAAAAATTTATTCCTATGCGCGGGTTGCTGTGCTACACAATCGCATACAGAGGTCTGTGTACGCGGGTTTCTATATTAGATAGTCACGTACAGTACATGGGTTTCTCTTGTGAACAGTTGCGTACAAGTTTGAGCAACAAAATTTTTGGGGTTGGGTGGCTTGTCCCTGTCCTTCTGTAGATTTTGTCTTGCTTAGTGGTCTTTAGTACTAGCATTGCACTATAGGTTTGATATCCCTGTTAACCATACTTTGTGATTTTTGGTAAGCCCTTGAGTTTCTATTGGTTGGATTGTCTTTCTTTTAGCAATTTGAAGTGGATTTTCCTATTGGGTGATAGGTCTAAGTGCTGTTTTTCTGAATCAGCGATCAGGGTTCTAGATACCGTATATCCCATTCTATTTCCGAATAGTGTTGGTTTGTCACTTGCCTTTGATTGATTTTAGTGATTTCCAATCACTGTCTTCCCAAGCTGGGTGTTTTCCAAGTCTTCCTTAGGTGGTTGATCTTTGGTTTTTATAAATTCTGCTTTACTTAATTTTGCTTACTTTATATAGTTAGATTATTCAAGCATACTCAAGAATTTTTGCATTTAGGTGCATAGTAATCTTTGAGGAATTTGAAAAGTGAAAAGAAAACCATTGGAAAGATTTGCATTTGAATTGCATATGGTAGTTTTACTTTTTGTTTTTAAATAAAATCTCAAAAATTACAAAAATAAGTCTTATTTTTCTCTTCCTTAGCATTTTCATTAGTTTATATTTACAAAAAAAAGAAGAAAAAAAGAAGCTTGTTTTAAGTAGTGATATTTTGCTTTGGAATTGATTTATACACCTATTTTTTACGTTTCTTATCGAGTCAATAACATCATAGTCTTTCACTCCACTTGCCTTCTGAGTAAAAACAACCCTTAAAATGAACACCATAATTAAAATTTATTAGTAATTTTTGTTTTATAGGGCCATACACCTACTAGCTTAGTCTAGACTTGTGGGATATGAAGTGTAAACTCCCCATAAGTACTTAAATTCAGACATAGTGGGCCAATCAATAGGTAAATCCTTCTCTTTATCAATAGTATTTGGGGAGCTCCTCTCAAATGGGAGTTAAACACAAGGCCGCGTGGAGGCATTGGACTGAGGAGATAACCCTCCGATTCCTTGTCAAAACATAGACCAAGGTTTTTACCCATCTGGGGATTCTATCCTAGACAGAGTTTTGGGATCAACTACCCTACCCATGCGTATGAATCAGGCTTGCGTCTGACCCCCCAGACTATTGGTATAGTTAAGGTAGCCTCTAGTCTCTTGACATCTAGGGTTTATGCATAGGTAAACCGTAAGGCTATTTCTGGTTCACCTTGGACGGGCTTGGGAAGTAACGCTTGTTGAAAGTGTAGGAGGGCGGTGAGTGATTCCTCCGCTTGTGCCTAAGAACCTCTTTAAGGATGCTAAGAAACTATCTCTCAGCTTTCTTTGGGAAAGCATATCTTGTACACCTTGTGATTGTTAAGACTTTAGGAATTTTTGTAGTGATTGCTCTGTGGTTTGTCTTTGTTTAGCCGACCTCGGGGTTTGAATAGTAAAATTTAAAACCATGGAGGACCAAGCTATCAGAAGGTCACGAAGGTTGCAAAACCTTCCTCCTCTTATTACATTGGAACCTCCACCTCCCCCTCAAAGGAGGAGATTGGACACAGATGGTTCTTCTGAACTGATAGGAGTTAGTGAAGTTCCTGGTGAACCAGAACTTAGGGAAAAATATTTCAATTTAAACACAGTTGAGATAGAATACTTGCAGGCTGACGAGTTTGCAAGGAATTTTAATACACCTCTAACTGACTTAAACGATCCTATGATCGTTCAGGTTCATCCTTTTGATCCTCCTATGATTGGTGTCCTTGTGGGTAGAATAATGTCTACCGCAGGAGAAAGTTCTTTTACTTCCACCTCAGCCGCTCCGGCTGAAGGGGTAATACCTCCCCCAATAGGCGCCCCTAGATCAAGTATACCTACTATTTGTGCTAGGAATTGTTTCCAAGGCTAAAGAAACAAGCCAACACAATCTCAAATAAAACTCACTAAAGTAAACTAGGTTTTAGGGTTTCTGAAATGTTTTCTTGGTTGTAAATTTGGTGACAAATAGGGAATACACTCATGAGCCAAATAAGAACTAATTCATAAGCAATAAAAGACAAAGATGTATAATATAATCACCAATATCCAACATAACACAATATTGAAGTTCATTCATAAAAGATAAGCATCACCAGCATACAAACATAGACCAGCAATGAATTTATCAATTAAGCAATTAAACAAGTCAAAGATTAAGCCAAAACATGTACTGAAGGGTGTAAAAGATCATATATTTCATAATCTGTCATTAAATACATATGAGAGTTATGATACTTAGCTCACAAATAAGTCCAAAAGACCTCCTGAAGTCCTCCAAAAATCGAACCCTTCTTTTGTCCTTCTAATCTATCTAAATACTGTTTTTTACAAAATCAGTTAGGGTTTAAACCCTAACTTCCCTCAACCAACTCGATGGGATAAAGTGAGATTTTATTTACAAAATAAAATATTGCTTCTAAAAAATTAACAAAATTCTAACTAATTAAACTATTCCTCAAAATACACAACAAACAAACTGACTAACTTATCAAAATCAAAGGTCTTTTGTAGCCTCAGCTAGCAAGGCTATTCCATCCAGAGCTTGAGCCTTCTTCTTGGCTCTCTTTTGTTCATCTTCCATGCCTGCTAATCTTCTTGTGCGTTCTTCATTTTGCTTCTGTAGACTTTCAACAATCAGCTTCAAATCTGCACAGTGCAAATCAGTGGTTCTCTTCCTCTTCAAGGCTTCCTTGGACACTGCTGTTAGTTCTTGATAATGCTCATTAACTTCTTGCAAATCTTCTCTAAGTCTTCTGTTTGCTAAGATCAGCCCATCATTCACTTCCTGCATGTAGTCCATTTGATGTCTGTATTGTTTAATAGTTCTTTGTAAGTTTTTCCTATTAGATCAAATGGCTTCCCTGTTGTAGTATCTTGTGCATCACTGGGCATCCATGGTATATTAAGCTTCTTGAAAACATATGCATCTTCTTCTAATATATTTGTAGAAATATCAAGAAAACTAGGGTTTTATTGAGTGTCTGTTTCCTTAGGTATAGTTTCTTCTATTAACAACTGATCTTCATCATAAGAAACTTCAGTTTCTTTTTCCTATTGTTGTTCCAAAAGTTCATTCCTTAATTCAACAAATATTTTAGATAGCTTAATCTCGGTATGACTTGAATCTTCTACTGACTGTAATGACTTTTTTCCTTTTGCAGGATGAAGAACTGACCTTTTTACAACTGCTTCTTTCTTCTTTTTACTGCTCACCTTGTCACTCTTTGGTTTTTCATCATCTGAAGAAACATCATCAAGAACAGTCACCTCTTTGGTATTCAAGCTAGGGTTAAGCAGTTTTTTCATACTCAACCTTAACTTATTCCTTGACCTGGTTTTAGGCCTCCAAGCTGGAGCGAATTCGCCCATCATCTTCAAGCTTCTTCCTTGGTGTTTGACTATAGAAAAATCCATGACTTCAACCCTATTTTTCTTTCTCCTAGGTCTGACTGTCTTGTTTTTCAGAGTGGAAAATTCCTTGCATGTACCAACCCTAACTTCAGTTTTGGAAATGGATTCATCTTCCTCTAATAGATAACCTTCATCCTCTGACAGGATAGTGATTGGGCTTCTTTGCCTACCCTAGATGTTTTCTTCTTTTATAGCAGTCTATTCTATGACAACAGTCTTCTCCTTCATGACAACTTCTGCTATTGCCCTATCCTACACAGGCTGATCCTCTTTTTGTGTAAACAGTGAATATTTACCTTTATTGTCAGCTGAAATCTTTTGAGGTTCATTGTCATCCTTCAAGGGCTCTGGTGCTTCTTCAAGTTTAATCTCTTTCTTGTCTTCAACTTTGATTTTCCGACCTAGTTTTCTAACTAGGGTTTTCTCCTTATCCACCTCTTTCTTGATTTGCTGCTCCTCTTGCTTGATTTGAAAACCAGTCTAGAAAAGGAAATAATTCCATGTCTTCCCTTCCTTCTGTAAAGCAATACTAATGATGAGCTTAATCAAACCATGGTGAAAGATAGATTGTGAGGTATGATCCTGATGCCCCTTGACTCTACTAGACATCTTTTCCAGACTTTTGAAAAGGAAGAAAGGAAGGCTCAATTTGGATACACCAACCATATGCTGTAAAAATCTAAATTGGTATTTGAAAACATAAGCATATCTTCCTTCATAGGTGATATAGCTTTGCAAGATTCTAATGGGTTCCACCCACTCATTTTTGAAATTTTGGATCAGTATGCCTTTGCTCCAGTCTGGGGTAATATTAGGTAACAGGTACCTCTGGGCATCAAAAGTGAAAGGCAACTTTTTAAACCACATTTCACCCTCATTTTTTATTCCTGTAGCTTCTGCAATTAGCTCCACAGTCAACTTGAACCTCAGTGTATCAAAAACTATCATGTCCTCGTTATAGCTTTTGGCAAACTGATAAGAAACTTCAGTATTGTAACCATCGATGTTTTTGAAGAAATATAGCCACCCTGCATTATAGAAAATTTATACACAACCTGGGAATTTCTCAATCCATCTTACGTCAGTGGGCTCAGCCCTATTTATTTTGCCACTCTTACCCATCTGCTTCAATAGCTGAACTCTGTGACTCTAGGGTTCTGTCAATGACCTAACAGCTGCTTTTTCCTCCTCAAGCCTCTAAGGTTTTGATTATCAGCTTTCCTCAATCTTCCTTGACTGTTTTCTTTTTGTTTTTAATGCAGGATAAGATTTACCACAGGTTCAAATGATTTAGGTCACAAAATGCTCCACACTCCTCACTAAAACTGCTGGTGAAACTAGCTATCATCCCAGCTGCTCATTCAGAGAATAAACCATCTCCAGAATCTATGACAACACCTGTGTATTGTGGTTCTGTACAAAAAATAACCCTTAGTTCCTTTAAATGCAACTTATGATTTGTCTCTATGCAGAAAAGGTTTTACACAAGTGATTTCAGCTGCCAGCTTCTTATATCAATTTGAAGTTTCTAAAATCAACTGAAAATTGTTTATCTAATAAATGAGAAGATATAAAAAAAATATTTTGTCTGCTCATTTTCTGCTCCCATTTTCTTTAAACACCAAAAACAGTAATCTTTAACACCTAATAAAATTAGGTCTTCTTGCAATTTCAAATGTTAGGCTCCTTTGTTGCATTATTTACAGGCAGCAAATCAATTTGTGAAATTTGGACACCACAGAATACACAGCTCTTCACCCTGTCATCTTTTCAGGCTTCGAAAAGGTAATGGTTCAATATAATGCTCCCTTTAAACCTTCCACTCACCACAACATCTCAAAGTTTCTTAAACAGATATTTCCTTGGAAGGAATTTCACTTAAAGGCATAACTTAAACCAATTTTAACAGAAGAGACTTTACCGAGAAAGCCCCAAATTAGCAGCCAGTAACAGGTTATCACGGAATACCTCCTTTATGTCTCCCTATAGTCATTTAAAATCACTGTTTGACCTGTCTGATTATCCAATTTGAGTGAACAGGTGTCTTCATGCATCCAATTTGATCCCAGGTGTCGAAATAAGAAAGCCCTAAATGCTATCTGCAACAGTGAAAACCCCAACTCTTCTCTGTAACAGCAACCTCCGGTTTTTTGGTAGATGTAGTCGGCCCACTTAAGTCTTCAGCTTCGTATTGCATGCATAGAATAACTTCCCTCACATCAAACTTGGTCTATGCCTCTACCTGTCATGATGGGCTGATTTCTAGCTGATGATAACCATGATCTCTTCCACGACACGAACCCACCTATTTTCATGATGATTACTAGAACAACACGTAGAAAAATCCTTAAATCATGCGATTAGTCACTTAGGAATTGAAATCGTGCGAAAATTCAACTTAAAAAATGGTAATTTTTATGCGCGCGATATTCTTGTAGCACCACTGAGTTAATTTTTCATTGTTGCGCTACAAGAACAATTTGAATTCAATTTTGGCGCAATTTTAAACCTTTTTTCCACTTTGCATGAGGTTTAAGTGATGTTTAAATGATAACTATGCTCATGATGTGATTTGTGAATCCATTATTCAAGATATTGACCTTTAGAACCCTTCAATAACCTAAAGGAACAAAAATAAATAAATAAAACTGAAAGCAAAATTTGAAAATTTCACTAAAAAATCTGAAATTTTCCACAGTAAGTAAAAGAATAAACTCAAGAAAATAAGCGAACTAGAATAAAATGACAATCAAACATAAAATAGTAAGAAACAAGTTCCTGACTTAACATCTGGCTCCACCTGCGGGATGAAGTCCTCCCTGTGAGGCTTCAAGAACCTGTAGACCAGTGCCTTCTGTCTGCTACCTACTTCTCTGCAAAATTTCCATTGGGATATGGAGTCTTATTATGCTTCACTCACACCGGTATGTACAATGAAAAGTGAAAATACCCTTATAGACTATAAAAATGCTTGAGGAATCATCCATTAACTGCACTGGACAACTCCTCACCTTCCAAAGACTGCAGGATAAAAGTATTATTCTCTAAAACCTTTGACACTAGGAAAGGGCCAAACCAGAGGTTATCAAACTTACCATGCTTACCTTTTTTCTCTTTCCTTGCATCCCACCTTAGAACCATATCACCAACTGAAAAAATGTTTTCTTTAATGTTCCTATCAAACCTGTTTTTGATCTTCAATCTGTACAACTGTGCCTTTTCATCCACCTTTTACCTACTCTACTGCAACTCTATCATCTCATAAATCCTTCTCTGCATATCATTTGGCTCCTCCTGAGAATTCTGAAGAAACTTCATCATCGGGATTCCCAATTGGATAGGAAAAACTACATCTGTTCCATAAACTAACTAGAAGGGAGAAGTTCCAATGGCTTGTTTTACTGTTATCCTATCAGCCCACAATGCATATTTCAGCATTGAATCCCATGATCTCTTGTTATGCTTGAACAACTTCTTAATACTCTCAATGATGTTCTTATTAGAGGATTCAGCCAAACCATTACCCTAGGGATAATAAGGAGTTGAGTGCTTTAGCAAGATACCGTTCTTTTCACAAAATGCTACCATTGCCTTAGACTTGAAGGCCTTAGCATTATCTGTCACTAATTTCTGAGGACACCCAAACCTACTCAGGATATTTTCTTCAATGAATTCCATGATTACCTTGTCTGTAGCATTCCTAGTAGGAATGGATTCCACCCATTTGGTAAAAAAATCTGTTGCAGTTAGAATCCAATGGTGCTGCCCTAAAGATGCTGGATTTATTTCTCCAATAAAATCTAGACCCCATTGCTGGAAAGGAGCACTTACTGCAATAGGTTTCAGGGGAAATGACATCAAATTTTATTTTCCCGCAAACTTCTAACAAGGGATACAGGCTCTTACCTGTTGATAGACATCTACAAACAAGGAGGGCCAATAATATCCAACTCTTAAAATTCTGTATGCTGTTGTCTTCCAGTATTTGTGCCCTCCACAATCACCCTCATGAGATTCAGAAATCACTCCTCCAATCTCAGATTTGTCCAAAAATCGGAGTAGAATACCACCTGGGTCCTTCCAGAATAGCTGCTCTTCCACTAAACAGTACTTAGTAGCTCTCAACTTTAAAGATATAGCAGCCTTCCTATCCAAATGCTCAGGACATTGCAAAAACAACAGAAAATGAACAATGTCTGCATACCATGCTGATGATGAATAATAGTCCATGATCTTCTCTTTTTCCAGTATTTCTTGATCTTCTTCAGGAACTAATTCTTCAGCCATGACATGCAATCCTAGAGCTTGACAATTTGATTCAGCCAGCAGCTTGGCAAAACCTTGTCCCTTGACAAGTTTGGTAGGTCTGATCTCTACATCACACTCCATGATCTTTGCAATCCACCTGCCTCGTTTACCCTCACTATCAGGCTGTGTTAACACATCTTTTATAGCAGAATTAGGTACAAAAGAAACCACTTTAGAATGCAAAACATAGATTCTAAAAAATTTCAAAGCCTTTACCAGAGCATATGCCTGCTTTTCTAAAATATTGTACTTCAGTTCAGAATCTCTGAGAGTTTTACTGAAGAATGCAATAGGTTGTTCCAGTCCTTCTTTATTCTTCTGCAATAAAACAATTGCTATTGTATCTTCTGATGCAAATGAGAATGTAAGAAATTCTTTGGTAAAATCTGGGCTTACTAACATAGGAGCTTCAGTAAGAGCCACTTTGATTTTTTCAAATGCATTCTTTGCCTTAGTGGTCCACTTGACTTCCTAATCCTTCTTCAGCATGGTTGTGATCTATTTGATAGTTTTAGAAAAGTTGGGTATAAACCAACGTAAAAAGTTGATCTTACCAATGAATGATTGAACATCCTTTTTACTCCTCGGTAAGCTTATCTTCAAAATTGCTTTTACCCTTTCAGGATCAATTCTTATACCATCAGCAGACACTAAATGACCAAGCAATTTACCTTCCTGTACAGCAAAGTGTGATTTCTTTGGATTCAATGACAGGCCAAATTTTATACACTTTAGGAAAGTCTGCTTCAAGTGCTTCAAATGTTCATCATCTGACTACGAGAAAACAATAATATCATCCAAATAGATTACCACAAATTTGTCCTATTCTCCAACAAAAGCAATAATATCCATTGTGTTCATCAGACCAAAAGGCATCTTATCATACATGAAGGTCCCCAAGGAGTTGTAAAAGTTTTTTTCTCCTTATCATCAGGGTGCATAGCAATCTAATTGTACCCTTAGAAACCATCCACCATAGAAATCCTCTGTGCCCCAACTACTTGCTGCAATACTTGCTCAATCTTAGGTAGAGGATAGTTATCTTTTAATGAAGATCTGTTCAAATTTCTGAAGTCAACACATAACAAGATTTCTCCATTCTTTTTTCTGATAGGAACCAAATTAGCCACCCATGAAGAATACCTGAGAGGCACTATGATCTTTGCATCCAACAATTTCTTCATTTCTTTTTCAATAACAAGAAACAAAGCTGGATTAATCCTCCTTAGTTTCTGACGAAAAGGTTTGACATTTGGTTTTAAAGGTACCTTGTGCTGTATGATTCCTGTATCATGAGTTCTTAGTTCCTCATAAGACCATGCAAAAACATCTACATGCTCCTTTAAGAGTTTGATATACCCGTTTCCTTGTTCAGCTGTGAGTGATTTAGAAATTTTAACCATTCTAGGATGTTTTGCAGAACCAATATTACACTCTACCACATTCTCTTCTGAAGACTGAACCACAGGCTTTGAAGGTGTATCATCTTTTGTAAATATTCTTTCCAGAGGTACCAAACCTTTTGGGATGAAGTTTCTCTTCAATTCAATAATTTTATGTCCAGCTATCTCATCTTCAGCAAACTCATCCACCTGTCCCTCTTCTTCATCCTCATCCTGATGAATCAGGGAATTTGAAAACTCATCTGTAAGCTCTAGGAACCTTTTAATCTCAATATCATCTTCGAACACTTTCCACTGCTTCACATTATCAGGTACAAAAGGTCTATACCTCACCTCAATGGGATACCTCAACTGAGTGGTCTTGGGGATTTTGAAGTGTGTGGCAGCCAAGGCCAATGAATCTACAGTCTGATTATAATCTCTTGGAATATAGGTAATATTAAAAGCTACAAAATAGTTTTCAAGCATGTCTCATACCTCATTCCGATAGAGTTTCAACAAACCCTGCTTCACTTGATAGTTGCTCTTCACCTGCTAAACAACTAATTTGGAGTCGCCAAATGCAGCAATATGCTGAATGCCTAAATCCTTGGCAGATTTTAATCCCAATAGCAAAGATTCATACTCAGTAGTATTGTTTGTAGTAATAAACTCCAACTTGTACATGAGCTTTACTGTTTCACCTCCAGGGGATATGAGAAGAACCCTTGCACCTGCACCTTCATTACAAGAGGAACCATCAAAATATAATTGCCACAACTCATCTTCTTCTTCTCTGCTGTGTTTTACTGGCTGTTCCTTTTCAACCTATAATAATCTAGCAGTATTGTCTTCGTCACTGAAATGTAGCATGCAAGTTCCCAGGTCTTTGTCAACAGCATATAGTGGGTGATTAGTTGGGTTTTTATCATCTGTCACAATGTAAGCAAAATGCAGCTCTCTGTACAGGCTTCTATTTTCTCCACCAAAGACAGGAATGGTAGCATATGATAGGTACATTTGTAAGGTCCCACCAACCTTCTTTTCCCAAGACCTAGAAAGAAGTAGCCCAAACTTCGGTGTAATATCAGCTACTACAACATCCATGATCACACTTTTAATAGGTAACTGAGCTAGGCTGACTACCATGTACTTTATTACTCCTAAACACTTCACTGCTTGGGAATCAAAGGCATACAGATCATGGTAAGGTTTGGTAATACTCAGCCCTAAAGCCTCCATAACAGCCTTTGGCATCAAATTATGTGAAGCTCCCGAATCTAACAAACAATTGTGTATCATTTGTTCATGGAATATCAAGGTTATGTAGAACGGAGGTGAAGCACCTGCTTCATTTTCAGTCTTTTCAGCTAGGGCTGATCCAATGAAAATCCTAGGGTTTTCTTCCTGCAAATTTACTGTGTCTGAAACAGGCTGATTACTCACTGAATTCATCACTTTCAGAACTGTTTCTTTATATGAAGGATTTTTAATTAATTTAGTTAAAGGTACAGGAATCTTTAACTTTCCTAATTCATTCTCCAAACTTAAATTCTGGACAGTTTTATTTACCTCTTCAACCTCTGTAGTCTTCTTTGGTTTTCTGCAACTTGCTTTTTCTCTGTCACAGGATCAGATGCTTATTTAGCAGGAACAATTGCTTTCTTCTTTGGGTCCTATACCACTTGTTTTGGACCTGATCTTAGGTTCACAGTCTTCTTAAGCTCATTTTGAAAAACAACAACAGTTACAGTGGTCTTTTCTAGACCTAGATCATCCTCTGTCTCAAACATGTCAGCATCGTAATATTCTGCATTCAGAAATTCTTCCTCAGTAACAAAACCCGCAGACAATCCTTCTCCAAAATGATTCATATCTTGGTCAGTCTCTTCAAAGAGCAGCTCTTCATCAACTTCTTCCTCATCAGCCACATTGTTCTGAAGAGGTGGTGGCACTCTTTGGTCCTCATTTTCTCTCCTTTCTCGCTGGATATCATTATTCCTTCGTTCTCTGGGCATGAAACGGGGAGCAAATTGCCTTCTAAACTGATTCTGATTATTAGGATTTCATTCACCTTCTGGAGCAGGCTTGCTAGAATTTTTCTCAAGCTCTAACTTATTCAGTTTTGCAGTTAGAATCTTCACCAACTTAGCCATTTCATCAATTTTCCCTTCTGCAGTAAGTGAAGATGAACCTCCTATAGCTGCTTCCTTCTTTCCTTTTCTTTCATACAACTGTTGAGTTGTTTCCTTCTTTAGTCTATTTGAAGCCAGTATGTTAGAATCTACCTCCAAGGATGCATCTTGCATATTCAGCAAAGAGATAGGCCTCCTCTCTCTCAGTAACAAAGAGAATTCGTGATCAAAAGCATTTGCATATGTCAGTTTAGCAGAAGTTTCTATAGGCTTTATCTCAGCAAGAATTCTACTATACATCTTGTTAAACCTCTTTGAGAAGTCTGTAATTGTTTCATCTTTTTTTCTCCTAAGAGCACCAAATTTAGTTATGTAGTAGGTATTGTCTTTGGTATCACCCTATTGTCTCATGAAGAGATCACAGAGTTCTTCAATAATAGTAATGGAGTTAGCAAGCAACTCTCTGAACCACTTCCTCACATCTCCATCAAGGCTCTGAACAAACATTCTCATCCAAACATCCTTTGCCTCAATGTTTTGATTGTCAGCATAACTAAGGAAAGCTTCCCAATGTTCTTCAGCAGTGGTTTCCCCTTGTCCATTGAACCTAGGAAGATATTTCTGATAGTCACCCCCAGGCAATGCATTTAAAGGGTGAGGCAGAACCAATGGTGCATATCTGGCTGTAACCATCCGATCTATCATGTCTATGGGATGATTTTGGGCTGCAATTTTTGGACTGACTGATTTAAATGATGAATAAGTTTGGCTAGAACTTGGCTGAAAAGGATTTTTTCCTACTTTCAATTTAAAGAGAGGTATCTTTCTAGGAGAGGAAGTTTTGGCTTTTATAAAGGATTGAGGATTGGTAAAAATTTGGAAACTACTGTCAGGAATCGTTGGTTTTACCCAAGGTGAAGTTTCTTTTTCTTTCCTTGACACAGATGAAGCTAATGAATCATTTAACTGCTCAGGATCAGATAAGGAGGGTAATGACTGAGATCTTCTTATCTTTCTAGCTGTCCTTAATATCTGTTCAAGGTCTGCCACACCCAACTGCAATGGTGAAGTAGGTCTATTCCTAGTTCCCACTCCTCTAGAAGCCACTATGACAACTTTGGTGAAAAAAAATCCTTAAAAATGATGGTTTAAGTCCACCTCTTAAAACCAGTAAAACTGATAAGTATCCCAGGGAAAATATGTCTTCACTTTCATCCCCGGCAACGGCGCCAAAGATGTTTGTGCCATAAATTGTTTCCAAGGCTAAAGAAACAAGCCAACACAATCTCAAATAAAACTCAATAAAGTAAACTAGGTTTTAGGGTTTCTGAAATGTTTTCTTGGTTGTAAATTTGGTGACAAACAGGGAATACACTCATGAGCCAAATAAGAACTAATTCATAAGCAAGAAAATACAAAGATGTATAATATAATCATGAATATCCAACAAAACACAATATTGAAGTTCATTCATAAAATATAAGCACCACCAGCATACAAACATAGACCAGCAATGAATTTATCAGTTAAGCAACTAAACAAGTCAAATATGAAGCCAAAACATGTACTGAAGTGTGTAAAAGATCATATATTTCATAATATGTCATCAAATACATATGCGAGTTATGATACTTAGGTCACAAATAAGTCCAAAAGACCTCCTGAAGTCCTCCAAAAATTGAACCCTTCTTTTGTCCTTCTAATCTATCTAAATACTGTTTTTTACAAAATCAGTTAGGGTTTAAACCCTAACTTCCCTCAACCAAATCGATCGGATAAAGTGAGATTTTATTTAAAAAATAAAATATTGCTTCTAAAAACTTAACAAAAGTCTAACTAATTAAACTATTCCTCAAAAGACACAACAAACAAACTGACTAACTTATCAAAATCGAAGGTCTTTTGTAGCCTCAGCTAGCAAGGCTATTCCATCCAGAGCTTGAGCCTTCTTCCTGGCTCTCTTTTGTTCATCTTCCATGCCTGCTAATCTTCTTGTGAGTTGTTCATTTTGCTTCTGTAGACTTTCAACAATCAGCTTCAAATCTGCACAGTGCAAATCAGTGGTTCTCTTCCTCTTCAAGGCTTCCTTGGACACTGCTGTCAGTTCTTGATAATGCTCATTAACTTCTTGCAAATATTCTCTAAGTCTTTTGTTTGCTAAGATCAGCCCATCATTCACTTTCTGCATGTAGTCCATTTGATGTCTTTATTGTTTAATAGTTCTCTGTAAGTTTTCCCTCTATGAATCAAATGGCTTCCCTGTTGTAGTATCTTGTGCATCACTTGGCATCCATGGTATATTAATCTTCTTGAAAATGTCTGCATCTTCTTCTAATAGATTTGTATAAATATCAGGAATACTAGGGTTTTCCTGAGTGTCTGTTTCCTTAGGTATAGTTTCTTCTATTAACACCTGATCTTCATCATAAGAAACTTCAGTTTCTTTTTCCTATTGTTGTTCCAAAAGTTCATTCCTTAATTCAACAAATATTTCAGATAGCTTAATCTCGGTATGACTTGAATCTTATACTGACTGTAATGACTTTTTTCCTTTTGCAGGATGAAGAACTAAACTTTTTACAACTGCTTATTTCTTCTTTTTACTGCTCACCTTGTCACTCTTTGGTTTTTCATCATCTGAAGAAACATCATCAAGAACAGTCACCTCTTTGGTATTCAATCTAGGGTTAAGCAGTTTTTTCATACTGAACCTTAACTTATTCCTTGACCTGGTTTTAGGCCTCCAAGCTGGAGCCAATTCTCCCATCATCTTCAAGCTTCTTCCTTGGTGTTTGACTATAGAAAAATCCATGACTTCAACCCTGTTTTTCTTTCTCCTAGGTCTGACTGTCTTGTTTTCTAGAGTGGAAAATTCCTTGCATGTACCAACCCTAACTTCAGTTTTGGCAATGGATTCATCTTCCTCTAATATATAACCTTCATCCTCTGACAGGATAGTGATTGGGCTTCTTTGCCTGCCCTGGATGTTTTCTTCTTTTATAGCAGTCGGTTCTATGACAACAGTCTTCTCCCTCATGACAGCTTCCGCTGTTGCCCTATCCTGCACAGGCTGATCCTCTTTTTGTGTAAACAGTGAATATTTACCTTTATTGTCAGCTGAAAGCTTTTGAGGTTCATTTTCATCCTTCAAGGGCTCTGGTGCTTCTTCAATTTTAATCTCTTTCTTGTCTTCAACTTTGATTTTCTGACCTAGTTTTCTAACTAGGGTTTTCCCCTTATCCACCTGTTTCTTGATTTGCTGCTCCTATTGCTTGATTTGAAAACCAGTCCAGAAAAGGAAATAATTCCATGTCTTTCGTTCCTTCTGTAAAGCAGTACTAATGATGAGATTAATCAAACCATGGTGAAAGATATATTGTGAAGTATGATCCTGATGCCCCTGAACTCTACTAGACATCTTTTGCAGACTTTTGAAAAGGAAGAAAGAAAGGCTCATTTTGGATACACCAACCATATGCTGTAAAAATCTAAAGTGGTATTTGAAAACATAAGCATATATTCTTTCACAAGGGATATAGCTTTGCAAGATTTTAATGGGTTCCACCCACTCATTTCTGAAATTTTGGATCAGTATGCCTTTGCTCCAGTCTGGGGTAATATTAGGTAACAGGTACCTTTGGGCATCAAAAGTTAAAGGCAACTTTTTAAACCACATTTCACCCTCATTTTTTATTCCTGTAGCTTCTGCAATTAGCTCCACAGTCAACTTGAACCTCAGTGTATCAAAAACTATCATGTCCTGGTTATAGCTTTTGGCAAACTGATAAGAAACTTCAGTATTGTAACCATCAATATTTTTGAAGAAATCTAGCCACCCTGCATTCTGGAAAAGTTCTACACAACCTGGGATTTTCTCAATCCAGCTTACATCAGTGGGCTCAACCTTATTTATTTTTCCACTCTCACCCATCTGCTTCAATAGCTGAACTCTGTGACTTCTAGGGTTCTGTCAATGACCTAACAACTGCTTTTTCCTCCTCAAGCCTCTAAGGTTTTGATTATCAGCTTTCCTCAATCTTCCTTGAATTTTTTCTTTTTGTTTTTAATGCAGGATAAGCTTTACCACATGTTCAAATGATTTAGGTCACAGAATGCTCCACACTCCTCACTAAAACTGCTGGTGAAACTAGCTATCATCCCAGCTGCTCATTCAGAGAATAAACCATCTCCAGAATCTATGACAACACCTATGTATTGTGGTTCTGTACAAAAAATAACCCTTAATGCCTTTAAATGGAACTTATGAGCTATCTCTGTGCAGAAAAGGTTTTACACAAGTGATTTCAGCTTCCAGCTTCTTATATCAATTTGAAGTTTCTAAAATCAACTGAAAATTGTTTATCTAATACATGAGAAGATATAAAAACAATCTTCTTTCTACTCATTTTCTGCTCCCATTTGCTTTAAACACCAAAAACAGTAAGCTTTAACACCTAATAAAATTAGGTCTTCCTGCAATTTCAAATGTTAGGCTCGTTTGTTGCATTATTTACAGGCAGCAAATCAATTTGTGAAATTTGGACACCACAGAATACACAGCTCTTCACCCTGTCATCTTTTCTGGCTTCGAAAAGGTAATGGTTCAATATAAAGTTTCTTAAATAGATATTTCTTTGGCAGGAATTTCATTTAAAGGAATAACTTAATGTTTCCCTTGACCAATTTTAACAGAACAGACTTTACCGAGAAAGCCCCAAATTAGCAGCCAGTAACAGGTTATCACGGAATACCTCTTTTATGTCTCCCTGTAGTCGTTTAAAATCACTGCTTGAGCTGTCTAATTATCCAATTTGAGTGAACAGGTGTCTTCATGCATCCAATTTGATCCCAGGTGTCGAAACAAGAAATCCCTAAATGCTATCTACAACGGTGAAAACCCCAACTCTGCTCTGTAACAACAACCTCCGGTTTTTTGGCAGATGTAGTCAGCCCACTTAAGTCTTCAGCTTCGTATTGCATGTATAGAATAACTTCCCTCACATCAAACTTGGTATATGCCTCTATCTGTCATGATGGGCTGCGTTCTAGCTGATGATAACCATGATCTCTTCCACGACATGAACCCACCTATTTTCATGATGATTACTAGAACAACACGTAGCAATATCCTTAAATCATGCGATTAGTCACTTAGGAATTGAAATCGTGCGAAAATTCAGCTTAAAAAATAGTAATTTTTATGCGCGCGATATTCTTGTAGCGCCACTGTGTTAATTTTTCATGGTTGCACTACAAGAATAATTTGAATTCAATTTTGGCGCAATTTTAAACCTTTTTTCCACTTTGCATGAGGTTTAAGTGATGTTTAAATGATAACTATGCTCATGATGTGATTTGTGAATCCATTATTCAACATATTGACCTTTAGAACCCTTCAGTAACCTAAAGGAACAAAAATAAATAAATAAAATTGAACGCAAAATTTGAAAAGTTCACTAAAAAATCTGAAATTTTCCACAGTAAGTAAAAGAATAAACTCAAGCAAATAAGAAAACTAGAATAAAATGACAATCAAACATAAAATAGTAAGAAACAAGTTCCTGACTTAACACCTACTATGCCCTTAACACCAATGAGTTGATGGTTAAACCAGTGGCTCCCACAAGTATAGCAAGTGCTTCTGGTGGTATGGTCACTAGGATTCCTAGTGTACCTACAGTTCCTACTTCTTTCGCACACATTGCCTAGAGTGGTCCTATAGGATCCTCAACTTTTGTTTAAGGATTTCCTTGGAATGGGGGGCACATTCCCCCATCCACTCCATATGTAGGCCCAACACCCTCATATGTAGGGGTGCAGTTTGGAAACACTAACCCCTATGGTCAAGGTTTTTAGACTCCGGTTTTAGCTCCATTCACGAGCTCTCCCTTTTCACTTTTTAGTGGAGGCATACTTGCTCCTGTATTTCAAACCCCAATTTCAACTGGGGTAGCCAGAACCTCTTATACTGCACCTCACACAAACAATCATGTGGCTTATGGATGGAATCCTTTCTAAAGCAACCCATCCGCTTCACAACCGGTAGCAGGGGGCAACCCCACCTTCACATATGGGAATATGGGGGCAAGTCCCTCTAATCCCCAAACTAGTACTTTTAATGCTCTCTTTATACCTACGCTTCATTTCCTGGCAATGTTAAACTTGCCATATTTGTCTAAACTGATGAATGACCCAGTGAGACATGATCCCTCCTGGACACCTGTCCCTACCAAGCTGCCCTCAGATATCCCAAAATTCGAAGGCAAAGTTGGGGATGATCTTGGAGCTCATGCCACCACTTTCCATTTATGGTGCTCTTCCAACTCACTGAACAAAGATTCAATTCGGTTGAGGCTATTCCAAAGAACTTTGATGAGTACTTTTGAGTTGCCTTCTACTGCATTTAGTAGTTTTTGGGACTTGGCTAACGCTTTCCTTAGTCACTTCTAGCTTTCTGTCCGATATGATTTTAGAACAAACTTGTTGTCTACCTTCCAGCAGAACAAGGCCACCCATTTCTCAGATCACATCCAAGAGTGGAGGAGGTGGAAGAGCCTTATTAAAGCCACTATTCCTCCTGAGTTCTTATTAGAATGGTTCCTTAAATCCCTATTTCCTTATATATCTAAGGATGTATCTACTTCAGGAGTAACAAATGAGGAAGAAGCTATCCTCAGGGCCCATCAACTAGATTTGATATATTCTCAGTCTGGGATCTTATATGAGATTATCCTTGAGGCATCGAGGCCAACACATCATACAGAGAAACCTAAGCCTGGACCCCATGCCAATGGTGTGGTTGGTTCTGTGAATTCTCTCTGTAGAATATTTGGCCAAACAGCTCCATCAGCTATCCGTTAAACATTCTATGGCAGAGGCAGCAAAGGCTGCCCCCTCACCCCAAAATGCAAATGTTTTTGCACAAAACTCTCAGAAGGGAAATTAGCAGCCCAATGGGAAAAAGAAGAGAGGAAAGAAAGGGGAGGGAAACCAAAACAATAAATCCCGCAAACAATGCTGATGGGGGAAAGAAATAAAAGAAGAAGGTGAAATTCCCATGTAAGTTATGCCATGAATATCACCTCACCCATCTTTGTCCCCTTATGGAACAAGCTTAGAAGCTGTTAAAAGCTCAACAACTGACTGTCCTGAAGGATCCTTTTCCCCAAGGATAGAATTCTGCTTCAGCTTCAAATGTAGCAGGAGGCACCCCAAATGCCCCTAACCCCAATTATATCAACATGGTTCAATCCCAAACTTTACTACATACCAGGAATAAGAACTATGAAAAAGAGACCTCATATAAGGGTAATTCAATAGGTGAAACTTCTAACCCTCTCACGATTGAGAAACCTGCTGAAATTATGCCCAAGATACCAAAAGGTGTCTTTAAAAAGACCTTGCATAATCCTAATTCTAGGGCTGCAGCAAACTACTCCGTAGTTGAAGACTTAACCCAAAATCCTAGTGCAATTTTGGCTTTAGAGGTGTTACAGAGTTTTCCCGCCTAGCGTGCACTCTTAGAAGCCTTAGGCAGTATGGACTCATCGAGTCTCATTGCAAAATTTAATGTGTTTGATGTCAAAATTCACCTACCATATCATGTAGCCTTATTGATAGATGTTATCCATGGTGGAAAGACCATTGGAAGAGAAGTTGTTGACGAGGGTGCTTCTATAAGTGTTATGTCCTTGTCTTGTTGGAAATCTCTTGGATCCCCAGAGCTGGTCCTATCAAACACCCTACTTACTGCTTTCGACGGAAGGTCATTCCATCTACATGGGACCCTACCGGCTTTTGAAATTAAGCTAGCAGGGAAAGTGGTGTCTATTGAGGTAGAGATGATTGATGCACCTTTGGATTATAATTTTCTCTTGGGAAGAAGTTGGAATTATTCCATGTCTACTATTGTATCGGTTGTCTTTCGGGTGGTAGTGTTTCCACATGAAGGGAATTTGGTTACTGTTGACAAACTCAGCTTTACTCAAAAAGGCCACATGGAATTTAATGAGTCCACTATACCATTGGTTGATAAGGTCAAACCTACTTCAGAGAGCTTAGGAGATGGAATGTATGCATCATTGATGGGAACATTTGATCTTCCAGCTCTGATTAATTATATAGGTTCTACTAGTGTGGGGAAGTCCATATCTATGGTTGTTGATAGGACTGATATTTGGGTTCTCCCTTCCCACCATGAACCTGAAGTGCCCTTATTGGCAGTGGAAGTGGCTTATCAAGGTATCACCCAAACCACTGTTGATCCCTTTCCGGTCCCCCTCACAGTCTCAGAGGAACTGGAAGAAGCATATTTTCCTGATTGGGCAGAAAACTCTTTGCATTCTATAGATTGTTTAGATATGGTTTTACCTTTTGATGAAGCCATTCTTGAAGCCATGTGCAGATGAGATAAGATCTGTGAAGATATTCACCATCAATCCTATTTTTTTCTAGAGTTAAGCAGGATAGAGAATCAGGAGTTTCATATGAGACTAGAAGACGATGTTGATATGCCCATTAATCCCTTACCAAGGGAAGGAATGTTTGTTGAGGGGAATATGGAAAATATTTCCGCTACCATCTTTATCAACATCTCTATAAATCCTGATGTTGCGAAAAATATACATATCGGTGCAAACTTCTCTCCTGAGGAGATTTCAATCTATATAGCCTTGTTTAAGGAATTCCATGACGTTTCTTTCTGGTCATATGAGGAGATGCTAGGCATTGATCCATCTATAGTCGAGCACGAGAACCGAACATACCCTAATGCTAAGCCTACTCGGCAAAAGTTGAGACCTGTCAACCCACGTAAAGCAGCGACAGTGAAGGCTGAAGTTGAAAAATTGGTGAAAGTCGGTTTCATTTATCCCATAGCTTTGACAGAATGGGTATCCAACCCTATTCCTGTTAATAAAAAGAAAAGGACCATACGTGTCTGTACTGAATTTCAAGATTTAAACAAAGCCTATCCTAAGGACAACTATCCCACGCCATTTATATATCAAATTATTGATGCTTGAGCAGGAAGTGAAGTCTTTTCATTTATGGATGGTTTCTTCAGATATAATCAAATTCAAATTAAACCGGAAGACCAACATAAAATGACTTTTATTTGTTCTTGGGGTACCTTCATGTACAAGAAAATTCCCTTTGGATTGAAAAATGTTGGGGCAACCTTTCAGCATGCAACACATTTTTCCTTTCATGATATTAAAGCCATTGTTGAACCTTACCTTGATGATATTTTTGCACATTCTCATAAGAGGATCGATCACCCAAATCACTTGCGTTTGATTTTTGAACAATGCAGATACTATAAGATTCGCTTGAATCCCCACAAGTGCGTTTTCTGTGTCGAGTTAGGGAGACTGCTCGGATTCATTATTTCTAACAAAGGCATTCAAGTGGATCCTTTGAAAGTTGAGGCCATTGTAAATTTTCCTCCTCCTTGATCTATCAGGGAAATTCAGAGCCTGTAGTGGAAGTCCAATTTTCTTCGAAATTTCATTGTAAATTATGTCAAGATTACTAGGGGTTTCATGCGCTTGTTAAAAAAGGACACCCCATTTGTATGGGCTGAAATTGAGCAGCTCACATTCGAGGCATCTGTAGCTAGGGTTTTACCCCTAGCTTGTGTGAATGAGCACCTACTAAGGAGAATGGACTCCTTAGTAGCAGTTCAATAAGTGGAAAATAACAATGCTAAACAAAAATAAAAACTAATCTAAAACACGTGCATGAAATAAGATAGTAAAATATAAAGAATGATTTTTTATTGATATTACCTCCGGTGTGGAGGTTGGTGAAGCCCGTTGCGCTGATCCGAGAGGTCGCTCCAAGCTCCAGCTGCTCCTTCTCTTTCTCTGATGGTGGGAATGGGCCAAAAGGGGCTCTCAATGGTGAAAGTAGGTCAAAGGGTGAGCTAGGGTTTCAAGAGCAGTTTTGGCAGAGTAAGGATGCTTGTGATTGTGGATGTGAAGTAAGGGGTCTCCATCACTTATTTATATTTTTTTAGTGGTGGAGTGCTGGCCCATGGTTTTTTGGAAACCATATGGTTTAGGGCAGCTTTTTAGGGTTTTTTCCTCTTTTCCTCTTTTTTCCTCATTATTCTATATTTTTCTTCCCTTTTTTGGGGATTTTGCTTTTGTAGAGGAATTTTGGATATTTTTGGAGGAAAAAGGGGTTTTTTGGCCTTTTGGAGGCATTTTGAATGGTTTTATGGGTTTTTAAGGGAAATATGGTAGGAAAATGGACAAATGAGCCATGTAGTGGTGTAGATGAGGTAGTGAACACTTTTTGGGTGTTAACAGATTGCCCCCTGATGTGCGAGGGCAGGAGCTCATCGTATGGCCGATGGACATCATAAGTCATGCATGGTTTTCCTGGGGTGTGGAGAAGAGAAGAAACCAACTGAAGCCCGGAACAATGATCTCCAATCAACTGCAAGGACTGAAAAGTACATATCCTCAATAATGGATGAGGAATCATCTGATCATATGGACGAGGGGGGCATTCCCATGCTTGTATCAGGATATAACATAGTAATAACAATGGGGTCCAAAATATGGGGACCTGAAATATAAATGGCCTCAAATGGTGAATGAGTAAGAATCTCAATATATGGACGAGGCGGGCATACCCATGCTCGTATCAAGATACATAAAAGTAACTGTGAGGTCCGAAAAGGAGGACCTATAGGATACATAGAAAAACCACTGTGTATATCATAAGGGTCCAGAAGGGACACAAATCTAGAACATACTGCTAGGCTGACCATGTCTGAGCTGAACAACTGTTGCACTGGAATGATAGCAGTGCTACTGAATGTGGTACCAAAGGAACTGATGAGCTGCTGGATCAGAGTGACAAGGGCCATACTCGCAATGGTACACTGAACAGGAACTGAACTGGGTACTCAAGGAAGCATGGAACTGAATGGCTTTCGAATACTATCGCCAACGCAGCCTGAACATCCACGGGAACATATAACTAGGCGTTCCAAAGTGACTCACCAATGTGCTAGAGTCGGGGGAAATTCGGGGTCTTTGACACATAATGGAAGGAAGATAAATCCTGCGTGATTCTCAATGATGCGATTAAGGTGCTGAAGTCGAGCATGTGAGAAACAACCATTCGGAGAGGCAAGGATGATTCCTCCCAAAATGGTCCATAGGAACTCACCGCAGATGGTGATGGGTCCAAGACGCAGGGACCTCTAGGTCTATCCTCTGGAATAGAGAGGCTGTCGTCGACAGAGGGAGACCTGCAACTATCAAGGAAATGATGTTTCCTTGACAGGAGCACGAGGTGCAAAACCGAAATGTGATAGTACTGATGGCAGGGTTGATAACCTGGGGTAAATAACTGGGCCAAGTAGATTGGGGTGACTCAAACTTCCTTTGTTTAGAGTATGATGGCGGGGGTGATCGGGCAGCATATGAAACTGACTGGTGGTAAAGGGATCATAGCTGTATGGGATCTGGGAGGGTGACTGTTTTGAGGGAGACGCAATGCTGTGGTCAAATGGTAGGAGACTGCAGAACACTCTGAACAAAGGCGACCTGATTGGGGGTGCTGCCGAGAGGATCGATCATAGTGCCAGAAGGTGCGGGGGGACTTCTTCATGGGTTAGGGAACTAGAAGAAGTGTGTATATAGGATGGTACTGTCATGTGGATTTTTCGAGCCCAGGACAGTTCATGCTCGTGGTTGCTTTCAATTTTAAGGAGTCTGAAAGCAATAAGAATACTCTAAAGTGGTGAAAATGGTACTGTCGCGTGGATTTTACGAGCCCAGGATAGTTCATGCTCGTGGTTGCTTTCAATTTTAAGGAGTCTGAAAGCAAATAAGAAGACTCTGAAGTAATGGAATGGTACTGTCGTGTGGATTTTACGAGCCCAAGACAGTACATGCTCGTGGTTGCTTTCAATTTTAAGGAGTCTGAAAGCAAATAAGAAGACTCTGAATTAATGGAATGGTACTGTCGTGTGGATTTTACGAGCCCAGGACAGTACATGCTTGTGGTTGCTTTAAATTTTAAGGAGTCTGAAAGCAAATAAGAAGACTCTGAATTCATGGAATGTCCAGGCAAGGAAGAAGTGTTCAATCAAGGAATATTTATGATGACCAGGAACGAGGGTGGTGGGGAACACTAGTGGGCCTCCTTGCGGGGTGAACAAATGGTGGCAAAACAACGAGACAATTGCAGTATGACAGGAGTGGATGGCTCATGTAAAAAGTGTGGGATAATCTGATGGCGGCCGATGTGGCGCACAAATCGGGGTAGCAAGGTGTCAGGTCGCAATGTTGAAATTGTACCAAGTGAGAGCAAGAAATGATCTCTAGCATCATCACGAGCTCGGAAAAAGGAATCCGGTGATATCAACAGTGTGAAAAATGGAGAACGGCCGAAGTGGTGCGTAAACCGAGACGACTAGCGGTGTCTGAAAAATGGGTAAAAAATGACATAGAGAAAATAATGCAGCGAGGTGACCATCGGGATGGTCTCGTCGTGCTGATTCCAATGGTGGAAACGGTTCGAAAAATGGACTCCGTATGGGTTCAGAATGGCCAAACAAGAGAAAAGTCAACGGACTATAAATAGTAAGTGGGCCCAACATGACATGTGTCATTTGACTAGTGGACTTTGACTCGTGATCACAGTGGACCAGAGCTGAGGTGTCATTTCTGGACGATATGATCAGTCAATTGCAGAGTCAGGAGATACAGGTATTCCGTTAAACTCATACCTGCATTGTTTTCGGGTTTGGGGGGTGGATAGTGGGTCCCAAGGGATGATTTGTACGGTCCACGTGGGTGGACCGCAGGTTTAGCGGGTGGGAACCGCGGTCCAAGACCGCGGGTTCAGGCTTGACAGCCACGTCTAGGGACCGCGGGTTTAGGCCCGATAGCCGTGGCTATGGGCCGTGGGTTTGAACCCGACAGCTGCAGTTTTAGACCGCGGGTTTAGGCCCGACAACTGCGGTTTGGGGCCGCGGGTTTAGGCCTGACAGTTGCGATCGGGTTTTTCTCTTTTTTTTTGTGGTCTGATGAGGTTCCTTGGTATGATTGACAGGATGCCACAGGTGTTTTGGAGAGAGCGAGAGGTCCCGGACGAGATCGTGACTGTTGTTCGAGAGGATTGCCGGGTGCGGTCGTTGCTAGGGCTTTTTGGACTGCTGAAGTTCGCTGAGGTGCCTATGATGTGGTCAGCAGGATTGCTGTTGAACCGGTTGGTTGGTTTCTGGGAGCCAGACATACTGGCGTTTCGAGTGCAGGGAGAGAGGGTGGACCTCACCCTAACTGATTTTTATTTCTTGACGTGGTTGCCCTGCCTAGGGAGGGTAGCAGATACACAGCGGCGGGTGTCTGCGGACCTTGATATGGATGACATGCTGGAGCGGTTTTGTCGGCCAGAGGCTTAGGTGCATCGGAATGCACTCTTGGTGAGAGATCTACGGGAGCCAGCAGTACGGGCGATGGCAGCATGTGTGGTGCGTATTTTGGGGTCCCAGTCACCGGAGAAGGTGTATGGGGGTCAGATGCAGCTCATGGAGTGTGTACTGGCCGGGACTTATTTTGCGTGGGGCTAGATGTTCCTGACCTGCGTGCAGCGACAGCTGACCGCAGCGAAGGAATCTGGTAAGGGGTTCTGTTATGGTTCATTTCTGTGTGCATTCTTCATGGAGAGGGTCCCCACACTGCGGTCGAGGGTGTCGGTCAGAGCAGGAGGCTTGAGGGAGCCTCGGATGGTGCGGTGGGGAGAGATGATGCGCCGCCATGTTGGCGGGGACGTTGGGTGGTACTTTACGCAAAAGCTATACTTCCAATGGCTCCAGCTACCACTGACGCTGGAGGATTATCCATACTGAGATATGGACTTTACTGGAGATCCAGATGAGCCACGACCACCAGGACAGGCATGGGGGCCAGATGGTATGTATGATTTGATTGCATTGTCCAGTTTTGTGTATATGATATATTGTTGATATATTGTGACTGACAACTGGGTGTTTTGCAGATGTGGGTCCGAGGCCGCTACCAGGGCATGTGGCCCGTAGAGGGATTGTGGCCGTTCTAGCTTTGCCTGGGTGGGGAGAGGTGCATCGCCGGGATGCAAAGGGGACATTAGAGTCGGTATGGATGCTACTCGACCATCTGCTGGTGGGAGTGACTGACGAGGGATGGCGAGACCTGGATCCGGCCGTGGTCCAGGATTGTATGGGGGCACCCTGGGATTTTAGATCTATCGCGATCCGGGTGGCCCTATTGGTGGACAGGGCACGGGCACAGGATCCCAGACGGGATGAGGACTCACCGGAGGAGGAGCGAGGAGAGGAGTTAGAGGCAGCGGACACTGACAGTGATGCAGGGTACGACTCCCATTAGGGAGAGCAGGGGACTCCCCCCCTAGTTTTGTATCTACGGCCTGTACCTTATGAGGCTTTAGGGATGTACATACATTTTTTTGTATAGCTGAGTACAGGGGTACTCAGGACATGTATAGCTCATGTATATTTTTTGGTTTGATATATATATATATATATATGCACATGGATGCACCTTTCTTATGATGTTTTGTCATTTGTATGCACGTGGATGCGCTTGATGATGTGTTATATGTTTGTATTGCACATGGATGCAAGTAGTCTAGGATGTTGGGCACGTGGATGCCCCTTGTGTATTTTATGTGATGTGACATGATTTATGTATGATTAGGCACGTGGATGCCCCTATGGATGCAAATGTGGTTTTATGGTTAATGTTCATGGATGTAAATGTTTATGCAATGCAGTCTTTTTGGTTTTTTATATAGTTGGGTGAGATGCTATGATGCATGATGGAGATGTTACATGGTGTGATTGATATGCCAATCTAGGATGTTATTCGCCATTTGATCTACGACACTATTTTGAGCTCTTGGGACATGTGTGAACGTGATGGATTCAAACTGTCGGCTAAGTTGTTTTGTACGCAGGAATTTTCTAAATAGGCAAGGATCGCGCACCTGGTAGCAGTTGTTGAGCTGGGAGACAAGTAGCTGGGAGTCCAAGAACACATGAAGGTGACAGATGCCCATCTGGAGGGCGGCAGTCAGGAGACCGGTCACAGCATCATACTCCACCTGGTTATTGGTAGCAGTGCCTATACATATTCCGTCAATATGAATCAGTTCATTGGAAGGGGAATACAAGACCCATGCTGCAGAAGCCAAGTTGGGAGACCAGCGGCTTGCGCCATCAGCGAAGCCAGTGTAATGAGTTGGAAGATGGTCCATCTGTGGGCATGCAACACAAATGATGAATGTCAGATTATGGTAAAGATGGTAAAAAACAAAAAAGAGAGCAAACTGTACAATGCGGACCAATGAGGTCGCGGTTCCAGTTATGGGTAAAAACGTTTAAGATACAACCCATTACGGGGGTTGCGGAAAGGGTGGCCTTCAGAGTCAGCTAAAATGTATGCCCCCTTGCCGATGCAAGTCTGCACGATGTAAGGGCCTTGCCACATGGACTCAAACTTTCCTTTACCGGTTTTGTCGTGGGCTTGGTCATAGGCAAGGACAAGGTCCCCTTCGTGGAAAGTTCGAGGGTGAACATGTTTGTCATAACTGGCTTTGGAGCGGTTTTTGGCCGCTTCGATATTCTGGAGAGTGGCATGACGATCTTCATTGGCTTGTTCGAGGGACAGCGGACATTGCTCTAGGGGGGAGGTATCAGGAAGAAGCTCAACGGCGATATGCAAGGCAGGTATCTGACACTCAATGGGGAGGACAGATTCTACACCGTGAACTAAATGAAACGGGGTAAAACCAGTGGCGGTCTTGGTGGAGGTACGGAAAGCCCATAAGGCAGGGAATATCATATGGTGCCAATTAGACTTATGGCGGTCGACAGTGCGTTGGAGTATGGTTTTGAGGATTTTTTTAACAACTTCTACTTGACCATTCCCTTGAGGGTAGTAAGCAGAGGAAAATTGGTGTTCAAATTTGAGGAGGGTGGATAACTCGCGCTAGATGGAATCTTCAAAGTGTGAGCCATGGTCTGAGACCAATTGTTTAGGGACCCCGAATCGTGTGATAACATGGTTGAAAAAGAAATGGGCAGCAGTGTCAGCAGTACAGTTGAAGGTGGGCATGGCTTCCGCCCATTTAGTGAAATAATCGACGACGACAATGATGTGCTTATGGCCGTTCGCAGATGTGGGTTTACACTCCATGAAGTCGATGGCCCACTTGCAAAAGGGACCAACGGTGACGACTGGGTGTAGTGGAGCAGGTGGTGTCCGGGCCTTGGGGGAAAAAATTTGGCAGTTATGGCAATGCTTGACCGCCATGATGCAGTCGGTAAAGAGGGTGGGCCAGAAGTATCCAGCGCAGATGACCTTTTGGGCAGTGGCCATCCCAGAGAAATGGCTGCCGCAGGCACTACTATGGCAATCATTAAGGACTTGTTCAGTTTCCTCGTGTGTAAGGCAACGACGAAGAATTGTGTCGACCCCTCGCCGGTAGAGAATGTCTCCTAGGAGGAGGTAGCGAGAGGTCTGGTGACGGATACGGTGACGTCCATTACGAGTGACCGTGGGTCGGAACTTCTGCGTGTGTAGGTATAAAAAGATATCACCGTACCATGGGTCATCGGATGAGATATTGAACAAGTGATTGTCGGGTAACTCATCGGAGATAGGTGGGGCCGGGAGAAAGGAAGGGAGATCGGTGATGAGCTGGGCAAGCACGAGGGCTTTAACGCTCTTAGGTGTTCAGAACGTGAGGTCGTATTCCTGGAGGATAATGACCCATTTAGCCACACGACCTTGCATGAGCCACCGGTTTAAGAGATATACCATGGGGTTAGAATTGGCGACAACTGTGGTATGACTAAGTAAAATGTAGTGTCGCAGTTTTTTGACGGAAAAGACCACTGCTAGGGCTAGTCTCTCCTCATATGGGTAACGTAGGGGTGGGCCAGACAAGGTCTGGATAACATAGTAAATTACATGCTCTTGGTGTGAGGGGTCTTCTTGAACCAAGACTCCAGACACAGCATGCTCAGATGCTGAGATGTAGAGGATGAAGTCTTGAGAGAAATCCGGAGGGGAGATCAAGGGGGCTTGTGTGAGAGCTTTCTTGAGGGCTTCGAATGCGGTGTCTGCTTGCTCGTCCCAGACCAAGGGTATGTGGGTATGGAGTAGGCGCAAGAAACCATGAACGGTTGTGGCGTAATCAGGAACGAAGCGTCGAAGGAAATTGCATCGCCCTTGCAGACTTTGGAGTTGCTGGAGCGTGCGAGGAGAGGGAAGGTCTAAGATGGCTTGGACTTTCAGGGGATCAACAGTAATTCCTTTCTGGAAAACAATGAAACCCAACAATCGGCCTGCTGGAATGCAAAAGACGCACTTGTGTGGGTTCAAGTGGATCTGATATTTGCGACAACGCAGAAAAACTTGCCAAAGGTTGTTAAGGTGGTCTGATCGTTTCCAAGAACGAGCTGTAAGGTCATCAAGGTAGACGAGTAAGATGTGGACCAAATCATGAAAGCAATAGGTCATGGCCCGCTGGAATGTGGCACCAGCATTTTTTAGGCCAAAAGGCATGACACGATAGGAAAAGGTACCCCATGGGGTGGTAAAGGCAGTTTTGTACTGGTCTTCCTTTCAGATTTGGATTTGATTGTATCCGGAAAAACCGTCCATGAACGAGAGGACTTCATGCCCCGCACACGCATCAATGAGATGGTCAATAAATGGCGTGGGGAAATTATCTTTGGGACAGGCACGGTTTAAATCTCAGAAGTCGGTGCATACTCTAAGGGTGCCTTGTTTTTTGTTAACAGGAACAGGGTTTGAAACCCAGGTGGTATAGGCAATAGGATAAATGAATCCTGCCGTGCGAAGTTTCTCAATCTCTGCTTTGATAGTTGGGAGTTTTGAGGGATGAATGGGACGCTGTTTCTGACGAACGGGGCGTACATCAGGCCATGTGTCAATGTGGTGCTCTATAATGGCAGGGTCAAGACCATGCATTTCAGTATAGGACCAGGCAAAGACATCACAGAATTCTCTTAAGAGTTTGTTGTATACCTCAATTTCTTGCTTACTGCAAGAGGCTCCTAAAGTGATAAGTTCGGGGGTGCTTCCTGGGGCCACGATATCAATTTGGATGACAGGGGAGATGTTGGCCATGTTACCCTCTTCGAAGGCGTCAGGAGCAGGAATAGGGTCTTTGAACCAGTTGACCTTGTGGGGAAGGAAGTCTTTGGATTCAACGGCAAATTGGGTAGCAATGTTAGAGAAGGATACCTCTGGGAGGAAGTGAGAACGATGGTGCATGTCATCCCAGGGATAATCCGAGGTAGTGAGAGCCTCGAGAATCTCCTCATTAGTACGGAATGTATGTGTCATCAAGTCAGTTGATGAGGGAGTAGTGACGGAAGAGATCATATATATGGTATTAACCTCTTCGGAAGAGGAATAAACCGAGGGGTGGATTTCCTCAATGGTGAGTGGTGCCATCTCAAGATCCAGATGGTTCATCTCAAAGAGAGATACCCTGTAGTCGGGGAGATCTGGATAGTGATGTGAGTAATTCCCATAAACATCGTATAGGGCACAGGATTGGTTAGTGCGCAGGGATTTGTCGCGAGGCTTAGGGGTTGAATCTAGATGGACAACCGGGATAGTGGGATCGTCGTCAAGCATTTGCATGTACTCCTGTAATGTTGGTAACTGAGGACATAGGTGAGTCACATGGCCCAACTCATCGCACAGCGCGCATTTGGGAGGAGCCCGAAACATAGGGGGCTTTTTGACTGTCTTAGGAGGTGGGATAGCAGTGTAAGGTTGGGGGCCTCTGCCCCCAGTGGGTTTGGTAAGAGGAGGGGGGGGTTCGTGGAGGACGACGGGTTAGTGATACCGGGAGGTGGTTGACTAGTAGTGACAATTGGTTGCACCGGTTGCAGGACGACATTTGGTGTCGGCGGGGGAACGGGAGGTGAAAGATACCAAACGGGTAATCCTAATGTTAAACCCGGGAGGCTAAGGGTAGCCATGAATGGGGCGCTAACTACTCCTGAGGGAGGGAAGAGGAAAGGAATGGTATGGATGGGTGTAGCACCAATGTGACTAGGGACTAAAGGGGGTTTAGGTAACAAGGGCGGTTGATTAGTAGGAGTTTGCGTGGTATGGGACACGATGCATAGGTTAGACACGTTAGTGTCGGGCGATGGGGGTGGAATAGATTGGAAGGTCGAGGTCATTGGCGCGTCTGAGTAAACTCCGGGCCCCATAGAGGAAACAAATGAGGTGGTGGCACCTGAAACAGGTTGTTCAATCATGGGGAGAACATTTTCGGGTGCCGCAGGGGCATTGGGATCATGGTAGGTGAGTTGGTCAACCTTGACCACGCGTCCCTCATGGGGGAACATCATGGTACGAAAAACGGTAGAAGAAAACACCCGCATGGCATACATGTAGCTGCAGCTAAGTAAAAGGTTATAATCAAGCAGTGCATTAATAACCTCAATGTTTATGAGGACGGTTTTTCCCGCCAGTTGGATGGGGATGTTAGCTAATAGGCCTTGTGGTTGAGCCGAACGGCCGTCGTAGGATCGCAACGCAGTAGAGGACTGCTGGAGAGGGGGGGATCCCATTTTCTGCCAGATGGAGGTGGGAATGACACATGTAGAGGCACCTTCATCAATAATGCATCGATGGACGACAAAATTCTGAATGGAAATAGAAACTTGGAATGCTAAAGTGGAAGGCAGGCAGGGTTCGGAGTGGGCCAAATTGAATGCCATTAAACTCGAATCATTTGGATCGATAGCCCCAATGGCTGAGAGTAAATTCTTGCGCTGCGAAGGGAATTTTTTTAAGACTTCTAACACAGACATGGCTGCGAGGGATTGGGCTAAGTCATCAACAATGTTGTAGTTTGACGCAGCCCGCACATTGGGGTTATTGTTGATGCGGCGAAGTGGGAAACGAGGTGCTTTGGGAGCACCATCTAGTGGAGGTGGAGGTATGCGTAATGCCTGATCAGTGGGATGAGCGTTAGTGGGTTTATCAGCGGGAGGGACTTCAGGGGTGGAGCCATATTGGTTTCGTCGGGTCTGGAGGTTGACCTCATCGGAGGACATCATCAACAAGTGGTGGGTACCTGAATCAAACATGGGTTGATCAGGAGCGGCGTAAGTGATTTGTTGTTGGTTAGGTGTGTTGGCTTGAGGGGGAGCCAACGGTTCAGTGTTTACTACGCCTTGGTTTGGTAAGGGGTTTTGTAGCACCAAAGGTGGCTGCTGAGGTTGTGGGGGGTTGGGTGGTGCTTGAGGAACCGCATGCCCTTGGCGTTGTGCATCGGCAGCCCAAAGTTTCCGAACTCGCTCCATGTGTGGAAAAAAATGCGTGTAGTGGCCATAGACCCCACAAATAGAACAAGAATGGTTTGTTCACAAATTGGGGTTTTTTGCCTGCTTGGGCGGGCGATCAGGGTTTTGGTTAGCAGGGGCCGCATTATTATTATTAGGGGGATTGGGGGGTTGACCGGCTTGGTTTGGAGGTTGGTTGTTCCCACTATTTCGGCCCCTGCCGCATTTTTGTTGGCCCTGGTTGCATTGGTTGTTCTGGTTTTGCGACGGGTTTTGTTGAGCGTAAACTTGCCCTTAGGTAGCAGGTGGATTCTGAGGTTGCGCAGGTGCTGGAGCAGGTTGTGGTGGATGATATGTAGGTGGAGGTTGCACAGGTGCAACGACTTGAGGGGGTTGCTGATAAGGCTGTGGAGTGGGTTGTGGGTTTGCTGCAGGGGCTACCTGTGGCGGGTAATACGCGGGTCAGGTCTGTGAAGGCGCAGGAACTGATGCAGCTTGCTGGTGGTAGTAGGGCTGCGGTGCGGCTGGGGGGGTGTAAGCAGGAGTCACATGACCGAAACACTGAGGTGGACATGAGGGTCCATGGGTATGGTGGTGATGTGTCATGGGAGCATACGCGTTGGTGGCTCCAGGCTGTGAGGTAGCCCGTGATAAGTCAGGGCCAGGGGTAGGGCATGCTACGGAAAATGGTTGAGGATGCGAAGAGACATGGCCAATGATGTCGTCGGCAGCATGGGATGCCCCCGGTGCATCGTGTGGGGAGGAATCGCCACGAGGGGCGTCAGGTATAATGGTATAGGGATAACCTGATTGGGCGTAAATGAGGTCGAATTGCTTGGCCTTAAGGATGGCCTCTTCTTCAGACTGGGGTCTTTCAGATGCCACATCCTTAGCAATGATAGGAAGAAGGGATTTGAGGAACCAATCTAGGAAGATCCGGTCATCTAATTTAATCTTGCATAAGCTACGGCGTCGACGCCACTCATGAATGTGGTCCGTGATGTGGGTAGCCATGCTTTGTCTGCATGATAGGAGGATCTCAACGCCTGCGTCATAGCGGACAGGTAACTGGAAAAATTGCAGGAAGGTTGAGGCAAGGAAAACAAAGGTGGCATGGGTGCCATGGGGTTGCTCGATGTACCACTTGGCTGCAGAGCTAGTGAAGGTGCGCTGTAAGAGACGGAGGCGAATAGAGTCGTCCACTATGGAGTTGGAGGAACACCATAGATGGAAGGACATAATGTGGTTTTGCGGGTACTCACCGGCCTTGCCCTCAAACTTAGGGATGTCGAAGGGGAGCTTGGTGGGCATATGAGGCCATGCAGGGTTGTGTCGGATAGGGTCGTTCGTCAATCTAGCTAGATCAGTTAGGTTGAGGCTAGCCATGAATGGCAAACTAGACGATAGATGTGACACAGTGGTGGGTTGGATCAAGTTGGGGCCAATGCCCCCAAGTGGAGGGGTGGTGTTGGGGAGGTTGCCCACAAGTGGGGGAGCTAAGGTGGTATAGGATGGTCCTGCACCTCCATGGGTAGTGTGAGCCACTGATGGAGTGGGAATAGGTAATCCCGCTACATGAATAGGTGCCGTGAGGGGAACAGTAGACAGGGGCCCCATGGAGGGCATACCCAAAGTAGGTGTGGTAACTGGTGTCGTGGTGGATGTGCCACCAATGGTCTGTGCCAAGATGGGAGTGGGAGTCACACCAGCCATAGGGCTAGTAGGAGCAGTGTAAATGGGGTTCTCAGACTCTGTCTCAGAATCAGAGGTAAAATAAGGGGTGTCAAGATCTGGTGATGGAGTTCTATGCTGCTGACGAGTAGAGTCAAGTGACAAGGCTCGAGATCTATGTCGATGACGGGTGACGTCAAGTGAATTGTGCTGTGGGGGGTCACCATTGAGGCACCGAGAATGTCTCGAGAACTCAATAGTGTCAAATCTCTGTGGGTTGGGGTGAGTAAAAAATAGCTCAAAAACCCTAATGCAACCGAGTGTGCAGAAGGAGAGATCAAAAAATAGGGCACTCAGGCCAACAATGAACTCAAAACACCCACTGTAATCGCGTGCTACAATAGGCAGAGTGTCAACAGAAATGGTCAGAATACCAACAAGCAGAAGGTTTCCTACAAAATAAAAAACAGTGGACTCGCTAGACCAAAAGGAGGTAAGGGAGCATGCAAACACCTAACTAAAAGTATTCTGACTCAACTAGACATATCCTCTACAAGGTGATGAAATCCAAGTCAGACAATATGAATAGGAAAGCCAAGTGGCTGAGATATCCCCCTACCGGGAGGGACACCGGGAAGTCAATCCTAGAAGAATGGCAACTAAGATACCCCGTTCATGACACGTCCGGAAAGGTAAATCTGCCACTTGGTCCTTTTACCGCAATACCCCTATACAGGGATATCCCGAGAACTACGAAAGGTATCCCTTCAGTTACTGAATGGAGTTCGGTATTCCACTCAGACCTCCGGAACCAATCTCACGACTTCAACCCTCCTAAGGGAGAGGCCTTCTGGTAAACTGGTTGTGACCATGCCAAAAAATACTAGGGGATTTTGGTTCCCTAAGTGGACAACAGCTGTGTCTCAAGTGTAAGTAACCGAGGGGTGTTATTGGAAGCCTATCCCCCCGATCCTACCTAACTACAAGGATTCTTTTGAGTTCCCCAAGTGGGGTTAGAATGTTGGTTGAGTTAAGTAGTTTTTAAGTCTCACTTGAATTAGGTGACAGAGTGTGTGCTCATGAGGTGATGAACTAACAATAATATTGAACTAACAGTAATATTGAATTCAAAATTTAAACATGCAAAATTTTATGAAATAAGAATGCTGAAATTTTAAAAACAATGCTGTAAAAAGGTAACAGAAATAATGGTGTAGAAAAGGCTGTAGGGGAGTAGGTAGAACAGATGGCTGTGCAGACGCAGAAAATATGGCAGCAAAGGGGCTGGGGTCAAAGACAGGAAAGACTGCAGAAATCAGGTCACGGGTCTGTGGCTGGATCGGGCGGTCGGACCGCGGGTTTCAAGGAAACAGGCGCGGCTAGGTCATGGGTTTATGGCCAATAGACGCGGTCAGGCCACGACTACGCAAGGAAAAGACACGGTCGGGTCACAGATAAGGGGCTCGAAGGCGCGGCTGGGATGCAGGAAAATGACCGACAGGTGCGGTCGGACCGCAGAAAACAGGCTGATTAGCCGCGTCCGGATTGTAGGTAACAGGCTTGAACTCATCGTTAGGGCACAGGAAAAAGCCTGAGAGCTGCGGTCTGGTCGCAGGTAAAGTCCTGAAACACGTGGTCGGGCCGCGACTATGGAAGGAAAAAGTGTGGTGTACGGCGGCCGAAAAAGACAGCCAAAAGGAAAAACGGAAAAAACTGTAAAAAACTACAGCGGAGTCGCCAAACTGTAGCTAGGGTTTTACCCCTAGCTTGTGCGAATGAGCACCTACTAAGGAGAATGGACTCCTTAGTAGCAGTTCAATAAGTGGAAAATAACAATGCTAAACAAAAATAAAAACTAATCTAAAACACGTGCATGAAATAAGACAGTAAAATATAAAGAATGATTTTTTATTGATATTACCTCTGGTGTGGAGGTTGGTGAATCCCGTTGCGCTGATCCGAGAGGTCGCTTCGAGCACCAGCTGCTCCTCTTTCTCCGATGGTGGGAATGGGCCAAAAGGGTCTCTCAAAGGTGAAAGTAGCTCAAAGGGTGAGCTAGGGTTTCAAGAGCATTTTTGGCAGAGTAAGGATGCTTGTGATTGTGGATGTGAAGTAAGGGGTCTCCATCACTTATTTATAGGTTTTTAGTGGTGGAGTGCTGGCCCATGGTTTTTTGGAAACCATATGGTTTAGGGCATATTTTTAGGGTTTTTTCCTCTTTTCCTCTTTTTTCCTCATTATTTTATATTTTTTCTTCCCTTTTTTGGGGATTTTGCTTTTGTAGAGGAATTTTGGATATTTTTGGAGGAAAAAGGGGTTTTTTGGCCTTTTGGAGGCATTTTGAATGGTTTTATGGGTTTTTAAGGGAAATATGGTAGGAAAATGGACAAATGAGCCATGTAGTGGTGTAGATGAGGTAGTGAACACTTTTTGGGTGTTAACAGCATTGAAAAAATATTTGTTGTCGGCACAATTATTGTGTCTGCCAGATTACTCTAGGGATTTTATATTGTATCTAGCTGCATCTGAGTCGACCATAGGGGTATTCCTAGTCTAAGAGGACGATAAGCTCCAAGAGCATGTCATTTACTATCTTAGCCGTGCTTTAGTCAAACCTGAACTTAGGTATTCCCATGTTGAAAAGTTTGCCTTAGCAGCTGTTTATGCTGTTCAGAGGTTACGTCACTACATCTTGCTGAGGACTACGACGGTAGTGGTAGATGTTAATCCTTTTCAATATGTTTTGAATCGATGGATAGTTGGAGGCAAATTCAACAAATGGATAGTCATTCTCCAAGAGTTTGACTTGGATTTTCATTCCACCAAATCCAAGAAATCCTTAGTTTTTGCTAAGCTCATTGTAGAATTTCCAATAGAGGAAGATGTAGCTATTGAAGAAGACTCATTCTCAGATGAGCATATCTTTTTGATTTCCACTTCTGACCCTTGGTACGAAGATATAGTTATCTATCTCCAGGCTTTGAAGTATCTTGCAGCTTTCTCGTGGGAAGAATGATGTAAACTACGCTTACATGCCAAGAACTACCTCATCATAGGAGATACTTTATACCGTAGGGGGGTAGATTTCATTTTGCGTCGATGTATTACACATGGGGAAGCGGAGATTGTCCTAAATGATGCCCATAGTGGAGTATGTGAGGGTCATTTATCTAGGTTAGCAATGACCTAGAAGATATTATGTGACAGTTATTTCTGGCCCACATTCTTTAAAGATTGTTTGGAAGCCGTGAAGCGCTGTCATCCTTCTCAGCTTTACACCAGAAAGATGCGGTCACATCCCACTTCGTTATTTCCCTTCATCTCAGTGGGACCCTTCATGAAGTGGGGGATTGATTACATGATGTGTAACACATCCTCGGCTGGGGGGGCACAAATATATCATTGTCACTGTAGACTATTTTATGAAATGGGTAGAGGAAATGCCCACCTTTAAAGATGATGGGGAAGTTGCATCTTTTTTCATGTTCAATCAAATTATCGCACGATTCAGTATACCTAAAGTGATTGTCACTGGCCATGGAAGTGATTTCCAAAATAGCTTGATGACTGAATTGGCCACTATGCTAGGATTTAGACAAAAACATTCGTCTTCATTCTATCCTCAAGCAAATGGTCAAGTCAAGGTTGTTAATAAAACTTTGAAAACTATCCTCAAACATACTATTAATGAAACCTTTCCAACTGGCATATCATGTTGTATCCTACACTTTGGGCATATCGGACCAATGTAAAAACTGCTATAGGGTTTTTCCCCTTCCAAATCATTCATGGAGTGGAAGCCGTTACCGTGGCTAAATGTGAAATAATTGCTATTCATATGTTACCTGATACAACTGAGCTGGAAGAACGTCTATTACATTTAGAACATCTAGATGAACAATGTAGAGATGTGCTGACAACAAACCAAGCTCATAAAAATAGGGTCAAAAGCCAATAGAATAAATCGGTCAAGCCTCGGATTTTCTCTGAAGGGGAGCTTGTATTGCTTTGGAACCAAGACAAAGAACCCCTGGGGGCAGGAAAGTTCAGGTCTATGTGGTTTAGACCTTATGTTGTGTCAAAGGTGTTAAACAAGGATGCATATGAATTGATGATTTTGATGGGAATAAGCTGACTGAGCCTAGAAATGGGCTCTACCTAAAAAAGTACTATGCTTAGGCTTAGCACTTTTTCTTGTATTTTATTGTATGTATTTTTATGTACACTAGTTCGTCAATCTTTGTTTTTTATACCATCTACTGGTTTTTAGAGATGTCTTCTGAGAGGTTCATAGCTTTCGCTGATGGCACCAGTCACCATACTTGTAATTTAGCTTCAACTGCATGGGTCATTTATTTGCCCTTAGGACAGCTAGTCGCCTTAGGAGGCGCTTGCCTAGGTCCTGCTACCAATAATGTGGATGAATATAGGTCTATCATTGAGCTTCTATGGGATGCTTTGTCATGTGGTATCACTCACTTGGAAGTTTGACTGGACTCTCAACTGGTAGTTTCCTAGCTTAATCGTGCTTATTAGGTGCGGAACCCTATTTTATTGCGTTAGTTTATACAAGTTAGGTTATTGGAAAGAAATTTTGAGTTCATTATATTCAATCATATTCTAAGGAATCAAAATTCATTAACTGATGCATATGCTAATTACATCTTGGATTGGAATTTGACACATTTTACATAAAATTATACAACAAACACATAAAAAAAAATTGTATCTATATATATATGTGTGTGTGTGTGAATATCTGTCCATATACATAGTTGGAGTCTCTGATCCTCAAATCCAGTCATAACTGTATAATATACAAAAAATACAAAACATGGATCAAAGTCCATAAAATGCTCCTAGGTCTAAGCTAGACCGCCCTGGTCACTTAGACCCCCCTGGTCCCCCCGATCACCCTGCAATCAGGCTTCTTCAGCCTCTTCGGCTTCAGCAGCCTCAATAGCATCTATGTACACAAGTACTGCTCTGGCTACTCATCTCAGAAGACATATCCAAACAGGTGGTACACCAACCACTAGCTCCTGCATGATGCCTGGGATGTGCTCAATCTATGCCTATCCATATTCCCCTCAAGAACCCTAATCAAGCCCTGGTCTTCTCCAAAAATAGGACGCACATACATGCGTTGATGCCCAGTAGGGCAGATTGGTCCAATATCTGCATTTTGACATTTTAAAAGGATTAGAACTTTTATACATATGTATATATCTCTATATTTAAAATTCATAAAAAAAATTTAAAATTTTAAAATTTCAAAATAAAAATTACCTAATTCTCCCAATGCTGCTCCTGGAGGGAGGATGAGGTAGTATCACCACGAAAATCTAACCCAGCATATGGAAACTGCTCCAAGGTTGGAAACTTGTTGAAATATTGTAACTTTGAAGAATATTCTATATGTATCTTTTGTGGTCCCCGATGGTCCTATAGGGAGAACCACTTCTATTATCTTGTACCTCGATGCTTCTAATCGGAAGAACTAATAAGAGTCATGAGGTTGTCCCCTCTAATTGTAAAGGTGGGTCATTAGCACCCCAGTGTGGTTACTTGAGCCTACATGTGTAACTCGATCCTACATTATTAACTTGAGATTACATGTCGGATGAGTTAATTGAAGTGAACGGATGAATATAAATAGAGGTGTAGCTCTCCTCATTTGAGCACACACTCTCACTTGTGTAGCACATTAGTGGAGAAGAGAAGTAGCTGGAGAATGAGGAGGACCAGGATTTGATCTCCTTGTTGGTTTTATCTTTTATATTTTTGGGACATCTATATTGAGGAATCTTTTGCGGGGTTTTTCCCTTTAGGGTTTTCCCAGGATAAATCTTTGTGTTCTTTGTGTATGGTTGTGCTTGTCTATCTTTCAGTGATCCTGTTTATGAAATACTGATGTCTTAGTTAAGCATATGAAAATTCAACATGGTATCAGAGCCACCCTAAAAGAAGACATTGTGCAGATACAAAATCTAGGTATTCTTACTTTTTTTTTTTCTCTCTCCACAATCGATCAGCAAAAGAAGGCTAGGCTGACTCTCCATTGAAGGGTGCATCTTTATGTCGAAGCGGAATTCGATTCTGAGCATGTTTAGTTTTCGGTGCGGGAAATTAAGGCTTCTTGCAGAAGAGGAATTTTTGAGTGAGCCTAGCATAGGATTTATCTCCTCATAAAAATCGAAGTTTAGATACCTAGATCAATATTTTTGGTTGGGTGAAACTCCGAGAAAGTGAAACCTTAGTTTGACCTCGAGCTAGAAAAACCCTAAATACTAAAACTGCTACATTTTGGTACTTTCGCTATATTCCAATATTGTTGAAGGTTCAGGAGCTGAAAATTGCAGATACCGAATATACAATCCTGATGTACACTATGTCCAAAATTCAGCCTCAGATTCACTATATTCTTGGAGATATGATCCCTCCAAGTTAGGGTTCCAGCCTCTTCCAGAATTCATCCATAAACATGACACCTAGGGAGAACTGTTGTATCTTGGGCTACAGAGGTCCAAATGGAATTACTAAAGATGTTCTAGAAATATCACAGCCTTTAATTTATTTGTTCCAAATTTTGGAACCTGAAGATCAACCAGTGACACTTGGCATGTCGTACAACTTCACTGTTCTAAACAGTCCTGTAACAGGTCTCCTTGGGAAAATGATCATAAATATCAATTGGTGAAACCAATTCTAATGAAAACTATGGTGTTGGATCAGGGACATGTGCGTTTACCATAGTGTGCAATTTTAGACATAGAGTAGTAGTAATTTCAGATATATCATAGAAACAGTAACAGGCATTTCTGCAGAAGAAATTGGAAAACTAGGGCTTCCTGTTTCAGGAGCTTCCCTCCACTGTTTTCAGAAAAGGAGTACATTGGACAGCTCCATTTGAAGAGATGTATCTTTCTATCCAATTATATCTGAAAGATTCCAAGTTTTGAAAATTATGGTTTCTTTGACAAACCCTAGATCAGCCAGCTCCAGAAGTAGGACGGACACCTCCAATCGGTAAGATATAATCTTTTGCTATTTTCATTTGAGGTTCTCATTTCAAAGTGATCTATCACATAAGCTTGATGATAAGCTTGGTGAAATTAAAAAATTCCATGAATGGAAGTATTTGATCTCTCTGAAGAAAATGAATTGGACACCTACATGAGTAGAGAGGTTCCAGTTCTAGAGGGAGATGAGCCTCAAAGCCTTACACAAGAAGAACTTGATAAAGGCCAAGAAGATCATTGTTGATTCAATCACGGATCAACTTGTACCACAAGTTTATTCCCTAAATACACCGAAGATGTTTGATTCCTTGATCAAGCTATTTGAAGATAAGAACATAATTCAGAAGATGGACTTGAGAAAATAGTTTAAGAATGTGAAGATCCAGAATGCATAACATCTTGAAGCGGTAGAAGAAGAAGTAGAGAATGCAGAAGTGATGATAGACACCTTGAATGGCCTCCCATGATCATGGGATTCATTCATGTGAGGAATGTGTGCCAAAAGGAAGTGATTACTTTCAGTTGACTCTGGGAAGAAGAAGAAGCTCGTCTCATAAGAAGAGAAGAAGAAAGATGGGAGCAAATTGAAGATCAAGATCTCACCATTCAAAGAAGATCCCTTAAGCGATGAGGAATATGAAGAACTCAATTCTTGACGAACTTCTTATCCATCTTATCATTTGGATAAGAAATGATGATTTCATGAATGAAGAAGATGATGAAGGAGAATGATCAAGAAGGAGTCTACCCACGAAACAAACAAAAGATAAGTATTCAATTGTCATTTAATGATATTGTTTTGTTATGCATTTGATTATATTCAGTTGATGTGTTATACATGATAGATTGTTTGCATTAATGACTCTATACTACTAATATGCATGCGATCGGTAAGTAGCTCATGGTGCTATACATCTCTCCATTGCTACTTATCTAGAATGAAACCTCTTTGCTGACATATTGGATTAGTGCAAAATCTCAATGATGTCATGGTAGAGATGGAAGGCATATAGAAAGTTTTTGTGAGATATGGATGAATGTTGTATTGGCTAAACAGTTGCATGATGCATAAGAATTTGTTGTTATGCATATGTTTTATGAAATATTTCTAACCATGCAATTGGTACATTTGAATTGTAGGAAAGGTCCTGAACAACCTCCTACAAGAAAAAAAGGATGAGACGTGTTCCGAAGAACAAGTGATGACAATTCAAAATTTACTCCAATAAACATGAATCTAAAGCTCCCAGGGTTAGAGACACCACGACGGAAGAAAGAGCTTTAGAGAGCGGTAGACCACCATGGGTACGAAAGATAACTCAAGATGAAGAAAATAATGCTATGAAAGTAGCTATGATCAAAGAATAACAGTTGATCATGGGGAATGATGTATACAATATGATTTAGAGACATAAAGGGAAGTACTTAATATCTTCCATATGGATCTACAAGAACAAGTGTACAAAGCAAGGTTCATGGCATGACATACTCTATCGACAAGTGTATATCAAGCATAGATTCACCTGTACAGAATGAAGAGGGAAGATGATACTCCACTTCAGGGGGAGTGACTATAGAAGATATCTAAGACTAGGATATGTTGATGACCTGACAAGATGAACTCATGGAAGATGTTATGATGAAATAATACTAGAATGATGTTTGGGATATAGTACTCAAACCAGAAAGCAAGAATGTGGTATCTTACAAATGGATTTACAAGATAAAATATGTTGCTAATAGAAGTAAGGAAAGACTTGTGGCTAGAGGTTTCTATAAGAAAGAGGGAATTAATTCTAAAGAGACGCTTACTCCAGAAAGCAAGGTACACTTCCTTCAGAACTATGATGGTAGTTGCTTCCATGATGAAGTAAAGACAAGCCTTCCTTAATGGTATGATTGGGGAAGAGTTTTACATCGAATAGTCACAAGGATTTGAAGTTGAAGATAGATGGACTCATATATGTAAGTTGAAGAAGGCCCTCTATGGCATGAAGCAAGATCCCAGATCTTGGTATGGAAGGATAGACAATTTCCTATCAATTATGGGCTTTACCAAAAGTAAAGATGATCCTAACCTTTATCTCAAGGTTGAATAAGATGAACCTGTCATCTTGTTATTATATGTGGATGACTTATTCTTGACAGGGAATGAGAAACAGATCATGGAAAGCAAGAAGAAACTAACAGAAGAATTTGAGATGAAAGACCTTGGGTCCATGCATTATTTCCTAGGTCTGGAAGTATGGCAAAGTTTAGAATAAATATTTCTCAACCAAGGAAAGTATGTGGTAGAGATATTGAAGAGATTCAATATGTTGGAATGCAAAGCCATGGCCACACCCATGGACTCCAACCTGAAGCTGTTAGCTGGTGACTCATCAGAGTTAGTGGATGCGACTCATTACAGACAGGTCATTGGGTTATTGATGCACTTAACAAATACTAGACCAGACATTTGTTTTGTTGTGAACACCTTAAGTCAATATCTTGTTCAACCAAGATGGGTTCACCTAGTAGCTGCAAAATATGCGATGAGATATCTGAAAGGGACTATAGACCTTGGTCTATACTATGATGGTAGCCATGACTATAGATATAGATTGGGTTGGAAGTATCTCAGACAGGAAAAGCACATTAGGTAGATGCTTTTGGTTGGGGTCTGCTATGAGTTCATGGTTTAGTAGGAAATAGTCTAGTATTTCTCTTAGAACAACAAAAGAAGAATACATAGCAGATTTCTCTGCTAAGTTGTGAATCCATATGGATTTGGAAGATGATATCAGGTCTCTTTGAACTGAAGATGGATACTACATTGATTCTATGTGATAACAAGAGTTGTGATAACAGAGAACCCTGTGTTCAATCGTAACACATAGAAATCTGGTATTTCTACATTCAATATAAAGATGCAGATGATGATGTTTCAGTATTTACATACTATAGATATAGATGATGGTGATTCAATATTTCTATACTGAATATATAGATGATGATGATTTCAGTATTCCCATACTGAAGATATAGATGATGTTTCAGTATTTACATATGTAGATGCAGATGATGGTGACCTGATGATGCTTTCAGTACTCACATACTAGAGATACAAATGGTGATAGTTCAATATTCACATACTGAAGATGTAGATGAAGATGGTTTTGATGATGATGCATTGACAAAGCCTCTATATCGAGTAGAGTTCGAACACTTTCGAGACAAGCTTGGTGTGGTTTAGAAAGACCTTCCCTGAAAGGGGGAGTAGTGATGTTGCAGTGGGATTGTATCATCCCTGGGAACTTTCCTCAAAGTGATCCGAAGACCTCGGTCTTTGAGAATGAAGAGGGATTGTATCATCCTGGGACATATGTCCAGAAGTGATCAGGAGACCTTGGTCTTCGAAAATGAAGAGGGATTGTATCATCCTGGGACAAATGTCCAGAAGTGATCTGGTGAACTTTGGTCATCGAGAATGTGGCAGGATTGTATCATCCTTGAACTTCGGTTCAGAACGGATCTGGTGAACTTCGGTCATCGAGAATGTGGTAGGATTGTATCATCCTTGGACTTTGGTTCAGAATGGATCCGGTGAAATTCGGTCATTGAGAAGGTGGCAGGATTGTATCATCCTTGGACTTCGGTTCAGAATGGATCCGATGAACTTCGGTCATAGAGAAGGTGGTATGATTGTATCATCCTTGGACTTCGGTTTAGAATGGATCCGATGAACTTTAGTCATCGAGAAGGTGGTAGGATTGTATCATCCTTGAAATTCGGTTCAGAACGAATCCGGTGACTTCGGTACTCGAGAACGTGTGTTGATCATGTAATTGCTAGAGGAAGGATTGTCTGAGTTCCACATCTGTGTTGATCCTGTAATTCCAAAAGGAAGGATTGTTAGTAACTCTGTAAAGACCTAAATCCCGTAATTCCTAGAGGGAGAATCATTGAGTTGATCCCGTAATTCCAATAGGAAGGATTGTCTGAGTTCCACAGATGTGTTGATCCCATAATTCCAATAGGAAGAATTTTCTAAGTTCCACAACTGTGTTGATCCCGTAATTCCGAAAGGAAGGATATTTAGTAACTCCATAAAGACCTAAATGCTGTAATTCCAAAAGGAAGGATCATTGACTTGATCCCATAATTCCAATAGGAAGGATTGTCTGAGTTCCACAGATGTGTTGATCCTATAATTCCAAAAGGAAGGATCATTAGTAACTCCGTAAAGACCTAAATTCTATAATTCCAAAAGGAAGGATCATTGGTAGCTCCGTAAAGACCTAAATCCCGTAATTCCAAAAGGAAGGATCATTGGTAGCTCTGTAAAGACTTGATCCCGTAATTCCAACAGGAAGGATTGTTTGAGTTCCACAACTGTGTTGATCCCATAATTCCAAAAGGAAGGATCATTGACTTGATCCCATAATTCCAATAGGAAGGATTTTCTTAGTTCCACAGATGTGTTGATCCCGTAATTCTGAAAGGAAGGATCGTTAGTAACTCCGTAAATACCTAAATCCCGTAATTCCGATAGGAAGGATCGTCTGAGTACCACAAACATGTTGATCCCGTAATTCTGAAAGGAAGGATCATGTTGATGTTTTGATGATGATGATGTTGATGTTTTGATGATGTTGATGTTTTGATAATAATGATGTTTTAATGATGATGATGTTTTCATGATGATGTTTCTGATTGAAAGATCAGTGTATGATAATGATGATGTTCCTGATCAAAATATCAGAGTATGATGATGATGTTGTTGCTGATCAAGAGGTCAGAGTGCTGAAGAAGATGTTGCTGATTGAAAGGTCAAAGTGTTGAAGATGATGTTACTGATTGAAAGGTCAAAGTGCTCAAGATTATGTTGCTGATCGAAAGGTCAAAGTGCCAAAGATGATGTTGCTGATCGAAAGGACAAAGTGCTGAAGATGATGTTGCTGATCGAAAGGTCAAAATGATGAAGATGATGCTGATTGAAAGGTCAAAGTGCTGAAGATGATGTTTCTGATCAAAAGGTCAAAGTGCTGAAGATGATGTTGCTGATCGAAAGGTCAAAGTGCTGAAGATGTTGCTGATCGAAAGGTCAAAGTGCTGAAGATGTTGCTAATCGAAGCAGTCAAAGTATTAATGATGATGAAGACTGAATATTGAAGATGAAGACTACATAATGTTGAAAAGATTCCAATGATTTATAGATGTTTTACCCTGATGATGCTGATGATGTCCTCTATCTCTCTCCTACTATTATTGTTGTTGATGTTGTTGTATAATACCCTTCTCATTAAGGGGGAGTGTTGAAATATTGTAACTTTGAAGAATATTCTATATGTATCTTTTGTGGTCCCTGATGGTCATATCGGGAGAACCACTTGTATTATATTGTACCCAGATGCTTCTAATCGGAGTAACTAATAAGAGTCATGAGGTTATCCCCTCTAATTGTAAAGGTGGGTCATTAGCACCCCAGTGTGGTTACTTGAGTGTGAGGACCCTGCAGCAAACAAGTAATCAAAACACACGATATAGCAGCAGAACTCAAAATCACTTTTATATTAATCGCAAACCACTTCGAGGGGGCAACCTCCTTTGAGCAAGCTCAATACAAAATAACTTCACGGTGCCTTCCTTGGCCTCAACACACACTTATATACTAAAAATAGGTGCCAATACCATGGGTCAAAACCATGGGCCAATATAAACTATGGGCACCAATACTATGGCTCAAAACCATGGGCCAATATAAACTATGGATCAACAAATACTACAGGCGGCTTACAAAGCATATGCGCCTCACAATAATAACACAAGCTATGGATCAACAATTACTATGGGACGAATTACAAAGCATATGCGTCCAACAACAATATACTAACATAGTAAAGAGAAGGATTGACATGGGTTCCTAACATCCCCTCCCCCTTAGAAAAATCTTTGTTCTCAAAGCTTTAGATGTGGAAATTGTTGCTGAATCTGAAGGAGTGGTTCCCACGTAGCATCCTCGGGCTACATTCTGTGCCATTGAATTAAGACCTCTATGATAGAGCGAGAGCGAAGCTGATGAGTGCGCTTATTAAGGATAGCCTCCGGCTCCAAAAAGATGGATCCTTCATTATCCAGTTCTGGTAAAATAGTTTGGCCTTAGATGTTGGTGCCAAGAACTTTCTTCACAAAAGAGACATGAAATACTGGATGAATGCGGGAAGAAGGCGGAAGTTCCAATTTATAAGCAACAGACCCAATCTTCTGAAGAATCCTATATGGCCCATAGAAATTTGGAGCGATCTTATGACGCCCTTTGATTTTTAGTGAGGATTGCTTGTAAGGCTGGAGACGAAGAAAAACCATATCACCAGCTTCAAAAGTGCACTCAGAACGGTGCTAATCAGCTTGTTGCTTCATGCAATTTATTGCCATGTGAAGGTTTTCACGCAAAATGCGAAGAACCTCATCGGGGTTTCGAAGGACCGCGTCAACTGCCTGAACTAGAGAACTGCTGGGGGTGTAAGGAAGAAGAACTGGCGGTGCCTGACCATAAACTGCTTCATATGGAGTCATTTTAGAGGCAGTGTGGTAAGAGGTATTGTACCACCATTCAGTGAGAGGGAGCCACTTTGCCCACTGATGTTGCTGCTCAGAGGAGAAGCAACGAAGATAAGGTTTCAAGCATTTATTAATAATTTCAGTCTGACCATCCGTTTGGGGGTGATAGCCGAAACTCATCTTCAGTGTGGTGCCAGTGTGGTGAAAGAGTTCTGTCCAAAAATGACTGGTGAAAGTCGCATCACGATCCGAGACAATGGAAGAAGGCATTCCATGAAGACGAAATATCTGGTCTAGAAAAATTTGAGCAACGGAAGAGGCTGTATAGGGATGGCTGAGAGCACAAAAATGACTATATTTGGAGAGGCGATCAACCACAACCAAAATCACAGTCTTCCCTCCAGATTTAGGTTGCCCTTCAATGAAATCCATAGGAATATCGGTATATATCTAGGTAGGTATGGGAAAGGGCTCCAGCAATCCCGGAGGGGGTGTTGTTTCACCCTTATTGCGCTGGCAGGTATCACATTCAGCCACCATTTGTTGAATTGTCCTTTTCATGCCCTGCCAAAAGAAGTTGCACCATGCCCGTTTATACATTTTGAGAAAACCAGAGTGCCCCGCTGACGTAGAAGCATGGAGTTCATAGAATATAGCTTGTTGAAGAGCTGTGTACTAGGGAAGCACCAGACGATCCTTGTATCTCAGTGAAGCACCATCCCAAGTGTAATGTGGGACAGCAAAAGGGTTGTTGTCCAAGCGTTGGATGATGTGAGATAATGAAGAGTCATTGACATAACCCTGTTGAACCGATTGCAACCAATTTGGAACAGGCATAGAAATAGCGGAAAGAGAACCTTGGTCATCAAATGTGCGAGAAAGGGTATCTGCCACAATATTGTCCTTACCCTTCTTATAAGTGATCTCATAGTCATAACCCATGAGTTTACTAACCCATTTCTGTTGTGCTAGGGAGGATACACGCTATTCTAGGAAATATTTTAGACTCTGGTGATCAGTCTTGATGCATAAATGATTCCCTAAGAGGTAGGGTCACCACTTTTGTACTGCATGCAAAATAGCCATCATTTCCTTCTCATATGTAGAGGCAGCTAAATTCTTACTGGAAAGGGCTTTGCTGGTGAACACAATGGGGTATTCATCTTGAAGGAGAACAGCACCAAGTCCATCGCCACAAGCATCACTCTCAATAGTGAAGGGTTTGGAAAAATCGGGCATAGCTAGAACAGGTGTAGTACACATAGCTTGTTTCAGCTTGTCAAATGCACACTCAGTAACATGTGTCCATGTAAAAGCATCCTTTTTCAATAGAGCAGTTAATGGAGCTGCAAGCTTCCCATAATCCTTGACAAACTTGCGGTAGTAGCCAGTCAACCCCAAAAAACCACGAAAGCTCTTGAGTGTCTTAGGAGGCGGCCAATTATTCATGGCAACGATTTTGGCAGGATCCACACGAACCCCTTGTGCTGAGATAATGTGCACGAGATACTCAACTTCCTTTTGGCCAAAAACACATTTAGAATTTTTGGCATGGAGATGATGGTCAGAGAAAAGTTGCATTACAAGAGCCAGATGCTGGAGATGTTCAGCCCATGTTTTACTATAGATGAGGATATCATCAAAAAATACCAGAATGAATTTCCGCAAATAGGGTCGGAAGATTTGATTCATCAAGGCCTGGAATGTGGAAGGAGCATTAGTGAGACCAAAGGGCATGACCAAAAACTCATAGTGGCCATCATGTGTGCGGAAAGTTGTTTTAGGGATATCATCCTCATGAACCCGAAATTGATGAAACCCAGAGCGAAGATCCAACTTGGAGAAAAATTGAGCACCATGAATCTCATCAAGAAGCTCATCAACAACAGGAATTGGAAACTTATCCTTGGTGGTGAGGTGATTAAGTGCTCGGAAGTCAATGCAGAGGCGCCATGACCCATCTTTTTTGCGGACAAGAAGAACTGGCGAAGAAAAGGAACTTGTGCTTGGGCGAATAATACCTTGCTTCAGTAAGTCCCTAACGAGGAGTTCAATCTCTGTTTTTTGGTGAAATGGGTAGTGATAGGGCCTGATGTTGGGAGGAATGCTGCTAAGAAGGAGCTGAATATGATGGTCCTCTGGTTGTGAAGGTGGAAGTCCCACTGGTTCAGCAAAAACACCAGTATATCGATCCATAATTTGTTGGAGATCCAAAGGAGTAGTGGGGGCCGCTGATGGTTGCATTTGAATGGAATGGAGCTGAGCGATGACACCATGGGAACTCTTCTTAAGGCGTTTTTCCATGTGATGTGAACTAATGAGGCTGAGAGACCCTGGCTGTAAGCCTTTCAATGTGTGCTTGTGTCCATCGGGGGAGAACTGCATCCAAAGTTCAGCAAAATCCCATAATATGGGGCCAAGTGTGCGTAGCCATTGAGCGCCCAAAACTACATCACATCTGCCTAAGGTCAAGGCAAACATGTCAGAGCGGAGGTTATAATCTCCCATAGAGATACGCACATTACGACACTTCCTTTTGCAAGGTAAGTGCCCCCATTGGCAACCATGACTTCAAAGTTGGAGCAAGGATGGATAAAACAATAAGCTTGTTTGGCGATCCGAGGGTCAATGAAATTATGAGTGCTGCCAGAATCAATGAGTATTGTAAGAGGAAGCTTCTTGAAGTAACCACGTACCCGCATTGTTTGGGGGGAAGTGACTCCAGGGAAAGCATGGAGGGATATCTCAGGCTAGTTGTCCTAAGATGGAGGGTCAGTAGGAAGCTCCTGAGTGTCAACCGAAGCATCCATTACATTGGAAACTTCTTCACCAATTTCAGAGGCAGGTGGAGAATCCACATCCAAGAGATAGATCTTTTGTTGAACACATCGATGTCCCCGACTGAATTTCTCATCACAATTATAACAAAGCCCTTTTTCTCTGCGTGCCTGCATCTCTGTTTCAGACAAATGCTTGATTGGAGGTGAGCGAGGAGCTAGCGGAATGGGAGGTCATTGAGAACCCATATTTCGGAAGGGAACAAAAGAGGATTTGGAGCGCTGTTGGGATGCCATCTTGTCTTCTGCCAACTTAGCCAACCCAAGGGATTCCATCATTGTGTTGGGACTGAACATTTTGACCTCAGAGTGAATTGCATCCTTTAGACCACTGATAAAACAACTCCGGTAGAAGTCATCAGGTAATCCTTCCGTGTGATTAGCTAGTTTCTCAAATTCAGTTTGATACTCTTTCACAGTGCTAGTTTGGTGAAGTTTAGTGAGAGCTCCTATGAAGTCATCAAAAGCACTTGGACCAAATCGGTGCAAAAGGAGCTAGAAAAATGCAGGCCATTTTGGCTCTTCATGAGCCTTGATGTACCAACAATACCATTGAAGAGCTTCCTATTCCAAATGAAAGGAGGCAAGTGGAACTTGGTGGACATCAAAAGTATTATGAAGGCTGAGATACTGTTCTGCACGATAGATCCATCCAGTTGGATCAGTACCATTGAAGCGAGGAAAATCTAGCTTTGGACCGCGAAAATTGCTGGAAGAAGAGAACCCATTGGTTGATGAAGACTCGGACTGTCGTCTGGTGTTCATAGCTGAATGCTTAAGATGGAGACCAAGAAATTTTTCATCCAGTTCCTGGAGTTTGGCTTGGATGGCTGTAAGTGCTTCCTCCATGATTTTTTCTCATGTGCGGGTGACAACCATAAGCAGGATATTTTTTATGAAGGGATCTGCAATGGTGCGGAAGTGATCTGCAACGGCGCGGAACTGACAGGCAACAGTTCTGGACAGAGGAAATCTTCAATTGTGCAACTGAAAATAGATATGGACCCCAGGTATGTGTGAATTCCTATTGGTTCAAGGGATTCACTCAATCACCAATGCTTTCTGACGGCTTGCGTATTGGGGCAGTACCCCTCACTCCACGGCTCAGATAAAACTGATTACCGCTTGGCCACAAACGACAGCTCTTGGTTTACCTCATGGGTGGGAACTAGTCAATCAGGTAGGGGTCGTTTCCCTTTTCGCTGGCAGGTCCTCTCAATAGGCCAGCTACTTCAGGGTTCCTGTGGTACTCCTCACAATGCTTTTTAGGGCTTATGCCCAAGTACTTCCCACAGTTAAGTGGATAGGGATTATTCCCAGATCCGAACCTGCAACAGAAAAAAAAATTGGGCAGAAATTCCACCCAATGTTCAAAAACCTGATCTATATTGCCCAGAATCGCTATTATAGCATGTTTGCAGAACTCGAACAACCACTCTTCTTCTACCCATGAAATCAGAATAGAAATCTGGGCACTCGGTCAAAATATTTTCTTGCCGCAATGTCCGCGGCCGTCACCGAAATTCTGAAAAATTGTTGATTTTAAATCCGCGATATCTCCACTTTTAGAACTCCAAATGAGATGGTTTTTTTTTTGAAACTGTGTATTTTTGAAAGAGGAATTCAGATATGCAATCTAATTCTTCTGATTTTGTGCAGAAAGTTTCAGAAATTGATCTGAAATTCGCCGCCCAATTTTGCCCTCTTTCTCTTTTTTTTGGAAAAATAGAAATAAAATTTCCCACTTGTGCCAAGGAAAGTGCTCTGATATCAGACGTGAAGACCCTGCAGCAAAAAAGTAATCAAAACACACGATATAGCAGCAGAACTCAAAATCACTTTTATATTAATCGCAAGCCACTTCGAGGAGGCAACCTCCTTTGAGCAAGCTCAATACAAAATAACTTCACGGTGCCTTCCTTGGCCTCAACACACACTTATATACTAAAAATAGGCGCCAATACCATGGGTCAAAACCATGGGCCAATATAAACTATGGGCGCCAATACTATGGGTCAAAACCATGGGCCAATATAAACTATGGATCAACAAATACTACAGGCAGCTTACAAAGCATATGCGCCTCACAACAATAACACAAGCTATGGATCAACAATTACTATGGGACGACTTACAAAGCATATGCATCCAACAACAATATACTAACATAGTAAAGAGAAGGATTGACATGGGTTCCTAACATTGAGCCTACATGTGTAACTCGAGCCTACATGTCAGATGAGTTAATTGAAGTGAACGGATGAATATAAATAGAGGTGTAGCTCTCCTCATTTGAGCACACACTCTCACTTGTGTAGTGCATTAGTGGAGAAGAGAAGTAGCTGGAGAATGAGGAGGATCAGGCTTTCATCTCCTTGCTGGTTTTATCTTTTATCTTTTTGGGACATCTATATTGAGGAAGATTTTACTGGGTTTTTTCCTTTAGGGTTTTCCCAAGATAAATATTTGTGTTCCTTTTGTATGGTTGTGCTTGTCTATCTTTCAGTGATCTTGTTTATGAAATACTAATGTCTTAATTAAGCATATGAAAATTCAACACAACTGTCGCTCCCACCAAAAGTAGAAGTCGTCATCATAGACACTTTGGATCAAGCCACCATCTCCCTGGTGGAGAAAGATATCTCCCCACCTACTCAGCCTAGGTTGATGGGAAGAACGAACTGGCAATGGTACTGTAGGACTCAATCCCAACACTCTCTCAAAGAAAAAGGCTACTAATATGCTAGAATAACCAAAAAAAAAATTCCTGCCTCTTTTGCAGTCAGAGAGCTATTTTCTTATTATCGGGATCACTCCCAAGCACCAGTCATATAGGGCTCCCTGCATACAGTCTACTACTAGTCTCATCTAGTTCTGAGTTGCAAGGTGAAGTGATGATGACCCTGCAACCCTCACTATAGTGCTCATCAACACTTGTAAAGGAAAGTTGAGAATGTGAACAATATGGATGCAGCTACCCCTCTTTTGAGTTCCTGGCTCATAGTATATATCGATATAGTTCTATACACTTAGAGGTTCACCACCTCTGTCGATTCCTTACAAGTTCACCGAAGCTCCCCATCATGATAAACCAACAATGAAATATACATCCTCTGATGTAATCTCTAAAGACTCACCTTGAAGGTCAAACATGCCCAAATCATGATCCCAATACTTTATCAAGAACTCTAAGAGGCGGACATTTTCCTGCATAGGTGAGGTACATAAAAACTTCAATAACCCACTTTGACATAAAAAATTCACTGTGGGGGCATCTTGAAGAGATTCTTGGTCCATGTCTTCATGTTCTTTCTCCATCCACTCAAGCACCATCTTTCAATCTAATAGACAATCAATTGCAAACCTTTAGATTCATATAAAATTTTAAATTTTTCACCCTATACATTGTTTTTCTACCTCACGCAGCGTACGCAACTGTCTTTTACTCAAGTCACATACTGTACGCGACTGTCTTTCGGGAAATCCACGTACATAATGCATGTACATGACTATTAACATACCATACCTACGTACACAACGTTCCTGCTTTGAGGGCACTTAAAAACATGAAATTAGGGCTCAAAATTAACAATTGTTTGGATCAAATGAAAGAGCATGGAGTGTAGTTTTGCTTGACACTTGCAGTTTTGAGAATGGTCCATTGAATCGTCCACACCGAGCAATCAAAGGTAGAGGTAAAACTTGTCTTTTTTGGTTAAAAATCAAATGGTGAGTTTTTTATTCATATTTTGAACTATTTATAGAAAATTTATTTTCCAAGTGGGTTTTTTCCCTATAGTTTATAATTTTTAAACTAATGCCATATTTTTTCTTCCATGTGACAGGTTTATCATCATTTTTCAATTGTTTTTTGCTCATATAGGATGGTTTTGGTCATTTCACATGCATTTTGCATTTATGCCTACTCCATCTTAATCCTAGCATTAACACTTCAACCATGGAATATGGTATTTTTAACCAGTAATTCGTTGTCTATACCATTGTTCTTCTGTGGATAGGATCTTCCTCCCATGAGTATCCTTATTTAGAACCTATTTATTGTCTTTTGATTCTCATGCTGCAGCTGTCATAGGTTTAGGGGAATATTTTTAGCTATTTTTCACACCAAATTGAGCCTCCTTTTGGTCTCTTTTTATAAGCTATCCATTTATAGGACTCCTCGCCCTTATGGAGTTTCTTTAGGCCCGGGTCTAACTGCTCAAAATAGACTTGAATACCGAGTAAACTTGTCTATTCAAGCTCATTAAGAATATGTGAATGAGCATCCACATTGGTGGTAGGTTATCTCTTACTCGAACCATGTGGAATAATACAAGAAATGATCACTCTCTTTTCTACGGAATTGAGAAGAGTATTCTCAGGTACAGGTTTATCACTCTTCCGGACCTGAGGGACTAAATTTATGGAAAAGAAACACTTGGTATGAGCTCAGTTTTCTCTTTTTTGTGCTCTGGACCTAAACATGAAAAAGATTCTGAGTGTACTTTTTGTCTTTGTTATGCTCATTAAACACCAAGAACAAAGCATCGAGTTTATTGTTGTAAGCCCCATTTCTCATACTCAAATGGATCTTTCCGAGTGATATTGCCTTCCTTCACACTCGTAAAACACAAGCTATATGTTGCTCTCGAAGGGGCGTTGGGTAGGTGGTAATTTAGCCTTTTTTGCACCTCCCTGACTAAGTACGAAAAAGGTTCACCTTTTCTTCTACGAAAGTTAAGAGAGTTCTTCTGTGGTATGTTTTATACTTTTTCGGCCTCAGGAGACTAAATTGGATGAAAAAGGACCCCCCTGGAGTCTTCTTCGGAGTTTTCAGACTCTCTAAATATGAAAACACCAAGTGAGCATGTACTAGTTCGGGATCATAAAATCCACGAATCAGTGACACTATCAAGCATTATTCCCTCTTCTCTTCGAGCTTGTCAAAAAATTAAGAGAGATTCGAGTTGACTTTCCTGGACTCGCTAAAATTTAATAGGGAAGGTAAGGAAGAAGTTTTCTTTTGGTTTTTAGTTAGTGGCAGCATGTCATCCTTGAACATAGCACTTTTTGTCTTTTCCAATACTCATGTCTCAGTGTTCACTTTTAGTTCCGCTATTGCTTCGAGTTTGTTACTCCTCATCTTGTCAGTTCTACTTAGGGAATTTGATCATGTCTCTGACATGGTAGATAAGTTTAGTTGTACTATCTATAAAGTTAAAAGTTTCCTTGGGCCATCTCTGTGTCATGCTCACTATTCAAGGACTTAACCCTGTATCTGATCTATATCCTGATTCCATCATTGTCATATATGTTACTACTTGTGTCTCCATTCCTCTACCTAGTTCCTAGTCACTCTTGTGATCTGTTGGAGGATATATTTCCTTCCTTATCACAGTATGGTTCTGCATCAACATTTCCTGATGACGAACACCTAGATTTTTTACGATCGTACCTTAGGATTCACTTCCATTATTGGTGAATTCCTTTGCTTCAGTTGTTGATTATCACCTATTGGTTAACAATCTGTTGAATCCTATCCATGTTTGATTTCAATAACATCTATTCACATGGATTGGATTGTAAATGCTCTTTGCGATTTTTTTATGAAGACCTTAGGTTTTGTTGCAACTGTAACTATTTTCCCAATTTTTTTAAAATTTTGGACCCTCCTTTTAATTTTATCTTTCCTAGGAGTGTTTGGATTGCTGAACTTTGTTTTTCCCTCTGCTACAATTTGGACTGTTTGAAGTTGAGTTGAGGTCAAACTATTTTTCTTCTTTTCAAAAAGTTGCTTTTTGTCGGCCGATGCTTTTGATTTATGGATGATTTCCTTTATCGCTATCGGAGGTCAGTTGAACAATGAGTGTGGGTGGTAGTTCTCTATGCAGCTGCTATTGTAGAGGATAAGTAATGAATGTACCGATGGAAAGTTCTTATTTTCTTCGATGCACTTTATTTCAATTTTCTTTTTTGGACTATCAGCGATTTTATTTTATCACGATCGGAGCATTAGCCTTCTATATCACTGCCATTTCTGAGGACAAATAGAGAATGGGTCGATGGATAGTTTTACTATCGCCGATTCCGTGTTTTTATTAGTTCAAACCTTTTTGCTTTATGATTATTTTCACTATCAGAATTGTTGTTGACAAGTAGTCGGAGTTTTATTCTTCTAAGTTGCCGCCGTTTCGGAGGGAAGATGGTGAACATTCCAATGGATAGCTCCAATTTTCGTTGATGCCTTGGTTTTATTGATCAACTTTTTTTGCGATGTTTTGTTTTGGCTATCAGAATGGTTTGACGATGGATCGGGGGGGCTAGTCCTTTGCGTTGCAGACACGGAGGCAGCATTGAGCCTTTGGTCACTGATACATAGTCCTCAAATTTTTTGATCGCCGATGATTTTTGTTATTGCAGAACCTGTTGTCTGTCCACTTTCTGCCATTGCGGTTTTCTAGTAAACTATCTCGCTAATGATTAGTGGTTCTGAGCTCCGACCTTTAGCGTTAGAGTTGCTGACCACCGATGTTTTTATGTTGACTACAGAACCTTTAGTCTGTCTATCTCCCACTGTTGTGGCTGCATAATGAATGGTTTGGACGATGATTTATGGCTAGTCCTTCTGCTCGCTGATGCCATTGTTTTTAGTGGGTAGTGGTTCCGATCTCCGATGCATGGACGATAGCTTTTAGCGCTTTATTTCACCGACGTTTTATTTTTCCCCAGAACCTTTAGTATATATGGTTTCCGTCGTTGTGGCGGCTTGGTGAACTAACCATCTGATGTATAGTTTTCCATTCGCCGATGAGGAGTTTGTCAGCCCGATGCTTAGTATTTTTCTTGCCGATGAGGGATTTTCCTGCCATTTTTGTGAGCCTTTACCGTACTTCATGTGCGACAGAGGTTTCTGATTTTTTATGAAGTTAAGGATTTCATGATGAGAACGCAGTACATGGCCTCACATTTGATGATTAGTTTTATTGATAGTGTGGTTTAATTTTTATTGAAAAGTTAGATGATCTTGAATGCAGTCCGGATTAATGATGAATTTTTTGTTTTAACTGTAGACGAATTTAGAATATTTTTTCAGACCCAGTTTGATGATTGCTGTTGTAAAGAAGACATATCTAAAGGACACAGTAGAAGGGAGTTGGTTGAAGAAAGGAAATGTAAGAACCAGAAATGTTGCTCAAGAAAATAGGAGCGTGAAGGCCTGAGATCAACAGGATCTCAAAAAGACCAACGAATTACTGAGTAGAATCGATAGCAGTAGAGGCCCAGGCTTGGGAAAAGTTCATCGACGACCAAGCTAGTCCCTCTTTATAAAAGTTCTATTAAATTTTAGTTTAATGTAACGTATTGTACATCACTCACTAAAAGACAAAATGGTGGATTTAAGCGGTTGGGGAGCCCAAAGGTCACTAGAGGGTAGCCCAAAGGTTTTGTTGTTTTGTATAAATATAGGAGAATTAGATGTAAAAGAGGACTTTTTCCCAGATAGATTTGTGAGATTATGTTGTAAGAAGAACTATTTCCTTTTGCAATAAGAATTACAAGTTTCCTATTGGAGAAAGCTTGACTCTAGAGCTCGAGAAAATTTTGCTTAAGTTTGACCCAAGTGAAAAGATTTTGGTAGATGATCATTTGCAAAGCTTTTACTTGGATATAGAAGGAATATGGGCTAGAGAACATGAATATGTAGTCCGCAGATTGTTTCCACATACCCTGAAAGGAGTAGCAGCCTCATGGTATTTTTATCTGCCTGCAAACTGAATCACAGACTGGGATACATTTGAAAGAATATTTAGAAGTAAATATGCAGTCTAGAAAACTCATGCAGCTGTGATGAAAGGGTTATGTGCTTTAAATAAAGAAAGAAAGGAAAAAGTGCATAGTTTCACTCAAAGGTTTACTGCTTATCTAAAGACTTTTTCTGCAACTGATAAAGTTCTGAGTGAATACTATACTTCAGCTCTAGGGACTGAATTGGCCATGTTTGCTAAGATGTTAGTCAAACCTACATTGTTAGAAACTTATGAAGAAGTTGAGAGGGTAGAAGCTGAAAAAGAGAGCATAGAGGATTATCTTGAGCAGTCGGGAGAAAAAACTTTTGGTAAGAAAGTGTTGTTACTGACTAAGCCTAAGGATGAGCAATCACATGACTTTGAAGGGATGGTGAAGATGATGCAGAAGATATCCAATAGAATAATAGATTTGGAAAAAGGAAAAGGAAGCTCAGAAATATTATAAGCCTTACTATAAAAGGAGAGAATACAACAATCAATCTAAACCTCCTCCACATAGTCTTGCATCAATGAATTTAACTAAGGTAGGTATGGATAATTTTTGCACCTTTCATCAGTAGCCTCATTCTGAAAAAAATTGCCCCCAATCGATAAATTCAATGACATTAGTAATGAATCAGCTATTGGATTCCAAACTAACAGAAGCTGATGAGGAAGAAAAAAAGCAGCCTACAAAAAAACAAGAAGAGGATGCTCTGGTTTTATGGGACCGTGTATCGATGTTTGATACCGAAGAAGAAGGTTATTTTAAATAGGAGGATATATCGGAAACAAAATGTGACAACAAGAAGTTAGGGGTTGATAAAATAAGACAGGTCAGTACTCCCGAAAATTAGGAGACTTCAAGAGAATGTAAAGAAAATTCAGAAGAGCAACACAGTTGATAAAATACCTAAATTCACCATTACGAGTCAAAATCCAAAGAAAATCAACATGCCTGTTAAGCCTATTGAAGAGAAAATTGATAACATAAAGAGGAATCTCGAAGAACATAATATGGCGTATAATATTGTGGAAGATATTAAAAGGGCTAAGGCAAATATCTCATTGTTTGAAATGTGTAATGTGCCTCAGCAGAAAGAAAAATTGTTAAAAGCACTTAAAGTACTAGAGGAAAAGCTTCCCATTGATAACCAACCCAAAGAGGAAGAAATTGGTGAAGCAAGTGTGGGAGGTAATTCTAAATGCAAAACCCCACCATTTCTCCTAACTTTTGAAATTTTCAACCATAACGTGCAAAACTGTTTAGTAGAATCAGGGGTATCAGTCAATGTTTTGCCACTTTCAGTCTGTAAGAAGATAAATGGAAAACCTAAACCATCTACCTGGAAGGTTATTTAGGTAGATAGAACAGTTGTGAAGGTAATTAGGGAAATGGAGGATGTTCTGATTCGATTATCTTCAAATGAAAAGGTATGTTAGTTCATCGATATTGTAGTAGCAGACATACCTGAGGCTTATGGACTTGTTTTGAGTCGGGATTAGTCCGTAAAGCTAAATGGATATTTTGCATCAGATTGGTCACATCTGTGGTTGCCTCATAAGGAAAGTCCCAATCAAATAAAAGTATTAAGAGAACCCCACATGAAGCACAATGTTACCCAGTTGGAGGGTAAGAATGAACCAGTGAATTCCGTGTTGGGAAATTACTTTATTGAACTTGAACCGGGAAATTACCAAGCAGAAGAAGCTAGTGGTACACTAGACACATAGCCCGATCTGCTTCGATTTTCATGGGCTAATGAATTTGAATGTAAAATTGTAGACTTATTTTCAAATGTAGTTTTTGATTCAAGTATAGTAGAAGTAGATAGTTTTTGGACACTTTTTTTTATGGATCTAAAACTTTGGAAGGATCAGGAGCTGGCTGTGTCCTGATTGATCCAAATAAAAATAAGCATTTTATTTCATGTATATTAGAGTTTGAATGTACCAATAATAAAGACGAATATGAAGCATTAGTTCAGGGACTAAGAAAAGCAATTGAATTAAAAGTAAAAACTCTGAAAGTGTATGGGGATTCTGAAATAATTGTAAAGCAAATTTGAAATCAGATACATTGCATTTCACCTCATTTAAAATATTACCAGAATGAAGTGTGGGATTTGCTTAAAAATTTTTATGCATTTAATATTGTATCCATTCCTAGACTAAAGAATGCAGCAACTAACTTGTTATCTACCTCAGCTGCAAGGCTTATACCTTCAAATAACATATGTTCTATTCAATTAATTTTCAAGCCTTCGGTTCCAGACATGATTACCAATCTACAAGTTTTTGATGATGATCAACAAATCTTGGAATGTTTGATGAATGATGAAACCTTCAAAGGAGCAATAATCAATGATGAAGAACACCAAGCTAAATTAAAATTTGATAACTTTATTCCTAAAGGATTCAGGACCTTAGAGTGAATGTTTGATCTAGACATCAAATTCAGAAGACCAGCAAATGTCAAAACTCACAGCTCATCCTTACAATTCGAGCTAATAAATTTGGGAACTGAAGTGAAGCCCAGATATGTAAATTTCCAAAAGTGTTGTTCTCCAGGTGAAAGAAATAAGTTCATTAGTTTGTTCAAACAATACAAAGATGTGTTTGACACGAATATTATACAACATGTCATCCCTATTAGAGCTGGAGTCAAGCCTTATCAAGAACCTTTGAGGAAGATGCATGCAATATTGGAACCTTTAATTCAAAGCGAAGTGAAAAAATTATTGGATGCTAAAATTATATTAAAAGTCAAACATTCAGAATGGGTGTCAAATTTGGTGCTAGTGAGGAAGAAATCCAGATAGATCAGGCTATGTGTAGATTTTAGAAACCTCAATCGTGCTTCGAATAAAGATAACTATCTAGTCCCACCCATGGAACAAATATTGTAGATGGTTTTGGGTTCTGAGTTATTTTCATTACTAGATGGATTCTCTGGCTATAATCAGGTATTAGTAGCTGAAGAATACAGACTTAAAACTAAATTAAGAACAAAGTGGGGAACTTTTGCTTACAGAAGAATGCCCTTTGGACTCATCAAAACTGGAGCTACTTTACAGAGGGCTATGGATATAGCTTTCCATGGTCTGATTGGCCGTAGTGTTGTAGTATATCTCTACGATGTCATGATATTTTCAAAGAAGAGAGAAGAACATGCATTCCATCTAAAACAAATTTTTGAGCGTTGTCAAAAATATGGGATCTCATTGAATCCTAGGAAATGTGTGTTTGCGGTCATAGAAGGAAAGCTACTAGGTCACATTGTTTCTAAAAAAAAGGATCTCCATAGACCCAGAAAGGATCAAGGCCATAGAACAGATCCCTTTACCCCATAGAAAAAAAGTATGCAATCATTCATGGGGACAATTAAATTTGTGCGAAGGTTTGTACTAGATTTCGCTCAAATTGTTAAACCTTTGCAGAAAATGTTGAAACAAAGTGTACAATTCAAGTGGACTGATGCAGAGAAGAATGCATTCAGTAAAATAAATACATCTATTGCTCATGCACCATCTCTCAAAAGTCCAAATTTTGAAAAGGATTTTATTTTGTACACTTTCACATCTAACGATTCATTAGCAGTGATGCTTACACAGAAGGAACATGGGGGAAATGAGTATCCCATATCATTTATGAGAACTGGTTTGCAGGGAGCCGAATTGAATTACCTAGCTGTCGATTAAAAATCTTATGCATTTTTCAAAGCGGTAAAACAATTCAGGCTATACATACTTAAGAACTGGACGAAGGTAATAGTTCCACACCCAGCTGTAAGGTCTCTTTTCATACAAAAGGAATTAGGAGAAAGAAGAGGAAACTGGGTAATAGCTTTACAAGAATATGACCTCGAATTCAAACCAGCATCCATAGTTAAAGGGAAAGGACTCAGCAAACTAATGGCTGAAGGTAAAAACAATGAGGAAAACAATTGGGACAATGAAGCTGAGTTACATATGATGGATGTATGTCCTCTTTTCATAGCTCCAGATTCCTAGTACCGAGACCTTCTTCATTACCTTCAGGAAATATTGTTGCCAAAACATTGGAATTCCAAACAACGAAGAGCATTTCGTTTTAAATTAGCTTCATATCAGATCGTTGATGGAATATTATTTAGAAAGAATTATGATGGAGTTCTTTTCAGATGCTTAGAGAAAGAAGATGCAAAGAAGGTCATAACAGAGTTACATGATGGGCCTGTTGGAGGTCATTTTTTTGGAGATACGACAGCCCATAAGATTCTCAAAGTCAGATACTATTGGCCCACACTATTCAAGGATGCACATGCTCATGTCAGAAAGTGTGATATCTACCAGAGGTGTGGGGGAAGGCAAGCCAAAGCAGCAGGACCATTGAATCTTGTGATGATAACAGAACCATTCAAGCAATGACAGATTGATATCATTGGAGAGATAAAACCAAATGATTCCTTGCAACACAAATATATTTCGACAAAAACGGACTACTTCAGTAGATGGGTCGAGGGCATTCCATTACATAAAGTGAATAAAGATGCGGTGATGGATTTCTTGCAAGATCATATTATGAGCAGGTTTGGGGTTCCAAATTCCCTGGTTTTTGATAATGCTACTTATTTTTCTTCTATTAGATTAACTGCATTTGCTCATGAAATAGGAATCAAGTTGCATTATTCTGCAAACTATTACCCACAAGGAAATGGTTTGGCAGAATCTACAAACAAGAATCTGATTAGGATCTTAAAGAAAACTGTGATAGAAAACCAGAGAAGTTGGCATTTAGCACCACCAAATTCTCTTTGGGCTGATAGAGTCACACCCAAGAATTCCTTAGGTGTGTCACCATATACCCTTGTTTATGGAAAAGAAGCTATTCTTCCTCCTAACATTATGCTACCATCTTCAATAATAGCTCAGGAGTCTAGAGGCATAGATAACAAAATCCTAAAAATTAGAATCTATAATATCTTGAAGGCAGAAGAGTCTAGGTCCAGAGCCAAAGAACGTTTTAATAATCAACAAGAAGTAGTGAAATGGTGGTTTGATAAACATAAATCTAGAAAAAAGGAATTTGAAGTGGGAGCTCTTGTTCTTAAGTGGGATCACCTGCATGATGAAAAGGGGAAACACACAAAGTTTCAACAGTTATGGGTAGGCCCTTTTCAGATTGCAGCAAAGCTTCTCCCCTCAACCTACAAGTTGCAAGATTTACAGGGGTGGGACGAGAACTTACTAGTTAATGGTTTAGTTCTCAAACCTTATTTTTCCTGATTTTTGTTTTTGTTTTGTAAAAAAATAAACTCATTGCGTTGTTTTTCATTTATTTTATTTCTATTTGTTTTTAGTTAGATTTTGATTGATTTCAGTAAAAGAAGAAAACTTTTGGTTGCATGGACATCATTAGAATTCTGGATCCTTGGTCATAAGACTATGTACTATTGATTTAATCTGAAAGAAATTGTTCTAGTTTAGAAGTTTTCCTAAATGGCTATGAACACATTGAAGTCCTACTTAATCCTTCAAAAGGTCTAGAATCTTGTTTCGAAGCTCCATCCATCTCACATTTAAAAATGTCTTAGGGGGTGAAAACAAAAGACCCATGGAAAGGAAGAAAGGTAAACAATATATTATATATAAATAATCCCATGCCAAGAATTGAAAGCAAAAAGAGAATTAAGAGTAAAAAATATGCTAAGAAAGCAATATGTATCAAAACAAAGCACTGAACCATATGAGTACAAAATTTCCAAAGTTCTTCTCCGTCCGTGAGCTGAAAATTAGATACATCTCTCACACAAAAAGACACTATGGATATAGGATCCTGAATAAAATTCAGAAAGAAAGGCATGTAGGAGGACTCGAAAAGGACAAAAGAAGTCCAAAAGCACAAAAGTGCAAAATGGCATGGGAATGAGGAACAAGTGAATATTCCTGTTTACCATATGTTACAATCCTGTGGTGTGCAAGTTGGAAGCTACCTGAAGACAGAGGTAAAAAATGAAACTCATATTCCTCGCCTCAAAAGATTTATCTTGACTTTGAAATCCTGGGTTCCATTTTCCTAAATTGGACTATCATCAATGATTAAAAGGACATACATTTTCCATTTGGGAAATCCATACATCTAGAATAATTCAACATGTTGGTTTTATTGTCAAATAGTCTATTACTTAAGGAAAAAATTCTCCAGAGATCTAGGTTCACCAGGTAGTCGCCAATTGTTGCAGCTGCAACTGATTTCCAAATTTTAAAAAAAAATTGTACCCTCCTGTTGAGGCCTGGAAATTTGCAGGCAACAATAGCAAGGGATTCTCCCCAGTCAACGTTCCCAACTAGCCCATGACTATTTGGTGTAGGGAATCCGTCCGTTTTGAGGTCCGGCTACCGTAGGTCAAGTAACAAAAACAAATGTTTTACCGGTTGCAGCCCGGTCCATCGTATAATTTTGTATTTTTGACTTAATGTATGAGATGCAAGTTCCTAATTAACCATGCAGGGTGATGAGGGATGCAAGGAGAATTCAAAATGTGATGCACAGGTTCTTACCTCTCGTCTTAGGCTCACAAGCATCTAAATCACATATGCAGCAATGAAATGAACTAACTATCTATCTATCTATCTATCCCCGAGGAGCCACATTGTAACTTATTTATGAGTAATGTGTGTTGTAAATGCAATATAAAGAGAAACTACAGTTAGCTGATATTTATTTCCACAATGCATGAGCGATTAAAGATATTTCAACAATCAGATATCCAATTGTTTTATGAACCACATACATTACTCATGGTGGTAATTCCACAAAATAAACCAGAAATCATTTAAACAAGAACATAGGTTCTAAGAGTTTTTCACGATCTCACGGTTAATGGACAAAAAGATGGAAAAAAAAATAGTTCATCTTTCAGCCATCTACAACATAACATTTGAAAGTGCCACCAATCTTTCTCCAACAGGCAAACAATACTTCTTTAATGAAAAGAGAAATAGTTCTTCTTACAATATCATTTTATGTCTAACTGGGAAAAATCCCTTTTTCCCTCTAAGCCTTCTACATTTATACAAAAGGGTGAAACTGTTGGACTGCCCAAAGTAACCTTTGGGCTTCCCAACTCTTCGTCTCCCATCGTTTTACTTTTCTCGAATGTTTTTACAAAATCGTTACAAATTACAAAATTGACCAATCCTTCACGAGGAGGGTCCCACTTGGGCATCTAGAAACTTCTTCCATGCCAAAGATTCAGCGGCGATGCCTTCAAAAGCACAAGGTTCCAGAAACTGAATGTTGATCTCAAATTTCTCAGCCTGGTTCTTTATAGCCTCAATCCGGGCTGCACTTAATCGAAGCTGGTCCTCCAGAAGCTGCACATTGATGGCTAAATGATCTACTTCTTTCTTTAAGATCTAATCATCCAGGGCTTTAATATGATGCACTTTAGCCTCCTCCTCCTGATATCTCTTCTGCAATAGCTCCATGAATGATTTGTGGTCCGGGAAAGCAACAAGCCTGTGCTCAGCCTCTATCTGGCACCGGTTGTAGGTAATAAGGAGCCTTCTGAAAAAATCTGTGCATGCTCCTTTTGTCTTTTTAACGGCTTTCTTGAAATCCTCTATGGTGTTTATAGAAAATTCCAATAAGTCATAATCCCACTTGAGGGCCTATTGATCCTTTGCTGGAAGCTCTGCTGGAGTTTCTTCATCGTTTTCCAGCCTTGTCATTCTTGTAGTCATGACTTCAAGGAAGTCCTGGGATCTATCAATGAAATAAGAGGAGGTCCCTAGGATTTCCTCCAATCGACTATCTACCTGCAGCACTTTGCACCTCTCTTCTTCTATAGCAGTCTGTAGTTGCAGCATCTTAGCTTTTTGGTCCAAGACATGCTCTTTGAACGGTTGGAGGTTAACCTGCTGCTCTCTTGCTTCCTCCAGAGCAGTTGTTATAGCAGAAATCTTCTCTTGATGTTTCTTTTCCTGTTCTTGGGTGTGCATCTCACTGGCCTCCAAGATGATCTTTTGCTGCTCTTCTAGCTCTTTTACCTTTCCCAACAGCCGTTCCTTCTCCATCTTAAGCTCTTGATGTTCTTTCTGCACTTTCTCCAAGCACTCCTGCGTAGTTTCCCTAACTTGTCTTTCTACTTGGAGGGCCTGCAATTCAGCCCTTGAAGACTTCATCTCCCTTTGCATATCTTCATATTTCCTCTTATGCCTATTTCTTTCCTCTCTCTCTTTCCTCAATGTATCTTTCAACTGAGCAGAGGACTTCTTGGACTGCTCCAAGTCAGTCATTACCTTGTCCATGTTATCTTCTGAGGTGTGGATTAGTGCAGCCCCGGATCTTAGGGTGAATCTTGGATCTCAGTCTGTTCCCAACACAACAGTCGTATCCATTATCATTTTACCAGGAAGACCTCCTGTTTCAACCCTCCTTTCTGTTATATTCACTATCCTCTTTGTTTCCCTGTCGTAGAAAACAGTATTGAAATCAGGGATTTCTTCTCCTTTTTTCTGCACAAAAGGGATTAGTTTGAGTGTGGGTACCATGGGTGTGCTGGTAGCAGGTACTTGTGGGTCCTGAACCTTGGGGTTCTCCACATCCTAGGTCTGCCCTGCAGCTGTATCAGAAGCTAACTGCTCTGTCTCTGTCTGTGTCAGCTTAAGCTTTTCTGCTTCTTGCTTTTGTAGCTCCTCATCGAGCTTCCTTTTCTTTTCTTCTTCCTCATTCCTAGCTGCTTCTTCTGCTTTCTTAGCTACTTCTTGGGCAACTCTTCTTCTCTCTTCTTCTTCTGTGTGCAGCCATCCTGCAGATTCTTGTGCCAACCTTTGGGCTTCCTCGTTTCTTCTCTTGGCTTCTTCCTTAGCTTTTTCTTGTTCATCTCCCTTCCCACCTTTGGTGGATATATTCTTCTTAAACCTCCTCCTCAAGGCTATCATATTAAGAGCATTACGGAAGACAGATTCTTCCCTATCCCAATGGTGGGTGTACTCAAAATGTACATTGTTTTCCTTGCAATGCTCAGCTACTTTACCTTGGGAGTCATTTCGATGGTACGGCATCTCTCCAAAATGAAATCTTTCTAATTCTTCTATGAATTCATCAGCTTTCTTCACCCTAGTGAACCTATAACTTCCTAACTTGAAGGGCAAAGGAGGATATGCAGTCTTCTTATGCTCAAACAAGAAGCTCCCTATGCCATCCAAAAAGACCCGCCTCACTTCCTCCTTGTGAATGATGTAGTCAATGGCGTATTTGGGTAGCAGGGAGGGTGCTCTTGAACCTCCAAACATCATGAAGTAAGGGCCATCTTCAGTCAGATAGTAATATGCATAATCTTCAATTACTTGCAAGGCCTCTTCTGACATGCAGTTACACTCCTTCAGAAAAATGAGGGTGTATAGTGGTATGATGAAGTGTTCACAGACTTCTCAATAATGGTTGTGATACTTGTGTGCCCACAATGGTTTATAAGCAGCATAGACAGGCATTCTTTCCCTATCCCAGATGCACCTAAGTCTGGGGAAAGGATGATTGCACAATATGCAATCGATGAGTATGGAACTCATATAAAATTCAGATCTCTTTTGGGATTTTCCTCCCAAAGCTGAGGCCAAGTAGGCCGAAAGACTGTTAGATACAATGTTGGCCCAGTTGAAAATAGTCCCCTGGGTTGCAACATAAAAAATGATTGGTATCCATTCTAGCTTGAAGAACCTTCCATGAGCTCTTCCAAATATTCTGTTCAGCATCAAAGCTATAAACCTGTATGGGTCCCTTAAGCTTGCTGTATCATACTCTCTCGTAGCCCTGGTTCTGAAATGCTTTCCAGTCAACAACATTCTTTTAAGGGTCTCCACCAGGTCCATTTTGATGTTGTTTAACCAGTCATCAAACACAAATATTTGGGCTTCTGGCAGGTGATAGGCCAGAGCTACATATCCGGGGCTATAAGCAGCATAGCCTTGTTTTTCAATATTCTCCAGGATCATCGTTGTTACATCTGCCCCGGAAAGAATCCAACCAATTATTTCAAAGCATGGGAATAGCTCTGGTCTTGTAGCGATCTTCATCAGAGAAGATCTATCTATGTTGGCATAAATGCCCTCTTCTTCCAGGCCCATATCCGGCACCTCTCGGCGTGTGATCAATCTATAAATCTCTCCCCATTGGTACTCGAGCTCCACACCACATATACATTTGGTGTCTTTGTATATGTATTCTGTCTTGGTAATGACTTCCACTTCTGGCTCCTCCTTGACCACAGGGGCCTTCTTCTTTTTCCTTTTTGACATTGGGAGTTCAAAATCTTCCTGCCATACATAACATTGTAAACATTAAGCCATTCCCTAATAAGTTTCAAACATTTACATAACAATGTGCAGCGTTTTACTCTTTCTATGGGTACCATGATAGCAATTAGTTAATGAAGCAAATATATGCATGTATATAAGTTGAAATGGCCTAACTAACAGACTATTGAAATGCAATGTGTAGTGTTCAATGACTTTGTCTATGTCTAGCATGATGGAAAATAGTTATATGCAGTAAAATGTGCAAGCTACCACTGCTTCCCAATACCAAACAATTATAACACTATAATCGGGTGCGAAAACATCTACATTAACATGACGAAAAATTTCGCTCTCTGCGGGTGCCTTTATCATTTCGCTGCGTGGGAAAGACAGAGGAATCTACACAAGGTTTCAATAGTGCTTTAACAAAACTATGTCCACGCAATTTATGGTTAACCAACTAAAAACAGTGGCATATCCCCTTCCCCCCCGGCTCAGGTTCAAAATTGACTGCGCGCAGAATGGTGTGGAAAACAACGACTGCTATTTGAGGCTACGGGTAATATGAAAACCACACAAAGGGGGAAACCACTCTAGCTGCTACAGGAAAACCATAAAATCCTTCCCCTGGAAAACATCATCATACCGGACAATTTGGTGCAGACGACGTAATGGCCGTCTGCACCAAGCCCTCATCACTACACGTAGGGTCAAGAGAATATAAGGGTCACGGGAAAAATACTACTCCTTGGGTTAAAACGTCCGCACTACTAATTATGCTATAAATACCCCACTATATATGGATGTAAAGCGGGGTCGAGGGAGAACAACCCTAGAAAAAACCCAACTATGGGAAAAATCAACAAATGCTTTGAACGAAACGGGGTAGGGAAACAACGAGCCTACCTAGAGATGATGCATAACTGGCGTGGAGAGGCCTATCGAGCTTCATGATTGAGACACCTGGACTGCGTGTACTGAAAAAGGGGGACCGGGTGAACGCGAGCAAACGACAGCACATGATAACGACAGACGGAACAGAAACAGTCGAGAATAGAATAATACACATGTCTACCCCGTGTATATATATATATACAAACGCAAGCTGTGGGAACACACTAAAGGATCAGACTGCGGAATCCAAACTGATCGAAAGTTGAAAGTGTATTTCTTTCCGCAACGGCGGATGTCCAAATCGCTAAGCCATCCGCGAAGACATACATAGCAGATCCTTGGAAGACTAATCGTCGGGTCAATAGTGGAAATAGGAGCCGCAACGGCGAAGCCGTGAAGGATAAATCATTCCGTAACAGGAAAAATCTTTATCGGAGGGGAAAACCACTAACTGAACGAAAGGGTAATACATTTCACAGCCGCGACGACGGAGACACAAAGGACTTTACGCCCCGCCATACAATGCCTGAATCGAAAGAGAAACTGCTAAGGGATTGGAAAGGTTGTCGCTTTCGATAGCCGCAACGACGGAGTGAAAAAGGTCGTGGTCTTCCACATTGACGGGTTTGAAAACGATTAGACAACCGGAACGATAAGATTTCCACAGCTGCAACGGTGGAAGCCCAAGACTTACGGAATTGCCGAAAATAACAAAGCGAGAGTCGAAGCTTCAAACAATGCTCGGGAGAGTTAGCAGCTTGCCGTCCTCAACAGCGGAACAAGAAGTAATAAAAGTTCCGATGTGAAAACCAAAACCCAGCCAATTAAGCCAACCGCGTCAGAGAAAAATAACAAGGCCAAAACCGATTATCTATCTGCAACGGTGGGGGCACCAACCAAACAAATTTCCGATTGAAACATGCTTAAAATGCGTTCAAAGGCAGCGATAAAGCTTGATCAAATAGTGGATTATTTCAAGTGCTAGAGGGAGAATCAAAACAAGTGGTAAATCAATTCAAGCATTAGAAAATCATTCTGAGAAATCATTATTGGACCAACTCAAAGAAGAAAATCGAACTAATCCAAGCAAAAGGAGGGTCCTAAATTTTTTTGGAATTTTGGGAAAATGTTGCAGCCGCAACACCTCCTTTTAATTTTATCTTGCCTGGGAGTGTTTGCATTGCTAAACTTTGTTTTTCCCTCTACTACATTTTGGATTGTTTGAAGTTGAATTGAGGTCAAACTGTTTTTCTTCTTTTTGGAAAATTGCTTTTTTTCGGTCGATGCTTTTGACTGTGGAACTTGAAGTTTGATTTATGGATGATTTCCTTTATTATTGTCCGAGGTCAGTTGAACAATGAGTCGAGGTGGTAGTTCTCTACGCAGCCGCCGTTGTAGAGGTGTTGAGGCCTGGAAATTCGCAGGCAGCAACAGTAAGGGATTCTCCCCAATCAACGTTCCCAACTAGCCCGTTGACTGTTTGGTATAGGGAATCCGTCCGGTTTATGGTCCGGCTACCGTAGGTCAAAGTAACAACAAGGGTTTACCGGTTGCATCCCGGTCCACCGGAATTTGTATTTTTGACTTAATGTATGCAATGCAAATACCTATCTTAACCATGCAGGGTAATAAAGATGTAAGGAACGACACAATGTGCTGAGCAGGTTCTTACCTCCCGTCTTAGGTTCACGAACATCTAAACCACATATGCAACCATGAATTAAAACAACTAACTATCTAAACACCTAACTATCTATCCCCAGGGAGACAGACAACGATTATTAGTGAGTAATGCATTATCTCCATGTATGATAAACAAAATTACAGATAGCTGATATTTATGTTTACAACACATGAACAAGAAAATATTCTAACAATCATATAGCTAACTGTTATATGAACAACAAGCATTACTCTGAGTGAATTTTCCACAAAATAAATCAAAAACCATTCAAGAAGACATAGGTCATAAAGTTAGAACGATCTCACGATTCATGGACACAAGCTGAAAAATAAAGTAGTTCATCTTTCTGCCATCCATAGTATAACATTTGGAAACTTAACATTTCTTTCTCCAACAGGAAAACTAAAATATTTATTGCAAAAGGAAGTAGTTCTTCTTACAATATGTCCTCTAGTGTTAATGGGAAAAATCCCTTTCTCTATCTATGCCTCCTACTTTTATACAAAATGCTAGAAATGGTTGGGGTGCCCAAAGGGACCTTTGGGCATCCCAACCCTTGGTCTCCCTAACTCTTCCCTTTTCCCAAAAAATTTTACAAACATTTTACAATATTAAAATGACCGATTTCTCATGAAGAGGGCCCCGCTTGACTCTCTAGGAACTTCTTCCACACTGCAGCTTCACTAGCGAGATCTTCAAAAGAGTTGGGCTCCAAGAACTGGATATTTATCTCAAACTTTTCATCCTTTTTCTTGATGGCATCGACCCTGGCTGTGTTTAATCTCACCTGTTCTTCTAGGAGCTGCACACTAACGGCTGTATGGCCTATTTCAATCCTCAGAGTTTGGTCATCAATGGCCTTGAGGTGCTGTACTCTTGCTTCCTCCTCCTCCTGTCTTTTCTACAAAATTTATACAAATGAGTCATGATCTGGGAACTCGTGTAGCCTTTGCTCAGCTTCTACTTGACATTGGTTGTAAATGACTAAGGCTCTCCTGAATAATTCTGTGCAGAGTCCCTTTGTCTTCTGGACAGTTTTCTTGAAGTCCTCTGTAGTAGTGATAGCGAATTCTATCAGATCATAGTCTCGTTTAAGGGTTTGTCTATCCTTGTCTCACAGTCCTACTGGGACTTCCTCACCTTTCTCCACCCTTGCCATCCTTGTAGTCAGCACTTCAAGGATGTCTTGTGACCTGTCAACAAAATAGGAAGCTGTCTCCAAGATTTCTTCCAATCAGCTATCAACCTGGAGGACCTGGCATCTTCCTTCTTCCAAAGCAGTCTGCAGGTGTAACACTTTAGTTTTTTGAGCCAAGATGTGTTCTTTAAATGGCTGCAGATCTACCTGCTGTTCCTTGACCGCTTCCAGTTCAGTGGTCAGAGAAGCCAGCTGCTCTTTCAGTGCTTTGACACATGAAGTATTGGATTCATATATGACATCCTACTGTGCTTCTAGGTCTTCTATCTTTGCCCTCATATGCTCTTTTTCATTCTTCAAGTCTTGAATTTCCTACTATGCTTTTTCCAAGGATTCTTGTGTTGTTTACTGTGCCTGTGCTTCTACCTGGATGGCGTAGATTTCACTCTTTGTGGCCTCCATTTCTCTCAGCACATGTTCATATTTTCTTTTAAGTTTATTGCCCTCTTCTCTTTCCTTTCTCAGGGTGTCCTTAAGCTGAGAGGAGGTTTTCTTGGTTGATTCTATTTCATTCATCATTCGGTCTATGTTATCCTCTGAAGCATGTATTGTGGCCTTCCCGGCACTTATGGTAAACCTTGGATCTATGTCTGTCCCTACCATTACAGCTTTATCTGTTATCATCTTGCTGGTCATTCCTTCTGCCTCTATCTTTCTCTCTGTTCTCCTCATTATTCTTTTAGTAGCCCTGTCATAATATACAGTGGTAAAGTCAGGGACTTCCTCCCCCTTTTTTTGTACAAAGGGTACTAACTGAAGCATAAGGGTTGAAGGAGTGATGGTAGTGGGCACTTGAAGGGTCTGTACTTCAAGGTTTTCCTCGCCCTGGCCCTGCCCTATTTGTGTTTCAGAAGCCTGCTGTTGTGTCCCTTTTATCTTTTCAGCTTCTTGCTTTTGAAGCTCTTCGTTCAACTTTCTTTGGGCCTCTTCGGGTACTTGCCTAGCATCTTCTTCTGTTTCTCTGGCTGCTTCTTTTGCCAGTTCAGCTGCTTCCTGAGCAGCTTTCCTCTTTTCTTCTTCTCCCTTTCGCAACCATTCTGCAGCCTCATCTTCCAACCTCTGAGCCTCCTCTCTTATTCTTCTGGCTGCTTCTTCAGCCTTAGCTTGCTCAGCCTTCTCTTGTTCAGATCCTTTTCCACCCTTGGTGGAGTGCTTCGGTTTGAATCTCTTGCTGAGCTCTGTCATATTTGGGGCCATCCTGTAGACAGATTCATCGCTATCCAAATGATGGCTGTATTCAAAAGTCACCTTGTGTTTCTTGCAGTGTTCCGCTATTTTACCATGAGTATCATTCCTTCGAAAAATCATTTCGCCAAAGTGGAACTTCCCTAGTTCTTCTATGAACTCGGGCGCTTGTTTTACATATGTGAATTTACAATTGCCCAGTTTAAATGGAAGAGGGGGATATGCAGTATTCTTGTACTGGAACAAGAAGTGACCAACTCTGTCAATGTATACTTGTCTGACTGCCTCTTTGTGGATTATATAATCTGTAGCATATTTGGGTAGCAGATAAGGGGTCTTTGACCCTCCATACATCCTAATATACAAACCATTATCGGTCAAGAAGTAATCTCCATATTCTCCAATCACCTGCATAGCGTCTTCTGACATGCAATTACATTCCTTTCGGAAGATGAGTGTGTATAATAGCATGATGAACTGCTCACAGACCTCTCTGTAGTGACTGTGATATAGATGAGCCCATAGAGGTTTGTAGGCTGCATATACAGGCGTTCTTTCTCTATCCCATACACACTGGAGGCCGGGGAAAGGCTGGTGACAAAGTATGCAATCTATCAGGATTGAACTCATATAAAACTTAGATCTTTTCCTGGCTTCTCCTTCCAAAGCTGCAGCCACACAAGAAGAGAGACTGCTTGATACTATGCTTGCCCAGTTGAAGATTGTTCCTTCTGTCGCCACATAGAACATCAGGGGTATCCACTCGAATTTGAATAGTCTGCCATTGGCTCTCCTTAAGATCCTATTTAGCATTAGAGCTATGAATCGGTAAGGAGGTCTGAGACTGGCTATGTCACAATCCTCAGTTGCTCTATGTCGATAGAGCTTTCCTAGCAAGAGCATCCTCTTCATGGTTTCTACAAAATCCATCCCAAGGTTGTCCAGCCGTTCATTTGTCAGGAAGAGCTGAGGCTTTGGCAGGTGGTAAGATAAGGCCACATATCCAGGGCTAAAGGCAGCATAGCCCTGGTTCTCGACATTACATATAAGCATTGAGTTGTGGTTGGTGTGTGGTAGAACCCATCTCATCACCTCAGAGCATGGAAACAGCTCTGGCCTGGTGGCAACCTTCATAATGGCAGATTTTTCTATGTTTGCATAAATGGGTGCTTCCTCAAGACCCATGTCTAGGACTTCCCTGTGGGAAATCATCCTGTATATGTCTCCCCATTTATATTCAGGCTCAACCCCCGAGACACACTGAGTGTCCTCATAGATATACTCAGTTTTTGTTTCTGTTTCTGGTACTGATACTTCTTCCACTGCTGGGGCTTTCTTCTTCTGCCTTTTGGACATTGTAAATTCTTCCTGCAATGTAAACATTATGATATTAAGCAAAATTCAATTTTTTTGAACATTGTGCAGCAGTTTATTCTTTCTCAAGTGTATCATGACTATCATGAGATTCAGACATAGGCCCTTCAGGCTGAAGGATTTGAACTAGTCATGCAATATTTTGCAATGTGCTATTATTCTATGTTAATTTGCAAGCAAGAAAGAGACCAACACATGTATGCACAACCTAGCCATGTCTTGACTATCAAAACTACCAGCACAAAAGACTCAATCCATTATTGCACTATAATGAGCGATGTCTTTCAACTGCTATGTAAAATCAAAATTGGATTTATTCATCAGCTGGCCTAGCATCAAATTTACATTATTGCACAGTATGCCATTTTTCCAATAAAACGATATGCAATGCAAATGCATAAATTTCAAACGCAAGGTGCGACTATGTCTTTCAGAACTCAGACATGGCTTTAGCAAGGATAACAAAAAAACGGCAAAAAGCTTATGCTGTCCGCGGACATGATCGGTGCGACTATAAATTGCAGGGATCCACAACAAATTTTCGCACAGGGCACTCCCACCAGCACCACCATTCATGCTACCTCCAAATCTTTAATAACACGGCAGCACTAACCCTAGGGTTTTAGGCAGCCGAAAATGATGAACTGCGTAGAGCGGGTAGAGGTTAGGGCTCAAAACGGGCACACAAGGGGAACTGACCAGCCGAGTATTCATCATCAAATCACTGGCAACGCCCCATCGACTTATCGATGGACCTCATTATTGCAAGGATGGAACCAGGTGCAGGCGGCATAACGGCCGCCTGCACCTCACCTTTCTCCACTGTGCTCAGGGCGAACTAAAATGGCCGAAGCAAATAAAAGTGTGGGCTCTATAAAAGAAGACGCCTCCCTCCCTTTCTAACCATAAACGACTATCCAAACAAAAAACCTCAAACAAGGGGCAAACTGACGGGCGGGAAAAACTAAAACGACCATGGTAACCCTAGCTGCGGGTGAAATTCTGGATGCGATCGAAAAAAGGACTACGGGGCCACAATCCTAGTAAAACCCCAACCACAACAAAAAATCCCCAATCAACACCTTGAAAACACTAGGTAATGTGGTTACGATCCTACCTGGCAATGATGCGCAGCTGCTATGGCGACAACGGTTGAGATTTCAATCGACAGCTGGACACGGGTACAAGCACAGAGCTCCACCAATTTCATAAGGTCGAAACGCAAAGAAGACAATGACAGCTCGAAACAAACAATAATAAAAATCCAAACCGGTCGCCGTATATATTAAAAAAAAACACACGTGCGAGAATATTTCAATCGGGCACGAAATGGAAGCTGCATCGAGCGACTAGATCTTCAGTCCCTCCGCAATGGCGGACAATCCCCGGTACTAACTCACCCGCACGGAAAAAATAACGCGCGAACAAAATGCAAGTCGGGTGTCGGTGGATACCTTGATCGGATGACCAAGAGTCCGGACCCCTCCGCAATGGCGGGCCCTCAGAGCATGATGCCGTCTGCAACGGAGGAGTAAGCGATGGTCAATCACTCCGCTATACAGCCGAGAGACAAAAAAAACCACATCGGAGTGCTACAGAAAGTCCACTTCCGAAAACGGTCCGCAACGTTGGAGGGAAGGATCACATATCTGTCCGCGGTATCGGACGAGGGAGACTTCAAATCCTTCCGATGAAGAACCAAAACCCATCCGAAACGTCACAGAGTCAAAACTCATGCGCAACGGTCAGAACATTCAAAACCCACCCGAAACGGTCGGGGCGAAAAAGAAAGTCCAAAACTCGGAAACGGTCCGCAACGTCGGAGGGTGAGATCAAAGAACTGCCCGCAACGGTGAAGGAGATGAAAGACTTAACTCCCGATGCAACAAGGTTTTGAAATATAAGCAAGGCGAGGATGGACTCAATTAAAGTTGGAAATCTTTAGAGCATGTAATGAGGAAAAGCCAATCGATTGACAGCAACCAAAAATGGTGGAAGACGCTTCAAAATCCATAGGCCAAAAAATCAAAAAGGCTGAAATCAAGAAAAAAAAACCGACTAATTCAAAGTAAAGGAGGGTCCCAAAATTTTAGAATTTTGGGAAAATGTTGCAGCTGCAACAAGAGGGTAAGTAATGAATGCCTCGATGGACAGTTCTTATTTTCACCGATGCACTTTATTTCAATTTTATTTTTTGGATTGTCGGTGATTTTATTTTACGACGATCGGAGCATTAGCCTTCTATATCACCGCCGTTTTAGAGGAAAAATAGAGAACGAGCCAATGGATAGTTTTACTGTCGCCAATTCCATGTTTTTATTGGTTCAAATATTTTTGCTTTATGATGATTTTCACTATCAGAATTGTTGTTGACAAGTAGTCAGAGTTTTAGTCTTCTAAGTCACTGCCATTTCAGAGGGCAGATGGTGAACGTTCCAATAGATAGATCCGATTTTCGTCGATGCCTTGGTTTTATTGATCAAATATTTAGTTTGTGATGTCTTGTTTTCACTAGTAGAATGGTTTTGATGATCGATTGGGGGGGATAGTCCTTTGCGTTGCCGACATGGTGGAAACATTGAGCCTTTGGTCGTGTTGCAGCTGCAACAGTTTTCCCAAATTTCTAAAAAAAAATTGGACCCTCCTTTGCTTTGGATTAGTTCAGTCCTTTTCTTGTTTTCATCCTTTTGAGTTCAACTTATGGATTTCGAAGTGCCTGCATGAAATTTGAGCGCTTTCACTTAGCTGGTTTCTCAATGTTTTCATGTTTTCATTTTAAATTGAGCTTCTACTTGTTTTTTTTGGCATAACCCTTAAAGTGTTCATTGCAAAATCTTCTTGGATCGGGAGGTTTCTTCTTTGGCCGATCCATCGTTGCGGGTCCTTTTCAACTCATCTCTATCTTTTCTTCCCCGCCGTTGCGGGTGGCTTCCGAAACTTCATTTTCTATCTTTGCCCCGCCGTTGCGGGTGGCTTTCGAAACCTGACCTTTGTTTCTCGCCCCGCCGTTGCGGGTGGCTGCAGGAACCCGGTTGTTTGTCCCCCCCGCCGTTGCGGGTGGCTGCAGGAACCCGGTTGTTTGTCCACCCCGCCGTTGCGGGCCTGCCTCCATTCTTGGTTGTCATATAACACTTGCGGGCGCGTTCTTAATATCGCGTCGGAGGGAGACGAGCTCTGCCCTTGCCGCCGTTGCGGTACAATGAAGGATTGAGAGATGCGGTTTATGGCCGACTACGTTTGTCGGCGCCATGGAGAATGTTGGCTTCCACGATGCACCCACCGCTGCGGGGGTCTCCAAACTCCTGATCGCCCGATAAATGATTCCGTTGCCACCCGACCTCGTTTTAAAGAAAAATCCCTTTGTTTGGTGATGCGGGTGGTGGAGTGAAGAGGGTGTCCCGCCGTGGCGGGCATAGATAAGTTGAGTCGCCCGCCGAGACTTTCCTATCCGGCCCGACTGATCTGACTCATCGCACATGCTAGTTTTTTATATATACGGGGCACGTGGTTGTTTTTTTATTGTTTTATCGCGTCCGAGCTGTCGCATTATCGAGCTAGCGAGTTGTGTGGAGCTTCGTACCGGTACCCGCGTCCAGCTGTTGGTCAAGGACTCCATCGCTGTCACCTATTCATTCGTGTAATCCTGCCAGGTAGGAGCTTAAGCCCTTCTTTGCAAAGTTTTGGCTGGGTTACTTAGGGTGAAGATAATGAAGAATTTACGGCCTGTTTTTTTTTGTTGTTCGTAAACGGGGTTTTTCTTTACCCACGGCTAGGGTTGGTAGTTCCGTTCTCCCCAGCAGTTGCGCCCGCGTGTTATCTTATTGGGGGGGAATAGTTTTTGGCCGTTGGAGGGATTGGGTTTTTTTTTTCTTTCCCCTTTTATAAAGCTGCGTTTTCATCTACCTCCACGTTTTGGTTCATCCATAGAGATTGGAGAAGACAAGGTGCAGGCGGCCGTTATGCCGCCTGCACCTGGTTATTTCTTGTTGTGATGTGGACTTTGAAACGTTTGGGGGGGGGGGGTTTCACAGTTTTTCCATGATAGATGTCCGGCCATTTGATTTCCTTTTCCTCGAGCCCTAGTCGTAGCCTTCGCACTGCGCATTCGCCATCGTTGGCCACCGTGAAGCCCTAGGGCCGTGCCGCGGTCATTATTCGAAGCTTTATGGGTATAATGAGCAATGGCGCTGATTGGTATCCTCTGCGCGAAGGATTGTCGTGGGTGTCCGTATTTAATGACCGCACCAATGTAATTGTCATGGCCGCGAGCGGCCTAGGCTGTGCTATTCTTATTCTTGCTAGGGCTGGTTTAAGTTTGCAGGATAATCGTGTTGGTTTTGCATTTACATTACTTAATGTCATTGTTATAAATTAATATATTGATTAGTCTCGATGGCAGACCATTTGATGAAGTATATCCTGTAGCATTTATGGTTAGTTATATTGCAGAGATGGGTTGAGTTTTGTGCTGCTAGTTCAATAATCATAATGTAGGTTGGTTATGCATATATATGTTACACCGATTTAAGATGATAGCATAAGCTCAACAGATTGCATAACTAGGTCAAACTCTGCAATATAAAGAATCTATACCATTGTAGCCACATATACAAATGGAGAAAGAATAAACCACTTCTTAACATTTTCAAAATTGGAATGGCTTCATATCATGATGTTTTGCATTGCAGGAAGATTTCAAGATGTCCAAAAGACAGAAAAAGAAAGCACCTGTGGTAGAAGAGCAAACGGCCATNAAAATCTGAATGGCTTCATATCATGATGTTTTGCATTGCAGGAAGATTTCAAGATGTCCAAAAGACAGAAAAAGAAAGCACATGTGGTAGAAGAGCAAACGGCCATAGAAGCCGATATACCTACTGAATACATATATGAAGATACACAGTGTGTCACAGGGGTGGACCCTGAGTATAAATGGNAGGGGTGGACCCCGAGTATAAATGGGGAGACATACACAGAATGATTTCCCGTAGGGAAGTTCCAGATACGGGCCTGGAGGAGGAACATATCTACGCAAACANCTAGAGGAGGAACATATCTACGCAAACATAGAGAAGTCTGCAATCATGAGGGTTTCCACTAGGCCCGAGATGTTTCCTTGTGCTGAACTGATGAGGTGGATCCTTCCGCACACAAACCATGGTTCAATGCTGATCTGCAATGTTGGAGGTCANTTGTGCTAAACTGATGAGGTGGATCCTTCCGCACACAAACCATGGTTCAATGCTGATATGCAATGTTGGAGGTCAGGGCTACGCTTCCTTTAGCCCTGGGTATGTGTCCTTAGCTTACCACTTGCCTGAGCCTCAAGTTTTCTTGTCCAATGAGTGGTTGGACAGTCTCAGGATGGATCTGATAGACACCATGAGGAAAATGCTATTGCCAGGGAAACTCTTTAGACATAGAGTTACCGAAGATTATGATACAGCCACCCTTAGACCCCCGTACAGATTCATAGCTCTAATGTTGAACCGGATCTTTGGGAGGGAAAATGGTAAATTATTCAAATTCGAATGGATTCCCCTGATGTTCTATGTGGCCACTGAAGGAACTATATTCAACTGGTCTGGCCTGGTATCCGGTAGTCTATCTTCCTGTATAGCTGCAGCAAAGGGAGGAGTACAACAGAGAAAGTCTGAGTTCTACATGAGCTCGATCTTGATTGACTGTATAATGTGTCACCAGCCCTTCCCGGGGCTCAAATGTGTTTGGGACAGAGACAGATTGCCCGTATATGTAGCCTTCAAGCTACTTGGGGCTCATCAATACCATAGCCACTACCGAGAAATCTGTGAACATTTCATCATGCCTCTACACACTCTTGTTTTCCAGAAAGAATGTGACTGCATGTCTGAAGAGGCCATGCAGGTCATAGAAGAATTTGGTGACTATTTCCTGACACATAACGGGATGTATCTGAGGATGTTTGGTGGTTCAAAGCCCCTGTTCCTGTTGCCCAAGTACGCAACATATTATATCGTACACAAGGAAGCTGTCAGACAGGTGTATATAGATGGAATTGGTCATTTCCTTTTCACGAAGAAGAAGTCTTCCTACCCTCCTCTACTTTTCAGGCTAGGTAGCTGCAGCTTTGCAAATGTGAAGAAAGCCCCTGAATTTATACAGGAACTAGAAAAGTTCCGTTTCGGGGAGATGACCTTTAGACGGAATGATACCCACGAGAGAATGGCCGAGCACTGTAAGAAACATAAAGTATTCTATGAGTACACTCATCACATTGACAGGGATCAATCTGTTTTCAGGAGGGTCGCTAACATGACAGCGCTTGGTAAGAGGTTCAAACCACAAGGTGGACCTGAGCAGGAGAAAGCTGAACAGTCTAGGGCTAAAGAAACAGCCAGAAGAATAAGAGAGGAATCTCGAAGATTAGAGGAGGAGGCTGCGGAATGGCTCCAGAAAGGGGAAGAAGAAAAGAGAAAAGCTGCTCAGGATGCTGCTGAAAGAGCAAAAGAGACAGCTAGAGAAGCTGAGGGAACTGCTAAGCAAGCAGCTGAGGAGGCCCAGCAAAAGCTGAATGAAGAGCTTCACAAACAAGAAGCTGAAAAGACAGAATTGATACAACAATCAGCCTCTGAAATACCACCAGACCAAAGTCAGGGTGAGGAAAACCCTGAGGTGCCAACCTTGCAAGTGCTCACTACGGTCACTCCTCCTACTCCCATGCTCCATTTAGTGCCCTTTGCACTGAAAAAGGGAGAAGAAGTCCCCGATTTTAGCACAGTATACTATGATAGGGCTACCAAAAGGATCATGAGAAGAACTGAGCTAAAGGTAGGGGCTGAAGGAACGACCAGCACAATGATATCTAATAAAGCTGTGATGGTCTGAACAGATAAAGACCCGAAGTTTGTCATAAGGGCTGGAAGGGCAGCAATAGACGCTACAGAGGACAATGTAGATCAAATGATGAAGGAGATAGACTCGACCAAGAAAACCTCCGCCCAACTGAAGGACACTCTTAGGAA
>LPNX010874589.1:28710-91028 GCA_001517045.1 Pseudotsuga menziesii
CTTTATACACTTTTAAATACGTATGGGTCCTTAAAACCATCCCTGCTTGGGGGTGTAGGGGGCAGCGGGCCCCGGACGAGGATTTAGGGGCAATGCTCCCAAAAAAAGGGGGTTCGGAGGAGAATCCCTCGAAATAATTTTTTAAGGATGTTTGTTGGCCAACAGTTTGTGAACCCATGGTATTGGGTGACTCATAGTATTTTTCCATGGTAATTCCCTTATAAAAGGAAAGCATTGTAATATGGCTATGTATTGTATTGTAGCATTTTAAAACAATCTATGTGATTGTGTGAGAGAGACTCTGAGAGAGTGAAGAGAAAGTGCAATGAAGTTGTTGTAGGTTGTATCCCTTCATTTTGATGGATGGTATAATAATAAAAGGCTTACAATTTATGTGTGGACATAGCCCATCTTGGGTGAAACACGTTATATTTGTGTCTCTCAAGTAATGTGTTTAATATTTGCATCTTGTTTAATTGTTATTGCTTTGTGATCCTATTTTTTTAACAAGTAGCAGACAATCAATTGGCCAATTTGTGCTAAATTTTTTCATCCAAAAAACATGTAAACACTATAATAAGATACTTTTGTTTTAGATCATAAATAGTAATATTATTTCTCTTTTGTTTTAGAATATTTTCAAATTTCAAACTTAAAATTGTATTTGGAATATAAAAATTCTAATGGTGCAATATACGTGCATGCACCCCACCACAAACAACCAATAATATCAAACCGTTTCAAATAACTCACATGAAATAGTTTATTTCGTGATATATTTAAGGCTTTTTTGTGTATCATTTGAATGATCTTTATGACCAGTGATAGTGTGTAGGATCTTTGGGCAATGTGGGACCAAAAAGCTCATATCGTGTATCATCATAGGGCTGATGTTATTTTATAAATGTTAGCAAACATAATGGTAGGCCAATGGATGCATAGTATTATAAGAAGCAACCAAGTACCAATATAACTTTAGTTTTTGGGGTTTTGTATCAAGTACACCATACTGGTAAGCGAAATAACCTTGTACCTATATACCTATTTTACCTATTCTTTTGAACCGCTTTCATCTGTTTAGGGTTTATACCTAAAAATGGCTCTAATATAATTGGTTGGAATATACCTTTTGTGAATAACGTGGTGAGGTTCAGAATTTCCCCACTTTTATTACAATAACAATTATTAAGTGGGCCGACACTTTCTTATGTAACCACAGCTTGAAAAATCCAGTGTCAAATGCTAAATATGTGACTAACGTTGAGCTTCAAAAGAAAATCAGTATTTGGAAGAACAAATAATTGCGAGTTGAGAATTCTAGAGAAATGTTCCATAGACCTAGAGACATACTTACATACTTTCATCTGCCACCACACCTTGAAAAATTCACTCTCAAATACTCAATATATGATTAAGTTGATATTTAAAAGAAATTCACTCTACTCGGAGAAAGAATCAAGTGCAAGTTATGCATTCTAGTGAAACATTCCATAGACATGTAGATAAATACTTCAAATGGTTAAGCCACAACCCAAATACCATAAATATTTGATGAGGAAAAGGATAAAAACATTTGGAAAACAAGAGAACACAATCCTATGAACTCATCAAACAAAACAAGTATCACAAAACCACTTTCAATATCACAAAGATCCCACAATATGATTTTGAAGGTGAAGTGGAAGTGCAGACTCAGTTGAGAAAGATAAAATTATAGTCTTCAAGGTACAATCCATTTACAACCAACCAACATGACAACTTAAATATCAACCTACAACAGCTAGATGGAACAATCAATACATAGACTGAGAGATGACTCTCTAAAAATAGTAGAGGAACATTTTGGGATAGTGGAGACTAGAGTTGAATTTGCGGGCATTTGCCCGTCTTTAGGCATTTTTCCCATCAAATAAGGGAAAAAAAATTAAGAGAACGTTTTGTTAGACGGGTAAAGTTTTTAATAAAACTTTATTTTGACGTTCAACTATTTTTCCAAAATGTCATTATGTTAGAGGAAGGCTCAGATTACCTATGGCTAAGGGACAGAAGGCTGAGTCTAAGCTGAATCTGGCTGGGACATGCTAGGTGGCATTGGCAAAGGTTGATAGTTAATGTGTTATTAGTTAGCCTGATAAATATTAGGTATATCATTGAATGTAAGTAAATGTTGCAAAATAATGACCCGAGCTCTAGCAATAGCTCCTGATGTAAACCCTGGAGAAAATAGCTTGAGATTTGAACCAAGGATAGAGCACTTCATTCTCTAATTCCCATCGAAGCTAACAAAAGGCTATGACAGCATCCTCTTAAGCCACACGACCAGTTCTCAACCGCGAGGCAAGGCAATAATCGTTGCAAGATGGAGGCTTTCATGGTTATGTAGCAACTTCAGTACTGGAAAAGAATGATGTTGGGCCTATAAAGTACAAACCCTCCACCATGGAAGAAGAGAACAAATGGAAGTCTCAGGATGAAATTAGTGTCTTGTTGGGGTAGGAACAAGAAAGATTCGAGCTATCAAATTTCAACCATGTGGGTGGAGACTGGACGACGAGCATGGGTTAGTGGTTATATGAAATTTTATAGGAAGCTGCCATCCAGATTTCAGAGTATTTCAGAGTTTAGGGGCTATTGGTAGTGCATGAAATAGGAGGGAGCCAAGAGGAACAGTGGGGATGCTGGAGTGTGGAGGAACAACTGGAGATACAGGTCAAGGTTTTATCTCCATTTGGAATTTCATTGTATTTCCTACATGTTTGAATTGTAGTTCTTTGATGCTTAAGGTAGAAAATTGAAACTTTTGAAACTTTTGGACCAAAGGATTAGAAAAGGGTTCGTTTTCCCTAGAAAGCATAGCAGGCCCAACTTGGACCTTCCTTCAACGACATTCCCCACTAAAATTTCTTGGGCCTGAAAGTTCATGCTGGGCTTGAATGTCGTTCATGCTAGAGAAGGTTAAGATATTCTTAACTCTTGCTTCAATGATATTCTATACTAGGCCTGAAAGTTCAGGCTGAAGAAGGTTAGAAGGTTAAGATATTCTAAATGTATTGTTGAAGAAATCTAAATTGAAGAAAAATGCATTACGCAATCCCTATTTACTACCACCTAAATTGAAAAAAATGCATTCCACAACCCCTATTTACTACTACCTTAATAGAGGATCTACACTAATAATGGGTGCATTCATTATATGCATTATATTGAAATATTATCTAACACCATTGCAATTTAGTGGCGTTTAGAATCGAAGTTTAAAATAGAGATTTATTACTAAAGGATACATTTAGAATAACTTTACTGAAGGTTTTAATTTTTAACATTTATGTCTAACAAGTTGATTGCCAAACCAAATATTTAGTAGAAGTGGCAAGGGCATGACCAGGAGTGGGGAAAGTTCATGCATGAGCCTAGTGTAATGTATTAAGTCAACCCACCATACATGTTGTTACAATTACATGCTTGAGGTTGTAACTGATATATTTAAATCATTATGTTTTGAATATGCGCTATGTTATGAAAATTTATGTTTGGATTTACATTACATGATAGTGCCTAAATTTAGATTACGTGATAGTACCTGTGTGTTAGCCAACATAGTGGCCGCCTTAACTTTAGTTGCCAAAAGCCCTAAATGACTCTTCAATGCCATCGATTTTCAGTTTAATTTACAGAAAACAGTTTTAATATTGTTGAATTGCTTTCAGCATGCACTATGCATGATTCATTAAAAAATTATTACATATTTCATGGAAAATATCTTTAAACAAGACGAGTGAAATTTCAAAGGTAAATGGAGAAAAAGATTCTCATATCATGATAAACATTTGTTTTGCACATTTTACCAATTTGTAAATGGATGATCCACTAGAATGTTAAGTAATTGTTTGTGTTCGGTGATATGTGAGTTTCAAAGAATGACATAGAACAAAATGGAATGCTAAATTTAGAAGATTGAATTATGTGGATTGGTTTTTATTATAATAAGAAGTAATATAGAAGAGATAAGAATATGTGAGTTTCAAAGAATGACACAGAACAAAATGGAATGCTAAATTTAGAAGATTGAATTATGTGGATTGGTTTTTATTATAATAAGAAGTAATTTAGAACACATAAGAATGACTTAATATGGTAATGGCTTTTAAATTAGTAATGTAAAATTGTTACATATGTTTAACTCTGATTCAATATGGTCGCTAATTGTATTTATTGGTTTCAACAGATTCTTTGTTTATAATTATATATATATCAGATTTCCTATTTTTTTATTTATCTATGGATTTTTGTTAAGAGTTCAAGTAATTACAATAACTATAAGTAAGGTGGCCACTAGAGGCAACCAACTACTTGGTTTTGTGGAGATGTGTCTCTCTTAAACAAAGACTAAAATTTATAATTTTATATTAAAATAATAATAGTTTATTATTTATCCATTACTCATACCAGATAGTTATAGTTATCTATTTATGGTACAATATGTAAATATTGTTTATTAAACAAAAAACAAGAACTTATATAAAAAAACAAAAACAAAAATTGATATGAAACTAACCACTATTTAACTGAAGCTTACTTAAATCTTAATCAAGATGCATTTAAGCCTAACAAGATAAGAAATCCAAGTGGTAGATCGACAATAGTTAAGTGAAGTGAGATGTTCTTATGCACACAATGAAGTGCATGCCCTTTAACAAAGAGTCTTACTTTTTGTCCATTGGGTTGGGCACATAAAGTTGGGAATTTAGTGAACTAGTTCAAGTTCGAATTTTAGCACATCCTTGTTTGGGGTTTTACATTAGAATCCCAAAGCATTTTCATTAATAAAAAGATTTACTTTTATCCATTGAATGGGGTCATAGAGCTGTGGGAGTTACTATTGGTTCAAGTTTGATTTCGTTACATTCTTTTATTACATGAGAATATCAAAGCATGTTCTTTTCCCAAAAAAGCTTTACTTTTATCATGAGCTTAAGGTCAGCCATGGGAATTTACAATATTTAGTCTAAGTTTGATTATCATGCAAATACTGTATGAACTTTTACATGAGAATCTCAAAGCAAGCCCTTTAATAAAGAAAATTTACTACACTTAGTCCAAGTGGTCAGAGTGTAGCCAGAGTTTCCTACAATTAGCCCAAGTGGGATTAGAGTGCAGTGAGAGTTTACTACAATTATCCCAAGTTTTATTTTCATCTCAAATCCCAACACTAAAATATTCTTACTGACAGGAAAAAAGTTATTACTGATAGGTACAAATTTAGGGAAAACTTTCAGTGAAAGGGGATGCTAAAGCTCAAAACTTTAAAAAAAATAGTATGGCAAGTAAGATTCCGGTGAAATTCCAACACTGGTGGAGACATGAGCAACCAAATGCATGCTCTTTCCGGATCTGTGACATCTCTGTATAGAGAGCAGGACCAACTCTCTAACCCTAGTTCACAAATCTATAACAATTTCTCAGCTACGGTTTCGGGATCAGTACGATGAAAGTCATATGCATGTAATAAGGTGCAGTCTGGATTTTGAACTACCGGTCCGAAATGCAATGGCCATTTGGTCGGCCCTGCACCAACGGCAGCCAAACGTCTCTAGCAATGTTGAACAGTGGCCGCAGCATTTAATAACCTGCTGCATTCTAAATATTGTTCCCCATGTTGAACAGCCCTTCCTTTGAATATATGCCACACAAGGAGTCCAGTCTCTCTGACGGCCAACAGCCAAACGTCTATAGCAATGTTGAACAGCGCTTTCCTTGAAATTCTGACACACAAGAATTCGAGTTTGTCGTTAAGGTGCTGTTTCGATGGAGTTCTGAAATAAATCTCAATGTCGAAAATAATTGTATCTATAGTGAGTTTGTTAACATTAAACATTTTTTATCTTGAAATATTGATGGCCGTGCTATATAAACCTCTTCTCTACGGGTCCTATGGGATCGATTGAAGTCTGTTCAGACAATGGGTGAGTCGATCAGAGGCGGTCAGTCCAAGAAACAGTGCGCGGACGAAGCACCATCTTCAAAATCTTGTACTCATTTTTTAAATGATTTTATTTTTACTTTATCCATCGTCTTACACCATGAAATAGAAAGTTCTATATTTCCTGATCATTTCGAATGGCGTTTATTCTTGTTCATTCAGTTTAATGGGAAGCTGCACAGATCACCCGAAGAAAGGAAAGTGAACTCAAATTTTGCATCAGGAATAGAAGGAAGCAAAGCGAACACAAATTACTTCCAAGGGAAAAAAAGGTAAAGTTATTTAAGGGAAAAGAAGCAAGTATAATGAGTTATTTAAAAATCATTCCAGTTTAAGGTATGCAACCATATACATGTTATCTGAATTCACTCTAGTATAAGGATTTTTATTTTAGTTTAAGGATTTTTGTTTTAACATGGTATGAGTGTTAACATTGACAAAACAAGATACTTATGCAAATTTTATTTATGATAATAGAAATCTAGAGGAAGTTACTTCTTACAAGTATCTAGGAATTGATATTCATCACAAGCTTAATTGGAACTATAGCATTATGAAAATTATTAATGGAGGGTGGAATGCTTATTTTTATCTTGAAAATAACTGTAAATAAGCCAATCTGATCATGTGGGATAAAAAAAATCACCCATGTTATCTTGTATGGTTGGGACTTATGGGGGTGCAACATTTCTAGAGAATATTGGAGGAAGAATGAGCAAATCTAGAAGCTATTTATAACTTACAACCTCAAAATTAAAAGTAGTATGCCTTATAATATTCTCCTCATAGAAGTGGGTCTTCCCCCATCAAGAACATGGCTATGACTAGGTACATGATGTACAAGCATAAGATAAATAACATGGAAAAAGAGAGACTTCATAAAATTGCTTTAAACTCAAGTCAAAACTAAGTATGCCTCAAGCGATGTTGGTGTAAATATACCATGGCTTGGTTAAACCATTGGGTCATTGATGAAAACGACATTTTCCATAACCTTGATAATGTCAAAAATATTAGTTTAAAGAGAAATTGTAGTGTGAGGAAAATTTAGCGGTTAAGAGAAAATTAAGATACTATAAGGAGGTCATTAATCCTAATTTGGAAGATCAGAAGTATCTCTCGGTAGTAACTAGCTCACAAAAGAAAATTAATATTGCCAAGATTAGAATGAACTATCATGAACTCCATAGCGAAACAGGGCATTGGTCTATTAGTAAAACTCCATGGGAGGAAAGGGTTTGCCATCTGTGTGAGCCTATGAGTGTTGAGGATGAAAATCACTTTCTCTGAGACTCTCAATCTTACACCTACATTAGATCTGAGTTTCATAGTATTTTGTACAATACAAACTTTTATAATTTCCTAACTTGCCAAAACTATAGTGAGCTTCGAAAGCTTCCTGGCAAGCTTTTTGAGCATAGGAACAAGATTTTAAAGTAAACCAAGTATTATCCTTCTTAAGGTCCAATAGACCAAAGTTACTGTAAATGGACGCTAATCATCATCATCAACAACAGCATCATTCCTAAAGGAAAAACATGTAACAATTCCAATAGATACTAAAGAAACACATATTTTTGCTCGGAGCATTTAGAAACACTTCCAATAAATCTTCAACAACACTCTATATGAAAAATATGGCAAGTAAATTTTGGTTGGTAGCATTTTGTAGAGGATTTATTTTATTTTTTTCAAATTTATTATTGTTGTGTATTTGAAAATAAATAAAGTTAAAATATTTATTTATTAAATATTTTTTAAAATTTAGTGATATTTGAAATGTAAAGATTAAAATGGAAAGTAAAATTTTCCTTATTAATAGAAAAATCTAACATTAATACTAAATGGCCATGAAAAATATAACATTAATACTAAATAGCCATGATCTAGATATATGCTAATTTTAAACCAACTTAAAAATGTAAATGTTGTTTTAAAAAAGATGAACTCTTTTTATAATTGGCTTTGGGACACACTTTTAAAACACTATTTTGAATACCTAACTAGTATCATACAACATCTTGATTAGAAAAAGTAAAAGTAAAACCTATTTAAACTAAAGTATTAATAAATTATAAATGTTGTAAAGAATAAAAAAACGAGTTTAAAATCTTTTTAAGATTAAAAAAAAAAACTTAAAATCTTAAAAAAATATCATATTTTCATAAATTCGTTTGTAAATTTATAGATACTCAACCTATAAACTATTTCACATGGATGAGTACCATCACTCATGTACATAATATAAAGCTTTAGTAGTTGGGTACAGTTTTTTTTGAGAAAGATGTACATAATATTTCTGTTTCGTTGGCAATAATTTTGTTGAGAGTAATTGTTTTTAACTTATTTTGGTTATATATTAAAAAAATGAATTTAAAATATTTATTTGATTAAATATTACAAATATTTGATGATACTTGAAATGTTGAGTTTATGATGAAAAGTAAAAATTTTCCTCACAAATCTAAATGCTACTTCGCCACAATTTAAATGCAATTTTAAACAAAATTGCTAATTTGAAACATGTAAATGTTGTTTAAAAAAATGAACCCTTTCTATTATGGGCTATGTGAAACACGTCTTATCATTAACACTATTTTGAATGACTAATGAGTATCATACTGGTCTGCTTTCGAGGTTATCCTCGAGACCTTTTGTAAAGCCTCAGGCATGAGGATCAACATCGATAAGTCTTGTTTTCCTCTACTATAATCTTAATAATGATTATCTTAATGATTTTACGGGAGTCTTGCCTTATAATATGTTGTCGATTCAATTTGGACTAAATTATCTGGGTTATCTCCTGAAACTGCTTGGATATAGAGTGAATGATTGGATGTGGTTACAAAAATTTGAAAAAAGGATTAATCACTGGACCTTTAAATATCTTTCTCTTGGGGGCAGACTGATCCTCGTCCAATCTATATTGTCTAGTATTCCTGTGTACTGGATGGGTCTTGCTCCTCTCCCTGCCTCTATTCTTCAGAAGCTCAGATGCATCATGTTTAATTTCTTATAGGGATCCTCTGATAAAAAATTCAAATACCATCTAGCTAGTTGGAGGGATCTTTCATGGCCCAAAGAGCTAGGGGGTTGGGGTATCAAAAATCTCCCATGGTTCAGTTTAGCTCTGCGTCTAAATACATTTTGGAGAACTCTCCACTCCAAGGGTTTATGGTTCCAAGTTCTTCAATCTAAATATATGAAAGGATAGACAGTGGCTGACTGGCTCAGATGTAAACAATTCAGCTCTCGCAATGTTTCTGTTATGTGGAGAGGTTTCTTACAGTCTCTCCCCTGGATGGGCATCCATTTGGCTTGGCAGGTGGGAAGTGGTGAAAACATCCTGCTGGGAATTGACCTGATCGTGGGATCTCACTCTCCCTTCAATCTCCCTGAGGAGTTGAGATCGTACCTGGAAGATCTAAATATTCGTACTCTCTCTTAGGCTCATAACTCCCTCCCATCTACACAGTGCTATTGGTTCACGGCTGATGATCTTGATCTTGGAGGCTCTTTTAAATCAACTTGGAATGCTTATATTGAGGGTCTTATTGGAGCTGGTATTCGTCTCACTAATAGTCCTGATAACCTTGCATGGATTTATAATAAAAATTCGGGCACCATGACTGCCAGGAATACTTATGATTGCATTGTTCGTTCCTCCATGCCCCTGGTTAATATTCCAGTTGACTCCCATCTATGGTTTAAGGCCCTTCCACTCAAAATTTCTTGTTTTCTCTGGCTAGCCCTCCGGAACAGAATCCTTACATGGGAAAACCTACAGAAAATAGGTTTTTCGGGCCCAGGCATTTGCTCACTTTGTTGCTCAGATGAGGAGACCGTCAAGCACTTATTCTCCTTCTGCACGGTCTGGAAAACTATGGCTGAACATGTCAGTGACCATTTTAATATTCCAGCTTGTTCTCTGGGTGTTCCTATTGGTGACATGTTAAATGGTTGGTATGGTAATATACCAAGGAACTCGCACCTTTTTCTGCTCCCTTTCTATATGATGTGGATATTTTGGAGAGTGCGCAATCTGGCCATTTTCGAAGGGAAAAAAAGAAATATTCATAGTATTATTCATCAAATTATTACTATAGTTCATGCTCCCCCTTCTAGGACTGTTACTAAAAAAGTCCGAAGCAAAAAGTATGGGAAACCTCCCTCCATGGTTTTTCCCTGTGGCTTTATAGATGGTGCATCAAATTGTAATATTGCTGGTGTAGGCTACTACATTTTTCTCAATGATTCCCACTTCATGGAGTTCTCGCTGGGGGTGGGATATGGCACTAACACCAAAGCGGAATTGCTCAGTTTATGGGCACTTCTGCTCTCCTCCCATATGATGGGGATCCCCCTATCCTATGTTTACAGTGATTCACAAGTAATCATCAATTGGGTGAAGGGATCGACTACTCTCTCCCCCCCTGAACTTGTCCATTGGTGTAGGGTGACGAAGAAGCTAATTTCTAGCTTCCAGGACTTGTCTTTCACTCACATTTACCGAGAGCACAATTGGACAGCTGACCGTCTCTCTAAAAATGCACTCTTCTTTACTCAAGGTAAAGGTTGTTTTATGGAATATATTGAGAATCAACTGGTTTCTCAGGACTCTTTTCAACTCTTTTGAGCTTATTTAAGGGATTATTTATCCTCCTTATAGCTGTTTCGATGGATAGAGTGATCTCTTTTAGAATGTTGTTCAGAGCCCATTGGCACTCGGTAGATGTGGATGAGTAGAAAGTCCTCTCTTTATGATGAGACAGTTTTCTGATGGGATCATTTCTTACTGTTGTTATGCCTTTCCCCCTGGTTGAAAACTCCGGTGGGCTGTCATATCATGTGACCCGATGATGGGATGAATGTACTAATGACCTTTGATTCTTTTGAGAATAACAAGGACAGGCTTTTTTCTTCTTGAAAAAAAACCCATCTACATAAAAAAAAGTAACATTACGTTAATAGGCCTAGTTATTGGAAGTTATATACATCATAAAGAATAAAAAATTAATAATTTGAACAATTTTAAACTTTAAATTGTTTAAACAATTTAAAGTTATAAAATAAATCATATTTTTTTATAGATCTGTATGTAGAACTATGCAATTTTAATAATTAAATGAATCGATGGTACATGGTAATTCATGAACTCTTTTACTAATAAAACAACAACAAAATTCCACCATACTTTTTTAAAGAAATTATACTAAATGCAAAGATTACGTTTATGCTTGGATTTTCAAAATCTTACTAGAGTATCTTAGAAAGATAATTACCTAGTTCCTTCTATGGAATAACTTTTAAAACTCATCTCTAGTTTATAAATGTTTTCACTATTTGATGAATTTTTTTACTATAATTAAGTCATGGTAATAAATGATGATGATTTGAAAACTAGTTTTTGTACAAACTCTTGAACATATGCTTAGAAGAAAAGCCCCTTTGGATTAATCAATAAAGAAGATACTTTTCAAAGAGACATGGACATAACCTTCAGAGGAATTATTGGTCAGAGTGTGGTGGAATATCTTGACGATGTCATCATGCAGTCCAAGAAAAGATAATATCATATTCAACACTTTGAAATATATTTTTGAGAGATGCACAAGTATGACATTTCTCTTAATCCTAAAAAGATTATATTCATTGTTTCAACAAGGAAATTACTGAGAGATGTTATTTCAAAACCATTCTCATTGAGAAAAGTAATCTTTTTCCCAAAGGAAAAATAATGGTTATGTTTAAACAAAAGCCTTAATAAACCATTAAATTATACTTGAATGAAATATGATGGTTAAGGATCAAATTTAGTGGGGTGTTTATGAAACCAGCATATCTGGGCTAAGAAATTCTATTTGGGAAGACATTAATTACAGAGGATAGATACAAGCATACAGTGGAAATGACTTACTAAGTTTGAATTTTACAGTGACAATGATAAGGCCAATTTGTTGTAAATGTTGGAAAATATTGGGAAATTTGGTAGAGCATTCTTTGTTGGAACAATGGGTATCATGGGAGGCAAAATGATCTTGTGGGTTTTGGTGAATAAATTATAGAAAAAAGGGACCCTTTCTATTATCTTCTACCAACAGACCCCACCTGATACTATATCCCTATGAATATTTGAACATGTTACATAAAAAGGCTTTGAATATTGCATGTAATACATGGGAATAACAACCCTTTTGTCATCTATGGGATTATAGGCAACAACTTTATATTACTATATTATGCAAACATAATCAAGAAAAGGTCTTACAGGGGTACCCTCTTATAGGCCATCAGAAATGAGTATAACTGCATCAAGCTCGTTGGGTACCCAAATTATGCAAGTTTGAGATATATCATATGTTTTTTAAGAATCTCTGAAAATTTTCTACTGTAATCAATTTAAAACAAGCCAGAAAAAGACCCTGGAAAAGATCCAAAACATATGACATTTATCTTATTGATTTACAAATAATTATATATTGGTAATGTATATATTCTCAATAATATATGGATATAGGAACGAAGAAATGGATATTAGTAGAGAAATCGAAATCGGTGGCAAGATCTTAGTTATAGAGTCACCATGACAACCTAAATGATTCGCTAAGAGGATTCTAGGCACGAGATTTCCATTTGGCTCTAAATCACTAGCCTCCCATACCCTTTGCATGGCCACCTACTCCTTATCATGTAAGAGGTTCATAGAATTGATCAAGGAAACCACTGAATCCATGAGGGAGTCTACAATTTAGAATTAATGGAGGTTGAGAAATTGACAATTTTTAGCTAACATGACAAAAAACACATGAACTTGCTGAAACTTTAATAGACTATCGAGAGGGTCAAACAACCACATTTTTGTTCATACAAAATATGAACGCGACCAGTACAAGAAGATAAACGTAAGGAAACCAACTTCATGACAAGACAATTCCCAAAGGGAAATACGACAATTATCCAAGACTCAACTCAACCGACACACTGTGATGACACATACGATGCAACTTGGTTGATTTATTGAAGGGATAATACATGAACAAAAATGGTGAAATAATATATGGACGTGATAAGCATATTGAATTGGATATTATATGAATCCATATACAATGTTACAATTTACTAAATTTTAACACTGCATATTAAAAAACTTATTAATCTATATGGAAAAGGCATATTAATGATGCATACTTTGTTCCATGTGTGAATTGCAATCTAATTAGCATTGGAAAACTAATTGCGAAAGGATTTAAGGTAATCTTCAACCGTCATATGTGCGCTATTCTTGACAAATATCCTAGAAAAATATTGATTGCAAGGGTTAAAATGACTAAGAATAGGATGTTTCCTCTTAAGATGAAGAGTTAAATACAAAATTTAGTGAATGCATATAAAGTTCAAAATTTATATCAGATTGGCTTTGGCACTTGAGCTATGGGCATTTGTATTTTGGAGGAATAAGTTTGTTGCAGAGAAAACAAATGGTAAAAGGGATACTGACAATTGAACAACCAGTGAGCTAATGTGAGAGTTGTATCTTAGCAAAGTATCATAGAGAATCCTTCCCTACATGTACTTCTTATCAAGCAAAAGAACCTTTAGAGATAGTTCATACAGATTTTTGTGAACCAATGAAAAATTCATCTTTCGCTGTAAATTTGTATTTTTTAACTTTTATTGATGATTACAGCTGGAAAACATGGGTTTATTATATAAAACAGACATTAGAAACCTTTGAAGTCTTTAAGAATTTTAAAACTTTGGTTGAAAATAAAAGTGGAAAGTTCATCAAAATGTTGAGGTCTGACAGAGGCATGGGGGACTCACCTTATTGAGCAATATCTTATCACATTCATTCATAAAGGTGGGTTTTTAATTGTGAAAAATAAGGTTAATATAATGTAGGTATTGGGGGGGTGAGGAGTAGCGTATAATGGTTTTATAGGTATTGGGGGTATAAAAAGGGGTTTATTGTAAAATTAAGGAATATATCATAAAAATAGAGGTTTTTAAATTAGAAATATGTATTGGGAGGGGGATCAAGAATAATATTTTTGTAGATAATTATCAATATCTAGTGAAATTGGGGGTATTCTTTAATATCCCATGAACGAAGGCATTATAAAATGGCTTCATTGAGTGAAGACCCTGTGGACAAAGGTGGATAATATAAGTTGAATGAATTCATGGAATTTTGCAGACATCATGGCATTAAAAGGTAATTTGTTTCCCTCTATACACCACAAGAAAATGGTGTGGCGGAAAGGAGAAATAGTACAATTATGAATATGGAAAGAAGCATGGTGAAGGATAAGTATTTGTCAAATGAGTATTGGGAAGAAGTTTTTTTGTATTCAATCTACATTCTGAATGTGTGTCATGCAAAAAGCGTGTTGAATAAAGTACTTGAAGAATCTTGGAGCGGAAAAAGTTGCAATTTGTCACATTTGAGAATATTTGGGTGCGTAGCTTACTCTCATGGACCTGGAGAAACTATAACAAAATTGGATGATCGAAGTGAAAAGTGTATCTTCATTAGGTATATTGAGCATTCTAGAGCATATAATGTATATAATCTAATTACCAAGAAGTTGATTATAAGTAGAGATGTAAAATTTAAGGAAGAATAAGCATGTGATGGAAGCACTGATGAAATAGTTACACGTGGAGAAGTTTTACCTCATGTTGAAGATGATAGATAAGATGTAGAAGGTGGACACCAAATTCCACAAGCACATGTACCAGCACATGAACCTACATCAAGCACACCAGGAAGGAGTTCAACACATCTCAATTCACCTCAAGCAAGAACACCAAGGAATTTTGGGCAAGAAGAGAAATCGGGACATGGAAGCTAACATCCATTAAGTTCACAAGTAAGTGATGAATTTGATTCTACATTAGTAGAATTTATATCTAGGACTAGAGGGAAACAAACTAGAAGCTTGAAATACATTTATGAACAACATTGTGAAGAACTGGATTTGAATTCAAATTTTGCATTATTAGCTTATCAACCAGTTACATTTGAAGAAGCAATTAAAAGGATGCATGGGTAAAGGATATGGATGATGAAATAGATTCTATAGAAAGAAATGAAACTTCATAATTAGTATATTTACCTAAAGGAAAGGACTGCATAGGTGCACAATTGATCTATAAAACAAAACTGAATGTTGATGGAAAAATTGAAAAACACAAGACTGGACTAGTGGAACAAGGCTTTAGTCAATAATTTGGCATAGATTATAATGAGACTTTTGCACCAGTATAAAGACTTGATATTGTTAGACTTGTTTTAGCTATTGCAACACAAAATATGGGGAATGTGTTAGAGATGGATGTAAAATCTACAGTTTTAAATGGATATTTAGAAGAAGAGGTTTATGTAAAGCAAACAGTTGGTTATGAGATAAAATGACATGAAGATAAAGTATATAAGTTAAAAAAAACATTATATAGTCTAAAGAAAGAAGCAATAGTGGGGTACAGTAGAATATATTCATACTTTATGAGTAATGGATTCAATAGATGTGCTAGTGAGACTACATTGTACACAAAAACAGATCAGCAAGAAAAAATCATGATTGTATGCTTGTATGTTGATGACTTAATTTTCATTGGAAATTTGTGCATAGAAGTTTTTAATACAACAATGAAAGTAGAATTTGAAATGGCAGATTTGGGAATGATGAAGTATTTTCTTGGGATTCAAGTTGATCAATCTAAAAATGAAATTTTCATATGTCAATATAAGTATGCTAAATATGTATTAAGAAGGTTTGGAATGTTGAATTGTAAACCAGTGTCAACACCTATAGCAACAGGGGAAAAAAATAAGTAAAGAGGACAAGGAACCTTTTGTAGATCCAACACAATTCAAGAAATTAGTTGGAAGCTTGATGCACTTCACATCAACAAGTTCAGATATCATGTTTATAGTGAGCCTAATTTCGATATTTATGGAATCTCCAAAGAGGTCTCATTGACAAGTTGGAAAGAGGATATTAATTAAGATATGTTTCAAAAACAATAAATTATGGGATTTTGCATTCAACGATTTCATATTTCAAATTAACAGGCTACACAAACAACGATTTTGCAATCAATATAAATGATAGAAAAAATACAACAGGTTATATATTTAACTTTGGTTCGAGTGCAGATTCATGGGCATCAAAGAAGCATCCCATAGTGATCACTTCATTAGCTGAAGCACAGTATGTAGTAGTTAAGAGAAAATTAAGATACTATAAGGAGGTCATTAATCCTAATTTGGAAGACCAGAAGTATCTCTCGGTAGTAACTAGCTCACAAAAGAAAATTAATATAGCTAAGATTAGAATGAACTATCATGAACTCCATAGCGAAACAGGGCATTGGTTTATTCATAAAACTCCATGGGAGGAAAGGGTTTGCCATCTGTGTGAGCCTATGAGTGTTAAGGATGAAAATCACTTTCTCTGAGACTCTCAATCTTACACCTACATTAGATCTGAGTTTCATAGTATTTTGTACAATACAAACTTTTATAATTTCCTAACTTGCCAAAACTATAGTGAGCTTCGAAAGCTTCCTGGAAAGATTTTTGAGCATAGGAACAAGATTCTAAAGTAAACCAAGTATTATCATTCTTAAGGTCCAATAGACCAAAGTTAGTGTCAATGGACCTTAATCATCATCATCAACAACAACATAATTCCTAAAGGAAAAACATGTAACAATTCCAATAAATCCTAAAGAAACACATATTTTACCTGGCATCATTTAGAAACACTTCCAATAAATCTTCAACAATACTCTATATGAAAAATATGCCAAGTAAATTTTGGTTGGTAGCATTTTGTAAAGGAAATTTTTTTTTTTCTTTTAAAATTTATTATTATTGTGTATTTAAAAATAAATAAAGTTAAAATATTTATTTATTAAATATTTTAATTTTTTTTTCTAAATTTAGTGATATTTGAAATGTAAAGATTAAAATGGAAAGTAAAATTTTCCTTATTAATAGAAAAATCTAACATTAATACTAAATGGCCATGAAAAATCTATCATTAATACTAAATAGCCATGATCTAGATATATGCTAATTTTAAACCAAATTAATAAATGTAAATGTTGTTTTTAAAAAGATGAACTCTTTTTATAATTGGCTTTGGGACACACTTTAAAAACACTATTTTGAATACTAACAAACAACATCTTGATAAGAAAAAGTAAAAGTAAAACCTATTTAAACTTAATTATTAAAAGTTATAAAAAATTAAAAAAAACTAGTTTTAGTTTAAAGTCTTTTAAGATAAAAAAAACAACTTAAAATCTTAAAAAAATATCATATTTTCAAAAACTCGTTTGTAAATTTATAAATACTCAGTTTAACCTATAAACCATTTCACATGGATGAGCACCATCACTCCTAAAGTGAAATAAAAGTAACACTTCCAAATAGATTCGTAATATCGCTCTTAAAAGAAAATATGTACATAATATAAAGCTTTAGTAGTTGGGTGCATTTTTTTTTAGAAAGATGTACATAATATTTCTGTTTGGTTGGCAATAATTTTGTTGAGAGTAATTTTTTTTTAACTTATTTTGGTTATATATTAAAAAAAAATTATTTTTTTAATTAAATATTACAAATATTTGATGATACTTGAAATGTTGAGTTTATAATGAAAAGTAAAATTTTACCTAACAAATTTAAATGTTATTTTGCCACAATTTATATGCAATTTTAAACAAAATTGCTAATTTGAAACATATAAATGTTGTATATTATATGAATCCATATACAATGTTACAATTTACTAAATTTTAACACTGCATATTAAAAAACCTATTAATCTATATGGAAAAGGCATATTAATGATGTATACTTTGCTCCATGTCTGAAATGCAATCTAATTAGCATTGGACAACTAATTGAGAAAGGATATAAGGTAATCTTCAACCATCATATGTGCGCCATTTTTTACAAACATCCTAGAAAAATATTGATTGCAAGGGTTAAAATGACTATGAATAGGATGTTTCCTCTTACGATGGAGAGTTAAATACAAAATTTAGTGAATGCATATAAAGTTCAAAATCTAGATCAATCTTGGCTTTGGAACTTTGAGCTATGGACATTTGTATTTTGGATGAATAAATTTGTTGCAGAGAAAACAAATGGTTAAAGGAATACCAACAATTGAACAACCAGTGAGCTAATGTGAGAGTTGTATCTTAGCAAATTATCATAGAGAATCATTCCCTACATGTACTTCTTATCAAGCAAAAGAACCTTTAGAGATAGTTCATATGGATTTGTGTGGACCAATGAAAAATCCATCATTGGCAGTAAATTTGTATTTTTTTAACTTTTATTGATGATTACAGTTGGAAAACATGGGTTTATTATATAAAACATAAATTAGAAACCTTTGAAGTCTTCAAGAATTTTAAAACTTTGGTTGAAAATAAAGGGGAAAGTTCATCAAAGTGTTAAGGTCTGATAGAGGCATGGGGGATTCACCTTATTGAGCAATATCTTATCACATTCATTCATAAAGGGGGCTTTTTAATTGTTAAAGATAAGGTCAATATATTGTAGGTATTGAGGGGGTGAGGAGTAGCGTATAAAGGTTTTATAGGTATTGGGGGTATAAAAAGGGGTTTATTGTAAAATTAAGGAATATATCATAAAAATAGGGTTTTTTAAATTAGAAATATGTATTGAGAGGGGGATCAAGAATAATATTTTTCTAGGTAATTATCAATATCTAGTGAAATTGGGGGTATTCTTTAATATCCCATGAACAAAGGCGTTATTAAATGGCTTCATTGAGTGAAGACCCCATGGACAGAGGTGGATAATATAAGTTGAATGAATTCAAAGAATTTTGTAGACATCATGGCATTAAAAGGTAATTTATTGCCCGCTATACACCACAGCAAAATGGTGTGGCAGAAAGGAGAAATAAGACAATTATGAATATGGAAAGAAGCATGTTGAAGGCTAAGTATTTGTCAAATGAGTATTCGGCAGAACTTGTTTTGTATTCAATCTACATTCTGAATGTGTGCCCTGCAAAAAGTGAGTTGAATAAAGTACATGAAGAAGCTTGGAGCGGGAAAAGTTGCAATTTGTCACATTTGAGAATATTTGGGTGCGTAGCTTACTCTCATGTACCTGGAGAAACTATAACAAAATTGGATGATCGAAGTGAAAAGTGTATCTTCATTAGGTATATTGAACATTCTAGAGCATATAAAGTATATAATCTAATTACCAAGAAACTGATTATAAGCAGAGACGTAGAATTTAAGGAAGAATAAGCGCGTGATGGAAGGACTGATGAAATAGTTACACGTGGAGAATTTTTACCTCATGGTGAAGATGATAAATAAGATGTACAAGGTGGACACCAAATTCCACAAGCACATGTACCAGCACATGAACCTACATCAAGCACACCAGGAAGGAGTTCAACACATCTCAATTCACCTCAAGCAAGAACACCAAGGAATTTTGGGCAAGAAGAGAACTCGGGACATGGAAGCTAGCATACATTAAGTTCACAAGTAAGTGATGAATCTGATTCTACTTTAGTAGAATTTATATCTAGGGCTAGAGGGAAAAAAACTAGAAGCTTGAAAGACATTTATGAACAACATTATGAAGAACTGGATTTGAATTCAAATTTTGCATTATTAGCTTGTTAACTAGTTACATTTGAAGAAGCAATTAAAAAGGATGCATGGGTAAAGGATATGGATGATGAAATAGATTCTATAGAAAGAAATGAAACTTCATAATTAGTATATTTACCTAAAGGAAAGGACTGCATAGGTGTACAATTGATCTATAAAACAAAACTGAATGTTGATGGAAAAGTTGAAAAACACAAGGCTAGACTAGTGGGACAAGACTTTAGTCAATAATTTGGCATAGATTATAATGAGACTTTTGCACCAGTATAAAGACTTGATATTGTTAGACTTGTTTTAGCTATTGCAACACAAAATAAGGGGAAAGTATTACAGATGGATGTAAAATCTATAGTTTTAAATGGATATTTAGAAGAAGAGGTTTATGTAAAGCAAACAGTTGGTTATGAGATAAAAGGACATAAAGATAAAGTATATAGGTTAAAAAAACAGTATAGGGTCTCAAGAAAGCACCAATAGTGGGGTACAGTAGAATATATTCATACTTGATGAGTAATGGATTCAATAGATGTGCTAGTGAGCCTACATTGTACACAAAAACAGATCAGCAAGAAAAAATCATGATTGCATGCTTGTATGTTGATGACTTAATTTTCATTGGAAATTTGTGCATAGAAGTTTTTAATACAACAATGAAAGCAGAATTTGAAATGATAGATTTGGGAATAATGAAGTATTTTCTTGGGATTCAAGTTGATCAATCTAAAAATGAAATTTTCATATGTCAATATAAGTATGCTAAATATGTATTAAGAAGGTTTGGAATGTTGAATTGTAAATCGGTGTCAACACCTATAGCAACAGGGAAAAAAAATAAGTAAAGAGGACAAGGTACCTTTTCTAGATCCAACACAATTCAAGAAATTAGTTGGAAGCTTGATGCACTTCACATCAACAAGGTTAGATATCATGTTTGTAGTGAGCCTAATTTCGATATTTATGGAATCTCCAAAGAGGTCTTATTGACAAGTTGGAAAGAGGATATTAAGATATATTTCAGAAACAATAAATTATCGGATTTTGCATTCAACGATTTCATATTTCAAATTAACAGGCTACACAAACAACGATTTTGCAATCAATATAGATGATAGAAAAAATACAACAGGCTATATATTTAACTTTGGTTCGAGTGCAAATTCATGGGCATCAAAGAAGCATCCCATAGTGATCACTTCATTAGCTGAAGCACAGTATGTAGTGGTTAAGAGAAAATTAAGATACTATAAGGAGGTCATTAATCCTAATTTGGAAGATCAGAAGTATCTCTCGGTAGTAACTAGCTCACAAAAGAAAATTAATATAGCTAAGATTAGAATGAACTATCATGAACTCCATAGCGAAACAGGGCATTGGTCTATTTGTAAAACTCCATGGGAGGAAAGGGTTTGCCATCTATGTGAGCCTATGAGTGTTAAGGATGAAAATCACTTTCTCTGAGACTCTCAATCTTACACCTACATTAGATCTGAGTTTCATAGTATTTTGTACAATACAAACTTTTATAATTTCCTAACTTGCCAAAACTATAGTGAGCTTCGAAAGCTTCCTGGCAAGCTTTTTGAGCACAGGAACAAGATTCTAAAGTAAACCAAGTATTATCCTTCTTAAGGTCCAATAGACCAAAGTTAGTGTCAATGGACATTAATCATCATCATCAACAACAACATAATTCCTAAAGGAAAAACATGTAACAATTCCAATAGATCCTAAAGAAACACATATTTTCCCTGGCATCATTTAGAAACACTTCCAATAAATCTTCAACAATACTCTATATGATGCATGGGTAAAGGATATGGATGATGAAATTAGTTGGAAGGTTGATGTACTTAACATCAACAAGGTCAGATATCATGTTCATAGTGAGCCTGATTTCTAGATTTATGGAATCTCCAAAGAGGTCTCATTGACAAGTTGGAGAGAGGATATTAAGATATGTTTCAGAAACAATAAATTATGGGAATTTGCATTCAACTATTTCATATTTCAAATTAACAGGCTACACAAACAACGATTTTGCAATCAATATAGATGATAGAAAAATACAACAGGTTGTATATTTAACTTTGGTTCGAGTGGAGATTCATGGGCATCAAAGAAGCATCCCATAGTGATCATTTCATTAGCTGAAGCAGAGTATGTAGCAGTTACGTTAGCAGCATGCTAGGAAGTCTGCATGCGAAGAGTTTAGTTTGAGTTGTTGCATGAACAAAGGGGACCAACATCGGATTTTATGTGATAATAATTCAACAATTGCATTATCAAAGCATTGAGTATTGCACAAAAGAAGAAAGCATATCGACACTCGATATCATTTCATCAGAGAACTTGTTAATAACAAAGAAATTATTTTGAATTTTTGCAGGTCAAAAGAACAACTAGCAAATATATTTACCAAGCCTCTAGCAAAGGAATTTTTTTAATTTCATAGAGAGAACCTTGGTATTGTTAAAGCTAAATATGTACCGTTGTAGTTGTATGATGTATATCAGAATTTTGTAGATGAAATACAATATTTTTTGGGGGGGTTGTAATTAAGGGGGAGATTGTTGGAATTAATTACAACCAATGATTGTTGTTATAGTTATTGCAACTCAGATATGAATTTTGTGATTGCGTAAGGGATAAGTTGGGTTGCGAAGGAAGCCTCAAGAAGGAACAAACTTCATTAATGTATATGCTTCTGGACCTGGAACTCCATGCCTCTCGAGATTTGAAAACTGACTTCTAAGTTTTGCATACGACATGTATTCATTTTCTATGCAATGTTCAGAATTAAGGAATTAATGAAAATTAGTGTTCTGTCTTTTGTTGGTTGGTGTTATGTGTTGTAGCACTGTGTGAACTTTCAATTTTTCTATGCATGTTGTTAGCTTCTTCCCTGTCATTGGGGATGTATTGAATCTGACACCTTAGTATTGTTTGGAGATTAATTTCATAAACTGAAGGTTGGTTAGATAAATCCTCCCTAGACATAACAGGAAGTGCATACGGTTTGGATTTCTATGCATGTGCTTATTGGAGGTTTTATGGCCTGTAGGAGGGTAAGCACGAGCTATGGGTATATCCAATTGCCTCAACGATTGGCAAATAACTCATGTTTGCATAAAAATTAACTCAATGATATGGTGAGAGTGATAGTCCTAAGTTTATAATAATAATGTTGATGCATATGTGAATTATATGGAGTCTTTTTTTAGGAGAAAAAAGCTAATCCTTGATATTCATTGAGAATCAAAGGAAATGGTTATGTGGCAATGATATCATAATGTATCAATCTCAAAACTGAGCATGAACAAAAAAACAAAAGATATCAATAAGTATCAATCCCATAACTGAGCAAGAACAGAAAGAGCCAAAAGTTTGGCCGCCTTCTCCAGAATGAGCAAGTGTAAACCATCATCAATTATACAGGAGGAATACCACACATATACAAAGATAGCACAAGAAAAGCCTAACATGTTTATCCAAAAATACACTCGAAGAAGCCACTAATCTTAATGAGATGTACTTTTATGAAAGAAGGGCAAAAAGACCTATGTTATCATCCAATAATGCTAAGCGACTTTTTCAAAGGACATGAGTATTTTATACTCCATAAGTAATTCTCTACCAAAACACGTAATGGAGTTTGATAATGAATTATATACATAGTGAATAAAGAACTCGAATTACAACATATATCAGAATTAAAATGCCAATCAATTCAGCACAATAGAAAATGGATTAAATACATGGTGAATGAATTAAATACTATAGGGAATTGCAAAGTTTCATAAGCATTAATTCATACACTTGACAAAGAAGACTTGCATAGCAATTAATTTCAAGACGCTCATAATCAACATAGAAATTTAACTTTGTAAAAACAAACGAAAAAGCAATCTTTGAATGATTGCTCAATCTTGATTTTGACATTCTTAGGTTAGAACACAACTTATGGCTGATTCAACAATTATATTCACAATTATTTTAGGCATCCTCATTAACGTGTCTTGGTGGTCTTTTCTCCCAAAATTTATTTATAAGTATAATAACAAGAAAATATATGAAATAAAAACATTTTATTGTTTTATTGTTTAATTATTTTTACTTTATATCCTTTCATCTATTTTTCTTCTTATAGTTTTCAAGTAACTTTTTAATAAATATGGTAATGTATTTACATAATTTAAATCATTTAAACTTAATTATACGTATGTAGATAATAAAGTAAAAAGATGAATTTGCTTAAAATGATTCAAAATTTTGTAGTTGTATGAATATTTCATGATCTTGGTTTTTTATTGCTTTTTGCATATTTTAATACATTATTATAATAATGATAAAATAGAATATAAAATTTCATATATATTTCATATAATATATTTGACAATGTATTAACCAATTTATTAACTAGTAATCAACTTTTTCTTTTGGTTTTAAGCATATAATTTAATATTAAATTTATAAATTTTGGTAAATATAAAAAAAAAATTATAATAAATACAAATGGATTTTAATTTTAATTTTATTTATTTCATCAATGTTTTCAGATGAAAAGGCTAGACAAGAGCTTAATGAAAACCCATGGTGAGCTTTTTCGTAAAGTTCGGCCCCTTTGTCCGAGAAAGCATAAAAGTATGCAAAGGAGAATAGTCTTGGCTTGAATGTGCCAAGGTGGTCCTTTTCATTTGATGGTCTACATAGTCCGCAAAAGGAGATAAACGAGACAATGTAGACGCCCTTTCATATACTTTAACGAGCAGGAAAGGAAGCAGCTGCGCTCGCCAATCTTTTCATTTTTTTAGGAGTCAGAAAAGAGCTTAAAAGAAACTCCATTATGGTCAACTGATCGAGGGGGCACTGATGGTGCCCCCATGTCGCGACAATGGACACTGGTCCAAAGGTCATCTGTGCAGTATGGATGGAGCAGGGGGCTCTTGGAGATACACGGGATAGATCGCGACAGAGGCATGTGAATCAGTAGTGGCACGCAAACCGATGTGGCTCTCAGACAAAGGTTAACAGAGTTGTGTGTGTGAGTTGTGGTGGATGGACTTGACTACATGTGATGTGAGTGCAAGTCCGAAGGCAGTTTATAAAAGAAATGGGTTGTCCTTCGGGGAATGGTCTGGGATCCCGCATAAGGTGCGGTGGACGGATATGATGCATGATGCAACTATTTGTATGCTTCCTATATGCTATGATGAATATGCCAATTTAGAATGTCGTTATCCATCTGATCTGCTACACTATTGAGGTTTTTAGGAACATGTGTGAATGTGATGGATTCAAAAGTTCTAACCATTTGTTTAGTGTGCAGGAATTTTCTAAAGAGGCAGGGATCACATACCCGGTAGTAGTTGTTCAACTGGGAGACAAGCAGCTGGGAGTCTAAGAAGACATCGAGATGGAAAATGCCCAATTAGAGAGCAGCAGCCAAAAGGCCATTGGCACCATCATATTCAACCTGGTTGTTGGTCGCACTACCTACGCATATTCCGTCGATATGGATCAACTTGTGCGACGGGGAGTAGATGAACCATGCAGCCGAGGCAAGGTTTGGAGACCATCTGCTCGCTCCATCAGCAAATCCAATGCACTGATCCGAGGCAGGATGCATCTTGAGTAATGAAGGGAAACAATACATAAGACTCACTTTAAAAATGCGTAAAACAAAAAGGGACAAGACAATATTACAAGCTGAACTACCATCATTTAAAGAGGTGATGTTAAAGGGAAATTTGTTTGGACTTTTAGGGGATCGGTGATCATTCCTTTGGGTGCCTGTGTGAGTGGTGGTAGGCAAGTGTGATGCAAGTACAGGTCCGGATACACTTACATCACTTTATGGTTTGTAAACCAAGGTAACTTCCAGGAAGTGGTCCCAAAAGTTACTCATTAAACATGAGACGATGGTCTCATAAGGAGATAGAAATTTGGGCCCGGAGGTGTGAGAGGTGTCTTGAACAGCGTTCAGGTGATTTTGGATTAGCAGCTAATGGTGCGACCCTAACTTGTGGAAAAAACGTTGAAAAACAAGAAAAGAAAGTCAAGCGACTCATTAGTGATGTTAAGCGTAAAATCTCTTGAGGTAGAGCTCGTTACAGGGATTCTCCAAGAGTTGTCCATCAGAGTCAATAAGGGTGTATGCCCCTTTTCCAAGGCAACGGTGGATGACATATGGGCCATACCACATTGACTCGAACTTGCCTTTACCCAACTTGTCGTTGGGTTGGTCCTAGAATAGAACCATATTGCCTTCACTGAAGGTGCGAGGGTGGACATGGGAGTCATAGTGGGCCTTTGACCGTGTTTTTGTTGCTTCGATGGCTTGGAGGGAAGCTCAACGATCTTCTATGGTTTGCTCAAGTTGGAGGAGTCGTTCTTCTAAAGGAGAAGTATCAGGGAGGAGTTCTACCATGAGGAGGAGAGATGGGATTTGGCACTCTATACAGGGTACTGATTCAACACCATGTACTAGGCGAAAAGGGGTGAAACCGGTTGCAGTTTTTGTGGACATGCGATAAGCCCATAGGGCAGAAAATAGCATGTGATGCCAGTTAGTTTTATGGTTTCCTACCATCCTTTGGAGCATTGTTTTGATGATTTTGTTGATTTCTTCAACTTGGCCATTGCCTTGGGGGTAGTAGGAAGATGAGTACTGGTGTTCAAATTTCAACATGGTTGAAAGCTCAGCCCAAAAAATGTCTTGAAAGTGTGCACCATGGTCTGAGACTAGCTATTTAGGAACACTGAATCATGAAATAACATGGTTGAAGAAGAAGCATGCCACTATTTCACTTTTGCAATCAAATGTGGGCATGGCCTCGACCCACTTAGTGAAGTAATTGACTACCATAATGATGTATTTATGACTGTTGGCTGAGGTAGGGTTGATTGTCATGAAGTCGATTTCCCATTTGCAAAAGGGATCGGCTGTGACTATGGGGTGTAATGGTGCAAGGGGGGTTCTTGCCTTTGGGGCAAAGAGTTGACAGCTGCGACAATGCTTGACTGCCTCTATGCAATCGACAAATATGGAAGGCCAAAAGTAGCCAGCACATAAAATATTCTGGGTGGTTTCCAGACCTGAAAGGTGGCCACCACAGGCTCCACTATGACAGTCATTGAGGATGGTCTCGGCCTCGTCACGAGTGAGGCAACGACGTAGGATCGTATCAATGCCTCAACGATATAGAACATCTCCAATCAACAGGTGGCGAATAGATTGATGTCGAATGCATCGCCTGTCCTCATGGTTTAAGTGTGCTGCGAACTTCTGTGTTCGTAAGTATAGAAGGATGTCCCCATACCATGGGTCTTTCGTGGATATGATGAATAGGAAATCAGCAGGGGGATCATCCTTGGGAGGTGATGACGCGGTTAATGGTGGTAGATTAGTCATGAGCATGGCCAGTGTGAGTGCCTTTGTGTTTTTTGGGGAAATGAACTCTAAGTCAAATTCTTGGAGGAAGACTACCCACTTAGCTGTGCAACCTTGTAGAAGGCATCGGCTTAAGAGGTACCGCATTGGGTTTGAATCAGTCACGACACGAGTATGGTTTGCAATGATGTAGTGGCGCAACTTCTGATCCGAGAAGACGACGACGAGGGCCAATTTCTCCTCGGGTGAATATCGTAGTGGGGTCCCTGTTAGCTTCTAACTAATGTAGTAAATCACATGCTCATGGAGAGCATCGTCTTCTTGGACCAAGACTCCAGCAATGGTGTTGTTCGAGGCTGACACATATATAATGAAGTCTCGGGTGAAGTCCGGTGATGAGAGTAATGGTGTAGAAGCCAGGGCTTGCTTGAGTGCATCAAATGATTCTTGTGCTTACTGATCCCAAACAAAGGGGATTTTTATGCGGAGCAGGCGAATGAATCCACAAGATTTTGTTGCATACTCTGTTACAAAGTGAAAAATGAAGTTGGCCTTACCTTGGAGGCTTTGTAGTTGGTGACGAGTTTTTGGGGAAGGAAAATCAAGGATAGCCTGAACTTTGAGGGGATCTGTCATTATCCCTTTGTGGGATATGATGAACCCGAGTAGATGACCTGTTGGGACACAAAAAAATGCACTTGATGGGATTCAAGTGAATTTTATACTTGTGTCAACGTAAAAAGACTTGCCGCAAGTCGTCTATATGTTGTGCTTGTTTTGGTGATCGAGCAGTAAGGTTGTCTAGGTAGACCAAGATGATGTGGATTAGGTCATGGAAACAATATGTCATGGCGCGCTAGAAGGTGGCTCCATCATTTTTTAGGCCAAAGGGCATGACTTGATATGTGAATGTGCCCCATGGGGTTGTGAACGTAGTCTTGTAATGATCTTCTTTCCAAATTTGAATTTGGTTATATCCGGAAAATATGACCATGAAGGAAAAAACCTCATGTTCGGCGCATGCATCGATAATCTGATCGATGAAGGGTGTTGGGAAGTTGTCTTTGGGACACGCCCCATTGAGATTGTAGAAGTCTGTGCAAACATGGATGGTACCCTATTTTTTATTCATGGGAAGACGATTAGAAACCCAAGTGGTGTACGCAATGGGGTAAATGAAGCCGGCTGTGCACATCTTCTCTATTTCGGATTTGACTGCGATCGCTTTGGAAGGATGGATTGGCCGTTACTTTTGGTGTATGGGGGCCACATCGGGCCATGTGTCAATGTGGTGTTCCACGATGGATGGATCCAATCCGGGCATTTTAGTGTAAGACCAGGAAAAGATGTCGCGGAATTCTTGGAAGAGAGCTTTGTAGGCAGTGACTTCTTCTGCGGAGCAAGATGCCCCCAGCATGATTTCTTCAACCACCTCAGGATTGGTTGAGATGTTTATTTTGATGGTTGGTGAGATGTTGGCCATGTTCCCTTCTTCGAAGGCATCTGGTGCTGGAATGGGTTTTTTGAACCAGTTGACTTTCCCATGAATGAAATCATTGGTTTCCACGAAAAAATGGTCAGACTGTGACACAAGATCTTCGGAGAGGAAGAACGAGCGATGGTTCATGTCATCCCATGGGTAGTCCGGGGCAACTAAGGCTTCAAGTATATCCTCATCATTGCGGAAGAAACGAAGAGACAAGTCTGATGGACCATGGTTGGTGGTGGAGACAAGATGGTCGGTAGAACTGGACATGATGTAAATGGACATGGTGTCCGAAGAAGGAGGTGGGGGGTGAACTTCTTTGATCAGGGTGATCTCAGATTCGAGAGAATGTTGACGAAGGTTAGATAAATCCATTTGGAACTCGAACAAGTCTTGGTAGTGGTGAGAATAGTGTCCATACAATCCACAAAGGGTGCATGCATGGTTTGTTCTCAATGACTTGTTTTTGACTATTGGCCCGCTTGCAAGTTCAAACACGGGGAGGTTTTTTGTTATATCCATGGCATCTAGGTGTGCACGGATTATAGGAATTTCAGGGAAGTTTGAAGTTGGATGGCCCTGTACTTTGCAGATGGCGCAAGGCAAGATCGGTCAAGGTTCAGCGGTAGCTTTTGTGTCTTTTCCCCTAGCTCTTTTTGGGTGGGGTGGTGCGGGTGTGGGTGTGGTGATTGGTTTTTGTGGGCTGGGTGGAGGATGAGATTCGACCACAATAGGTTGCATGGGGGTTAAAACTACCTGGGGCATTAGTGGTTGAGCTAGTGGATCAAGATACCACACGGGAATTCCCAATGTTAATTTGGGTAAGTTTAAGGTGGCCATTACTGGCTTTCTCATGACACAAGGAGGGGGAAAGAGGAAGGGAATTGTGTGGACTGGAGAGGAGCCCAGATAGCTCCCTGATGGTTGTATGTGGGGATGAGGTTGTAGTTGCAGCTGTGCATAATGCTGCGGTTGTGCGTAATGCTGTAGCTGTGGATGATGTTACGACTGTTGTTGATGTTGCGGATGCGGACAGTGTTGTGGTTGTAGTTTGGGCTGCGACTGCGGTTGTTGTTTGGGTGCAGTGGTGTTGGAAGAGAACATGCAAAAATATGCATTTTCATTTGGTGTCGGCGGTGGTGACACTAAGGGGAAAGAGTCCATCATGTTGGTATCGACAAACAACCCAGGGCCCACATTCAACAATGGGGAGGCTGGTATGTTGTCAACCATGGTGTTGACCGCAGGGATAACATTGGTAGGTGCGGTTATCCCTTGCGGATCAATGGTGTTGATCATAGGGATAACGTTGGCAAGTTTTGTTAGCCCTTGTGGATTGTGATAAGTCAGTTGGTCAACCGTCACGATTTTCCCTTCATGGGGGAACATCATGAGACAAAAAATAGTTGATGCTACGGCTCTCATGGCATACATATAACTCCTTCCGAGGAGAAGGTTATAGTCCAATTGAGCATTGAAAACCTCTATGTCAATCAGTACTATTTTCTCAGCTAATGTGATGGGGACGTGGGGGAGGATTCCTTGATGCAGCATACTTGTACGGCATGGACTCTTACTTTCCATTAGTGAGTCCATACAGCTATGTATCGTTCCAGATCCAGCAGGCTATCAGTCATGAAGATATAGCATTCCATGAGAATTCGATGGGTCCAATATAGTAGTTCTTCAGATCAGTATTGTATTTAGCCTCCAATTGAGGCAACTATTATTGTATCATCAGTTGTACATGATCAACTCTTGTATTAGAGAGCATAGATCACATTATTCTTTTGACATTGTTATGAGGGTGGGGATGTCTATGTCGTCCATATACATGGCACACATTATTTGTATCTCACCCATTGATGGGAACCATATTAATACAAAAACCAAAAGCCACCATGCCCCAGCCCAGGAAGAACCACCTCTCCACAAAAAAACCCATGATGTCCATCGGCCATACGATGAGCTCCTACCCTCACACATGATGGGGAAATTTTTTAACCCAAAAAATCCCTCACTCAGCTCTACATGGCCTACACCACCCAAGGACACCCATGCACGACCCTCATTTCACCCCGTTGGACCCCCACACCCTCAAAAAGGCTTAAGAATGAGCAAAAGGGCTTAAAATCCCCTAAAAAGAGCCAAAATAGCTCTCATAGGGGCTAAAGCCTCCAAAAAAGGGCTAAAACCCCTCAAAGGAGCTTAAAACCCCAAAAGGAGCTAAAGATAGGGCGAAAGGGCACTTTTACGTGGTATTTTTATTGATTATTTTTTCAAAAGTATTCTCATTAGGAATTTTTATAATAGATGTTATTCTTCACCTAACAATGGGGTTGATACTCTTCTCTCAATTTTAGTAATAATATATTTAGTCTTATTTCTTTATTCCAATACAAGGTCACAACATTTACCAAAAACATCTCAAATGGGTAGACCTAGAAAGATAACCCTTTTTTGAATATATAGAATCTTTAGATAAATGTAGGGAAGAAAGAGAATTTGAACATCAAAGGAAATACTTGATAATAAGTTTGCATCATTTGAAGACAATATAAAGAAATATATCAACACTTAAATAATCGAGTTGGTGAATAGGTTGGAGAAATTAGAGATGTGATTACAATAAATAGAAAATAAAATCCAATAAAATAAACAATGAACCTAAGAATGTGAGGTTGATAATCTAGAAAATAACAATTTGGAAAACAAGATTAAAGAGTTGGAACAAAAACTGAAACACAATTCTACCCACAGTTTGGGGGGTAAACTGGATATCAAATACATTAAAGAAGAAATGAATAAGACTATAAATTTAGACCATGAGCATATTAGAAGAGATTTAAACCTCATAATTTTTTGTTTGGAAATGAACAATGAATATGATCTACTATCACTAGTCATGTAAAAACTACAACAAAAATTACAAATTGAAACAACTTGTCTCATATAAGAACAGAGGCCAAGCAAAATAATTGAACTCAAAGATAGGTTAATTGATGTTAAGATAAGATCTAATAACCATAATATGAAATAATTGGAAAAACCCGATATCTTAAAATATTAGGAATTTTTTTAAAGGAATATAAAATTCTAGAACATCAAGTCGAATTAAGAAAGGGAGATGAAAAGGTAAAATAATATTAAAAGGAAGTATATGGGAAACAATCAAGAATTTAATAGATATTATTAGGGATAGAGACAAAAAATTATAACAATAAATAGGAATTTAGGATGTTTATATCCTCTCTTAGCATTGCCATGGATTTTCATGAAACAAAGGTCCCATGTTAGGTTGGATCCTAAGTGAAATTGATATTATATTTCTAGTTGAAAATTGGGAACATGATGAATATAATGTCTCTAACATAGAATTATTTAACTTGTTGGTATGGAATAAAAGATCCTACCATTTAGGGGAATCAAAGGCATACCTTGTTACATAAAGAAGAACATTTTACCTCACATTAAGATTCACAATGAATATCCTTTGAATCATTCCCATGGATGGAGATTTCAATATCAATGCTAAGAAGATTTATGTAACAATATGTTATTTTGAATTTATTAATTATACCTTTTATAAGAAGCATAGTCTAGATTAAAAAAAATGTCCTTATAATGTCTTAAAATAGGATATTACATCCTAAGAAATGAAGACAATATACTCTTGCTATGATAATTTAATGCTTGAATAACAACTAACCAAATAATTATCTTACACAATATTTCCATCCCTAATCCTCTATGGTTAGACGAGGACCTTGTGTTAACTAATAGATACAAAATAAATTCTAAAGAATCAATTGAGAATTTGTTTGGTATTGAGATAGTCCATCTTTGTAGTTCTCGAGATCTAATAAATGGTCTTATAAAGTGACCAAAATCCAATTAAATGACTTGTATCCATGGGGTTAGTATTATTGTCTTAGATTATGTGATATAAGATATCCATGTATATATAGCTAAATAGTAAATCTTGACATCTTAAATGACCATGAGCTAACTCTAAAATTTTATAGGCACATCAAGTTGATAAAAATATACGTATTTTAAATAATTTAAATAATTAATTAAATATACTATTAAATAAGGAGAATATTGTATACCTCTATCATAATTGCACAACTCTCTTTAATTCTATTAGCAATTTCTCTATGGTGGTGTCATGGAGAAAGGAAAATATAATGATCAACCTTTGGTATTATAAATAGTGAAAGCATGCTATAAAAGACACGTGGGATGATTATAATAAGTCCTTAAAATTTGACATGATATATAGGTGCAAATCCCTAATTAAAAGGAAAAAATTATTATATAAATAGAAAGCAAGAGAAGATTTTGCACCTCACCAAAGTAGATACTAAAAAATTATGGAGGAATATTTTAAGTCGTAAACTAAAGAAAACAATATGATTCCTTTAAGGGCCTGAAATTCCTACCTTAAAAATATTTATGAATCCCTTGAGGTCATGCACATCATTCAAACCCTTTCCAAAGAGAAAGATTTTTTCTCTTGAAAAGACATAGAGTTTTGGGTTAAGAATCTTGAAAATTTGAAAGATAAGGACATAGAGGGATACTAAGCATAGATATTAAAAATCGGTGGGACTATCCTCATCCCTAACATTCGTAAGCTCTTCAATTAGCAATGAAGTAGGGTTTCCATAATCTCTATATAAAAGGCCTCATTGTTCCTATTTTTAAAAGTGGAGGTAAAAACAATACATCTAATTATATGACCATTATTTTTTTTTAGCAAAAAAGGGTAGAAGTATATTAATTTAAAAAAAGAAAAGAGAATGATAATTACAATAGCAGACTTATGGTTTGAGTCCATTGAACATCAAGAACCATAAGGTCATGCTCTTCTATTTCTGAGTGAAGCTTTTTTTTAGAATTCCCATATCTAAGGTGGCTATAAAGCTTTACTAATTTCACAAGAGTGAAGAAACAAAAGATGTTTAGCTTTCCTAAACCCCAACACATTCAACCCAAGAGGTTCTTCAATTGCTGAAATACAAAACTGAATCAAGTTCAAGGGACCCAACAATGTTCTGAAGTATTCCCATTGCTAATCATGCAACCATAGTTAAGTTTAGCTCCTGAGTTTTCCATTTGATCTGCATATATATTATTTTCTTGAAGAATATGTAGAAAGTTGACAGCATTAAATTCATTGATGAGGCTGATGAAAATGTGGTGCATCTTGCTGAAGGGACTTTTGTAGTTTTTGACCATCTTCCTTACCTCTCTGATGACTAATAATGAATCCCTGAACACTGCTAGTTCTTTGATTCCCAAATCGATAGCATTTTCCAACCCTTTTAGAAGGGCTAGCCACTCTGCATAGTTGTTGGTGTTCCTTCCATTTCCCCAAGAAAATCCAATCTGCTTGTTTCCTCCCGGTTCAAAATTACCCCACCCACACTTGATAGTCCCGGATTCCCTTTGGAGGCTCTATCAAAAAACAAAGTGTGATAGTCCATATTTTTCCACCACTTATTGAAAGATTTTGGGTTCTTTCAGATCTGCCATCTTGTATGGTTGGATTTTTTTACATCTGCCGGTGAAGACTTGCGTTGGGTGATGAGATGTCTGGTCCATTTTTTCTCCTTGTAGTTCAAAGGTTCCATATGTAAATGTCTCAATCCGTTGGAGAGTAGAGCTTCGGCCCATAGTGATTTTGCAGAGGAAGAGACTTTACCTGGAGAGCGATTCAGATTTTCAAATATGCATTGTTTCTAGCTATCCATATCTTCCAACAAATATATTTTTGGAGCGCCAGCCAAGCTCTTGTGAGATCTGGTTTTTTAAACAAGGAGCCTTGGTAATAGTCTTTCCAACATGTGAAAAAATATTTCAAAGTAGTGGGAAGGATGAAATTAAAATTTAGCTCTTTGATAGCCGAACACCAGACATCATTTGCAAAGGAGCAGGCTAGGAAAAGATGTTTCTGCATTTCTTAGTTTTTTTGCAAATAATGCACCATGATGGACCATCAATTCCCTTCTTTCTTAAATTCTCTACTGTAAGATTTTTTTGATGAACTATTAGCTAGCAAAATTTTTATTTTTGGGAGTCCATCCCTGTTCCATACATTTTTCTAGATGCTCTCTTTTCTGCTATAATTTTTAATTGCATTATAGCCTACTTTAACTATGTAATTTCCTATTTTCCCTAGCTTTTGGCATCTTTTAAATTGGAGTGAATCGACCAATAGCCTTGTAAGAGCGATTGCAGGTGGTTGTAGTCATTTTTTAGTTTTTCTGGCGTTTCCAGTGACCTCCATCCAACCCATCTCCCACTTCTATGCCAACTCGATATATCACTAATTGAGTTGATTCCTTGTGTGTCCATCCAGTTTTTTAAATCAACAAATCTTCCACACTGTTGGGAAATATCCTCGATGTCCTCCCACAGTCAAATTTCTCTTCCATTTCCTATTGTCCATCAAAGCTTATCTTAGATGAGGTGTGCTGAGCTTTGACACAACTTCCAAATTGGGGACGTGTTTGGGTTGAGAGGAATGTGGATCAAGCATCTGGCTTTGCTCCCACTGAGATATTTTTTTTTAGGGCGTCCTTCCACTAGGATATATTCCTCGTAATCATTTGCCAAACAATTTTTGCACCTAGTGCTATGTTCACAGCCGTTATGTATTTGACACCTGGTCTTGCATTTTATTTTTTTCCACAGATCTTTTCCGAGCTGATGAGATGGAGCTTCCTGGAGTCGTCGTGTTTTCCTCCCTTCCATAAAAAATGTCTAAGATCTTTCTCGATCTCTTTGATGATAGATTTAGGGGATAAGGAGATGGAGCAAACGAATATTGGAAACACAGCCAACAAAGCGTTGATAAGAATCATTTTTCCTAGTGGATTGAGCCACACAACTCCCATTGCCTAAATTTTATTCTTTATTTTTGGAACCAATTCCTTCCAATCTACTTTTTTCTTGATTCCTTTGTGAATCGATATTCCCAGGTATCTGAATGAATTCCAATTTGTGGTGGCTTTATAGCTAGGAATCCTAGCTATCATGGCCATGGTTCTGGCAGGGCAGTTCTAGCCATAGATCTTAGTTTTGGCAGCATTAACTTTTCCATCAGAAGCCTTGAGAAAAGTGGAGATGACCTCTTTAAATCTTTCAGCTATTATGGCAGAGGCTCCTCCAAGAAGAATAGTGTCATCTGCAAATTGAGAGTGATTAGAATTTTCAACTCCTATGGCAATTTTTAACCCTCTAAGTTCACCGTTGTTTTGCAGGGCCTGCAACTTCTTACTCATAGATTCAACTACAATGAGGTATAAGAAGGGAGATAGAGGAAAGCCTTGGTGGAGTCCTCGAGAGGCTTGGAAGAAACCTACTGGTATACCATTGACAAGTGGAGTAATCCAAGGCCTGCCTACACAAGCTTTGATCCATCTGCATAAGTTTTTTGAGAGTCCCAATTTGAGCATGATTTCAAACAAAAAGAAATGATTAACCCTATCAAAGGCATTTGCCATATCTAGCTTGATGGCCATTCCTTGCAGCTTACACTCTATGCTTGAGTGGATGGCCTCTTGAACTATGATTATGTTTTCCATGATATGCCTTCCAACAATGAAACCTCCCTGTGTTTCTGAAATAATCTTTGCCATGATCTTTTTCATTCTTGCAGCAAGGATTTTAGCGAGAATTTTGTAGGAGTTGTTGCACAGTGATATTGGATGAAATCTTTCAATGGAGAGAGGATTTTTTTCTTTTGGGATCAAGGCCAAGACGGTGGAGTTGGTGGCTCCTCCAAATTTCTCTTTTTTTCTGGTCCAGTTTAACATTTTCTTTAGATCTTCTTTGATGATGTCCCAAGAAGCTCGATAAAAATTGATAGTGAAAACATCAGGTTCTGGGGATTTGTCAGGTTGAAGGTTCCAAATAGCTTCGATGATCTCATTTTCAGATATGGGTTTTTCTAGTTCCTTATTCTCTTCTTTGGAGACACTGGGATGAATTCCTAAAATAAGATCCATTTGGGAGAAAGGGTATGTCTCACCACTCTTTGTGTAAAGTTGGTCGAAATGTTGCTGAGTCAGATTCTTGATGTTGTCTTGCCTAGAGATTGTTTGATTATTGCTGTCTTTTAGTTCATTGATGAAGTTGTAGCTCTTTCTCATCTTGGTTTGTTTATGGAAGTAGCTGGTATTTTTATCCCCTCCCTTTAGCCAAAGTTGACAATATTTAATTCTTAGAGATTCTTCTTCGTGTCTGGTAGCTTTGAGGATTTCACTATTTAGGGTCTTCTCATGAGATAAGATTTCATGAGTGATCTCCTTTTTTTCCATTTTGGTGTGAAGGATAGTCAAGTCTGATTGAAGGTTTGATTTTAATTTGGAAGGTTCAGAATAGGAGGTTGCTGCCCATTTTTTCAAGGAAGAGTGGACATTCCGGAGTTTAGATTCCCATATAAAGCTGGGGGATCCAGAATAGGATTGATTCCAGGTTGTACTAATAATTTCTAAGGTTTTGTTATTGTTCAACCAAAGAGTTTTGAACCTGAAGGGAATATGCCCTAGGTTAGTGGGAGTGGAGAAGGAGAGGTAGATGGGTTTATGGTCTGAGGTGGCTGAGGAAATGATGGGAGAAATAGGAAGAAAATCCTTTTGTGGGAAGGAGGTACTTACCAGGAAATGATCTAATCTTGTTGCAATGTGCCCTGGTCTAGATCGCTTATTGCTCTAGGTGAATCTCCTATTTTTGGGCATGGGATCTATCAGGTCAACCTTTGCTGCTAGATCTTTGAGCTTTTCGCCAAAGGGGTCTCTGATGATCGAACCTCCTCTTTTTTTCGAGCTTGATTTTTTTGTGTTGAAATATCAAGCAATGATGACATCTTTCCCCTATAGATCCACTTTTAGGGATATGAAAGAGTCCCATAAGTCCATTTTTTCTCTATAGTGGGTTGGTCCATATACATTGCAAAAATAAATCATTTCCTTATTTCTTTTGTTTTGCACTTCTACTAAAAGCTAGTGGGTATTTTTTTTTTGAATTGATGATGAATTTATCTGCTTTGCAAAAGGTTGTTATTCTGCTTGAAGCCCCTCTAAAGTTTATAGCTTTACCAACACTTTGTTTCCAATAGAGGGAAGATCTGTTCAAAACCTCGTCTTCTGGCATCTTAGTCTCTTGGATTAGCAAAAAGTCTGGTTTTTTGGTGTTTATAATATTTTTCAGTGCTTCTACCTTGCTTGATCCTCCAAGCCCTCTACAATTCCAAGAGACTAGATTCATTATTTCTTGAATGAGTGAGATCCTGCTCAAGATCTGAAATCTTTGACTCCAGAGGATTTAGCATTCTAGAGTAGCCCAGTTTCTTCTATGTTGAGTTGTCTTCCTAGTTCTAGTTCTTTTTCTGCCTCTTGTTCACGTTGTTTCCTTTGATATTTTATTCCCCTTGTGGCTTGGGATGGCCCTTGCCCTATTGTTTCTTGTGACTCTTGAGATGTTGATTGTCGTGAGGATGCATGCTTTGGGTTGATCTTGTTGTGCTTGACCATTTATGCCCATGTTCCTTCAGGGGAGAGCGATCTTTCCTCAACTTTCCCCAAGGTCTCCTCTTCTTCTTATTTCCCAGCGCTTTCTTCTTCTTCTGCCACCACGTTTGCCCAATTTCCTCCTGGAGAGTCGTATCTATTTGGCTCATTTTCTGAGACCTCCTCTATCACTATTGGGGATACCATTGCTGGGGTTTGAGTCCTGCTACTTTCTATTCTGTCTTCTCTGTTGTTGTTTTCTGAATTGGGGATTTCCCATTCTTCAACTTGGAGGGCATCAAAAGGATTGTTGATGAGAGGTTCTTTGCTTTTGGTAGGTTGCTCCTGGGTTTTTTCTTTCCCTTTTCTAGAGTTGCTATTGGAGGTGAGGTTTGTTTTTTTCCTTTTTCTGCTAGGTGCCATCCTTCTTCTAAGTTTTTTCCCCTGTATTCCTGAGGAGACTTAGGGTAGTTTTTACAAAATGTCCATATTCATGGAATTTCCTGCATTTGAATGGTAGTTGTTCATAATCTACCTTCTGATAGAATTCCCATCCATCCATGAATAGATCAACTCCTTCTGACAGTCCTTTCTCTAGATCTACCTCTACACAGATCTTGACACATGCGAATAGAGGTCCTTTTGACTCAGCTTTGTCTATGTATCTGCCTAGAGAGTTCCTGATCGATTAGAGGGATTCGTCATTCCAGCAATGGAGAGGTAGATGGGGAAAACAGACCCAAACCGACACCATTGAGGGGACATCCTTTTTCTAGATCAAAGGATAGGGTCCATCGGTTGAGGTATAGCCCTCGAGGACCCATGAAGTACTGTCCACTTTGGAAGATTAGATCTCTGTCTTCCTTGTTTTTTAACATAAATGTATAAAAACCTTTTCCATAGAAGCAATGTTATAAACCCCCACTGATGATAAGCATCCAGTTTTTGGAGATCCAACTCTCCATGGATTTTGGTGATGGCCATATCCCAAAGAATTTCCCTATTAACCCTCGCTTGTTCAGAGCCAAAACTTTCATTCTTGAAGCTGCCAACATGATTTGGACTTTTGGTACTGCTACTCGCTTCACAAAGTTTGAGATTGAAGGATTTTTCGCCCAGGGGGGGGGTCGGAATGGAGGCCACCAATTCCTGGAAAGCTTGATCCAACTTGGAGCATGGATCTTCCAGAGGTGGATCTGGAGGTCAAGAGTCCATAATGTCGGTTGAGAGGATCTGGCCAATTCACAGGGGCTGCCTCAATATGACCATTATGATTAGCCCTATTTTTACAAATCTATATTGAATTATTCTAGAAAATAATATTATCATGTGTCTAGAAATTCATAGTCATAGAAAAAGTAAGTAAATGCCATGCATGTTTTAGGATCTATCATTCAATTATGGAACACCTTGTTATGATTAGGACCATTTATAAGGAGTGTAATAATAATAAAACCAATCTATTATGTTTTTTATTTTAATTTGTAAATGTAGAAATAATAGATCAATGATATGTGCAATGATGCTAAAAATAATGACAGAAAATAGATCTTGCTACTAAGAATTCTCACAAGCATACATAGGAAAAATAGAGAGAAGAAAAGAGACTGAATCACATGAATGGAGAGATGAATATTGGTGTCTATCCTTCCATTGAATAATTATGAATAATAGTGTACATAAATAGTACATCTCTCATAGGAAAATAGAATTGTATGGAAACAACTCATAAAGCTCAAAAAGGCTGACTTACCAAAATATAGCAAACCCACATAGGTGGCTAAACCACTTACCAAATCTATCAAGGACCTCACGAGTTGGAAAAAGCATGAGTGAGTTTTCAAGGAGATGGAAAAAACATGCTCATCCTAGAAAATGGAGAAAAAATAATGGAGGATGGGCTGGAAACAAAAGCTCCCAGTTTCCTATTTGACTAGCTTTTATCTTATCCATAGAAAAGCAGGAAAAGCAGAAAAAGCAGAATAAACAAGAATTTGCTGTAAATTCCTGTATACTAATTCTAGATGGTCAAAAGGTCATCAAGATTAACCCAAAATTAGAAATAAATCATTCCTAGGATATATATGGCATGTATTGACTTTAAGGTGCAAGTGGATGCCGACTAATTAAGCTAGTGGGTGAATAATTAATCAAATAATGATTAATTATTTTATCCTAAGTTGTGAGTGGGTTTAATATATTCCAACAGTAAAGTCATAGGACATAATGCCCATGAATAACCTTTAGAATATATTAGAAGAGATAAAAATTTTGTTTTGAGTTGAGAGATGTTGCAATAAAGTTGTATGACAAGGTTATTGCCAAGTTTAGGAACTTTGAGGTTGGCTGGGATAAATTAATTGTAATATAGGATTGAAGCAAGGTTTTGTCCCCTATCCCCTACTTTTTTTGGTATATAGATTAACAAGCTAGAGGGTTGTTTGTAAGGAATAGGTTGTACTAGCATAACTTTATCTGATATAGTCATCATTCTTATTATTTATATTGATGATATTGTTCTTATGGAGATAAGTCCTCATAATCTCAACAAGCAACTAAAAATGCTAAATGATTTTTTCTCTAGTATGAGTACGATTGTTAATACTGACAAACAAAGGTTATGATAATCAAATCCCAAGTGATAATTCATTTTAATTTAATGAATGAAAACAAAAACTTGGAGGAAGTGACTTCATACAAATATATAAGAATATATCTCCATCACAAGCTTAACTGCAACTATAGCATTAAAAAATGGATTAATTGAGAGTGTAAAGCTTATTATGGACTTGAAAATAATTTTAGGTCAACATAAGTTTGTATTTGGGATAAGAAGAAAATCATATTTTATATTCTCGTCTCTCTTGCTATCTTATATGGATTCAACTTTGGGGTTGCAATATCTCCAAATAATTGTGGAGAAGGATAGTGCAAATCCACAATAATTTAATCTCAAAATTAAAGGAAATACACCATATCTTATCCTCTTTAGAGAAGTGAGTCTCTTCCCTATTCAGATCATGCCTATGACTAGGTAGCTAATGTACAAGAACAAGATAAAAAAACATGGGGGAAAATAATCTTCCTCACATTGCTTCATAATCTAGTCAAAACAATCTTCGGGTTAAGTGAGGTTGGAATAAAAACCATGTATTGGATAAATCATTGTGGATTTGATAAAGAGATCAATTTTTATAATAATGATAATATGAAAAGTATTAGTACATCTAAATTCAAAGAGAAGTTGTGGTGCGATATAAAGAATTAGTGAATATGAGAAAATTAATTTATTATAAGGATGTGATCAACCATAATCTAGAAGATCAAGATTATTTCTCTGTTTTCACTAGTTTTGATGATAGGTGTTAGAATAAAACCTATTGGTTTTATTATCTCCACTTTTATCCCAATATAAGTCGATTAGTAAAAAATCAAGATTCAGGAAAAATATGACACTTGTATGAAGGATATTGTGGTAGTTATGGTAGTTTTCATAGTTGAATAACTAATCTCAATGGTTTTTAAAGAATGTTTTGCATATATATTTACCCTTGGACCTATTGAAAATCATTATCATATGTTATTATTTGGGTAAGATCAGGTTTCATCAACCATGAGGTTCTTATAATTTAGAAGCTGTCAAAATTACCGGGGTATCTCGGTCAGTGGTTTTTTTTCTTTGTAAAGATGCAAATTCTATTAAACAAAGAATTCAATAATTACATCTCTAAGAAAATTCTGGGTTGGTCGAAGATAGTGAAACCACCACCCCAACCATTCCAAGATGCAAATCCTTCTGGATATACTATAACAGTAAAAGACAGCTAGAATTGAGCGCCATGAAAACAAAAAATTGGATTTATGCCTACGAATTCTACAGATTATCAAAGTATACAACATAAGTTTAAAAAACAAAATGTAACAAAAAAATTAAGTTGGAAATCTGAACCAAAGAGATCCCGAGTCGTTGAGGGAGACATGACCAAGAGTTATGGAGCGGGAGCATCCTCCACAATGGGGAAGCCCCATACTCCTTCCTCTGGGTTGGTAGCAGGATTGTTCACTGGTGACGAAGAAGACTTACTGCTTGGGACTTCGATATTAGACACTCTTTTGAACATATATTCAATGGTGGTCGGAATGGGAAAGGGAGTGCTTGTGGCGGCCTCCTGGACCAAAAATAAACCACCCATTGACGTCCCACTTGTTGTAGTGTCACACAACACCTCCATGGTGTTAACCCATCGCTACATGTTGGCCAGGAATTTCCATGCAAAGGTGGCATCCAAGTTTCTAAGCTGGTTGTCCATGTTAGTCAATTTAGCTTTGACAAAGAGGACAGTGTTGCAAGTCGAGCTCCAGTTTCTCAACATGTCCTCCATTAAAAATCCCATCATATTTTTGATGAGCCAGTAGTGATTGATTTTTCCTCCCCCTCTTCTTGTAGCTAGCCTCTCATTGACCAGAAGAGCCTCCCAATCATTAATTAGAACCCTGATAGGCATTGAAATCCCAGCTTTATACCCTTCCTACACCATCACACTGAGATCGCATTGGGTTTTTCATCTACCACTTTTGCCACTCCTAAGGGTTCCTCTTTGTATTTACATAGTGCAAACCAGGGTAGGAAGATGCATCTAGAGGGGGCGGTGAATCTGCATAACCAACAACAAAAGGATTCCTTTGAGTTGCGAGGAGATCTAGTCGAACTGAGCCAAAGAAACAACACAGAGCCAAGGAATACCTTGCACTACAAAATTCTATTAGATGTTACCACCCTTCCCCATATCTTACCGCTTAAATGAATTCTCCTGGCCCTTTTGAAATCTCTCACGATCCCAACCTACCACCATCAAAACTAGAGTTAAGGGAGATGTAATAGGTTTGAATCTTGATAGACTATGAATGGACATCTGCAGCATTCCGTAAAGAGGATATGAGGGGATTAATGGCCCCGACATGCATGGTGCCAAGTGGTCAACTTTCGCATCGAGCCATAGTGCACTGTTGATGGGGCATGCTGGAACCTACATACGGATGGGAGAGGTCTTAGGTAGAAATTTTCCTGCATTTGAGAGCCAGATTCAGGTCCATTGATTCGTTCAAATTTCCTACTATGAGAGGAAGGTTGTAGGTGTCTCCTTCATTGGAAAGGAAATCAGCTAGATAGTTTTCTTTTGTCCTGACGTAATGGAAGGTTATCGCCTTGTCCTGGATGAGGCATTCAGCCAGAAAAACCAGCCCAAACTCAAGTATCCAACAAGGTGAGAGCTTGGATATCTGAGAACCATTATGGATTTTCAAGGACATTAATAGGATGATCTACGAGTCCCTTTCCATGATCAAGGGGAGAATTTTTAGTCTCCTCGCTAAAGATATACCCTCCACCAAACCTTCAATTTTAGCAGCATTGTTGGTATCATTGCCGAGGCTACCAAGAAACACCCTAAGGATCTAACCTTTGTGATCTTTGATGGCCCATCCATTGCCAGCCTCGTCGAGATTCCCTTTGGATGCTCCATCAAATTTGAGCTTGAATACCCCTTCTGGAGGTGTATCCCAACTATCCGGAGTGTTAATTTTCATTTTAGTGACTGTGAGGGCCGATGGTGGAGGTTGGAGATTGAGGTTCCAATTGACCATGATAATATTATCGTCCGAGGAGGTGGGACAGTCAATGCTAGTCTAGCTTCTGGTGCAAATGGTTTCTTGAAGATTCCTTTTTATATTATTCCATATTTCTTCGATGGATCCATTGTTGTTTTTAAAGATCCTATTATTACGCTCCTTCCAAGTGTTCCAAAAAAAAAACCTCGGGGTCAAGTCCCACAGGTTGTCAAAGATTTTTCTTTGAAAGGGATTATCATTCCACTGCGGAAGAGTGTCGGTGATATTTCCTTTGACCCTTTTCATCTTCTTAAATTTTCTGGCTACATATCCCTAGATCATGCTAGTAAAGGGGTAGGAGTCCCAAAGTTGATCAATAGTTTCTTATTGTCTATTGCATAGGATGCAAATAGAGGGCCCTTGAAACCCCTTTTTCAACATGTTATCCCAAGTAAGTATACGTTGACGGGAGAGGATCCAGAGGAAGAAGGATACCTTAGGACAAAAGAGCGGATTCCAAATTATTTTCCAAAGAGGGAAAGGCTGCTCAACCTGTTCGTAAGAAAGGATTGCATATGCTTCCTTGACTGAGAAATTTCCTTTTGGTAGGTGTCCCCAATGAATGACGTCTGGCCCCTGTTTGATTTTGAGTTTTCTGCTTTGAATTTCCTACCACATGGTTCCTAGATGCTTACGGTTAGTCATTTTTGGCCAGCTATTTCTATTGGTATGATACCCCCAAAGGAAGGACCTTTGTAGAGTTATGATAGCCTTCAGGACCCATTTGGGGGTAGCAAGGATAGCAAAAAGGTACAGAGGTAAGGTTTGGAGAACATCTTTTAAAAGGACAGTTCTGCTCGCTAGATTTAGAGAGAGAAAAGTCCAAGAAGAGGTATAGTTTTCCAACTTATCTAGAAGTTCCTTCCAAGAATATTGTTTAAGGACTGAATCGTACAGAGGGGCTACCGGGTACTTAGAGGGATGGGAGGAGACCAAGAACCTAAGAATTCTGGGAATGTTTCATTGGGTAGGTACACCCCTGTTGAAAAAGAAGATTTGTGACTTATCCAAGTTAAGAGAGGTGCTAGAGGCTTCAAAGAAGGTGTCATGGATGGACTTGAGGCGATGAAATTCTTGGACTTAAGGGTGCCCAAATAAAAGGTTTTCATCTGTGAATTGTTGGTAAACCTAGGGGGAGAACCATGGAGGGAGAGACTATGGAAGGAATGAGAGGAAACAATTTCTTGGAGCATATTTCCCAAGCCTTCCAACATGAGGATGAAAAGGAAAGGGGAGAGGGGGTCCTCTTAATGGAGGACGCGAGAGGGGGAGAAGGTGGTAGAGGGTGAACCATTGACAAGGACAAAAAATAAGGCCAAGGAAATGAGCAAGAGGATCCACTTGACCCAATTCTGGAAGAACCCAAAATCAAGGAGCATTTTTTCAACAAAATTCCAACTCATTTTATTAAAGGATTTAGAGAGGTCCAGTTTGAGGAGCATAACCAGGGTTTTGGTATCTCTTAGGGAGTGCATAATCTTATGCACCAGGATGATATTGTCAAGGATTTGTCTTCCTTTCACATATTGTGACTGTTCGGGGGAGATGAGCAGGGGGAGGAGGGGTTTCAGATGATTAGCAATCACTTTTGAAATGATCTTGTAAATCTCATTACAGAGGGATATGGGATGAAACTTACTGGGGTGGGAAGTGCATGTTTATTTTGGAATTAGAGTAAGATGAGTGGCATTTATGGCTGGCAGTACCCATTTCTTTTGACAATATTCCTCAACCAGTTCTAGAATCTCCATTTTCAGTAAATCCCATCAATGATGAAATAAATTAATAGTGAATCCATCCGAACCAGGAGCCTTCCCTTCCACAATCTGGTTTACTGCTTCCTCTACTTCTTGCATGTTGATTGGTTGCATAAGGGATACATTACACACATCAGTAACAAGAGAAGGAATATGTTGAATTTCCTGTGTGATGGATTCCTAGTGAGAAGTGTTTTGTTCCATGAGTACATCATTGAAGAATCTGGTTAGCTCCTCTGCCATTTCTGCATGCTCCTCTAAAACCCCTCCATATTCATAATTGACTTTTATTATTCTTTTGTTTTACCTGTGTTGAATAGTGGAGTGATGAAAAATGGTCTTATTTCTTTCTCCTTCTTTTCATCAACTCACTCTAGAATTCTGTCTCCAGTAGATTTACTCCTGCTCACATCTCTTTTTTAGCTGAGTCAGAAGGTCTTTTTCTTTTCTTTTGGAGTTTTCATCATACCCCTTTTTCATAATGTGGAGTTGCAGATTCTCTAGATCTTCCTAAATCGCCTTCTTATCTGGGAAGATGTTGTCAAAGGTGGTATGGTTCTAATTTTGAATATGGTATCTTAGTTTCTTTAGCTTATGAGGCATGATTGCCATTTTTTATTTTCCCTCAACTTGCATACTGGTCCACCACCTGTTGACTGTGTCTAGGAAGGAGGGGCATGTAAGCCATAATTTTTCGAATATGAATGGCTTATGAAGGGGGGTTCCCATGTTATTCCAGGATAGGGAAACAAGCCAGTTTTATGATCCTATTGTGGGTAGAACATAATCTTTGAGCATTCCTCCCAGGGTAAGAATACAATCTGAGAAAAGAAAATGGTCAAGGAATTTAGCTATCTGGTGAATCCCTCCCCTTTTTTTATTCCATGTGAAGAAGCCAGTGGAGGTCTGAATGTCCACAAGGGAACTATTGGCTATGGTGGTTTTGAAGGCCTGGTCCTCATTAGAGAGAGTTTCTAGACCTCATTTGTTTTTCTTCTAGGGTGGTTTTCATGTTGAAATCGCCTCCAATGAGGATAGGAGAGTTGGGTGCCGAGTTGTGAACCATTCAAGATAGTTAATAAGTTTTAGCTCGAGTATAGCATATTAAGGTCCATAGACATTCAAAAGACACCCTCCAATATTAGTTCTGATGACGTGAAAGAGTGCAGAGATGGAGTGAGGCGAAGAGGCTAATTTGGAGAGAGAGATAAGAAGAGGGTTCCAACAAATGGAGATACCTGTAGCAGCTCCTCTGGAATCAATGGTTGCACATAGGCTTCCTATCCAAATCCTAGTCATTGACTTGGTTATTGCTTCAGTGGCACATTTTGTTTCCTGGATGATTATGATCACAAGCTTTTCCTTTTTAATCTTCATCTTCAACATTCTTTGTTTTGAGGGACTGTTGAGACCTCGTACATTCCATGCTATGATATTCATTCAATAACTAATGGAGAGGTGGAAAAAATCTCCTTAAGCTGGGCGTATTGCATTGATTTAACCATCGTGGATACCAATCGATTTAACAGATGTAAATATATTTTGTGTCCATGCTTTTTATTTTCCTTCTATAACTTTTGTTTGTCCTTCAGGGGAGGATTGTGAACCCCCAATTTATTTTGGGATTTTGCTTTGTCTAAGTATTCTTGCAACAATTGGATTTTTCATGCTGGGATGGTGTTCTATGCTTTCATGGTGCATGCATTCTTCATTCCCAACAGATCAAGTTCACCTAGATTTATTTCTATCATCTCTTAATCCATGAGAGGATATGGGCCTAGTTCATCCATCATTTCTTAATGGTATGTAGCATTGGAGAAGGTGGGTTGCTGCTTGACTGATTTTCATTTTCCGATATTGGGTTGTGGTTGATTTTCTTCTAATTTATCATTGCATTGTTCCTTATCTTTCTTTTTTTGGAGCTCCACATGGTTGGGATTCATGCTGAGATTTTCCTGCCCTGGATCCAGATCTTGGTTTTTTGGTTGTCCTTCAAGAACAAAAAAATTGTTGCTCATGGTTGGAACTTCCTCTTTACTCTTTTTCACGAGTAGATTTCAAGGATTTCTTCACTTTTTTGTCGTTTTTTGGAACCTTCAGCATCAGTGGTTACTTTCGTATGATTATCTATATGTACTTTGTTTAATGGGCAAGCCAAAAAAATATGGCCATGTTCATGGCATTTCCAGAATATAAAGAGGGAATGTTCGCAATCGAGACGCTAAATACAGTTAGAATCTTCATGAGTTAGACAGATAGCATCTGGAAGTGCTTTGGCAATGTGCATGTAGACATATATCCTGTCATACGAAGTGTACTTGTTAATTTTTGTTTGATCAATAGTACATACTATTGATGAAATTATTATTGATGACAACATGGACTTGGAGTGGCCCCACATATTGTCATCAATGCCACCAAGTCCCACTTGCAGTTCCTTGGACCCATTACAAAGTGGGTTTGAGATTTGGACCCCTTACATAGTGGTTTTGTGCCTTGAAGCACCTTGTACCCAGTTGACAAGGTCCTTGTACCCACAAGGATAAATCTTGGATCCACCACCTTATTAAAGATGTTGAAGACCCTACTGATGGTGATGAAGACCCTCGAGATGGTCCTAAAACCTTGATGGATGATGGAGAACCCCTAGATGGGTTGGAGAAGCATTAATGACCCATTGTGTGGTAATTCATGCCATCATGGTATCATAGTACCCCATGAGAAGACCTAGCTACCCCACAGATGATGTCATGATGGATCTTGACCCTTGAGGGTCTCCTAGTGTGGTTGAGGTGGTTGAAGAATCCTATGGATCCTCTTTCTTGTTGAAGAATCCTTGATGAATCCCTTGGACCCACACTTGATGGTGTAATGACCTTGCAACCCTTATTGGGGTCATGGAGCTCTTATATGATGATGATGACCTTGTATGGTCCTTAACAAGCTGTGGAACCCCTCGTATGATGAAGAAGCCCATGGAACCCTTGATGAATACCCCGATACCCTTGAAAAGGTCATGGAGCCTGCTACTTGCACTTTACATGGCTAGATGACATGATGATGTAGTATTTGGTGACTTAATGAAGTCATGGAACCTTGTGAAGTCCTTGGTGCCCATTGCTTGGAATTGATGTGGTTAAGAAACCAAAACACATATTGGATTGATGATGGTCGATTTACTAACAAGCTTGAAGCCCATGATGGAACATTGCACATGGAATGCCATTAAAATCCCTAGTGGTTTTATGCAACCCTATGAAGATGTGGAGGACACAATCCCATGATTTTTAAATGATGTGTTTGACTTTGAAGGATGTTTTAAAAGAAAATTAATAAAAATACTTAAGGATGACAAATGAGGTGGTAAGAAAAAAGAATAAAAATACATAAGGTTGACCATTGAAGTGGTAATAAGTTTGAAATCATTGGTCATACATATGGCTTATGTGGTGGAAACCCTATTATATGGCAAAGAAAAGACATGCAATTATTTGGTAAGGTTTGACCAATGAAGTGGTAAGAAGTTTGAATTCATTGGTCATACATATGGGTTATGTGGTGGACACCCTATTATATGGGAAAGAAAATACATGCAATTATTTGGTAATGTTTGACCATTGAAGTGGTAATAAGTTTTTGTGACAATTAAAAGTCGAATTAAAAATTCAAATTAAAATTTAAAATTCTTACCACTCTTACCTTTGAAGACAAGTGGGCCAGCATGAAACATGTCCACTTTAATGTGTATATAAAACATCCAAAAACACTCAATGATGTATGTAGAGTAGTGAATTCTTGGAGATTGGTCTGAGTTTTTTTCGCAGCAGCAGAAGAGCAGTTCATTTTTACAGAGAATTTTTTGGGCATCTTCACTAAAATTGGCATAACTTTCTCATACGGAATTAGAATTACAAGATTCTTAGCTCGTTGGAAAGATTGTTACAAGGAATATGTGATGACATGATATAGATTTTATTTTGGTTTGTCTATGGTTTATTCATATTGTGATATTCGGAAACGTATGGTCCATTCTTTCGGGTTTCTCTTGTGATGACACATGTCTCTCATGGATAGAGTTCATCTTTGATCTTAGTATGTGAGCCTCTATATTGGTATATATATTTGAATTCATTATGAAGGCTATGATGATGATATTGCACACCTTTATGCTATGATCTGATACACTTTATGATGATAATACATATGATAATGATGTACACTCTATGATGTTGATGCACTCTCATCCAATATGATGTACATGCATACCACAGTGTGATGATGCTCTCTTATGCGCTATGATGTATACTTGATGTTGTGCGTATGACTCATGATGGATTTGATTATGCAATTGATGACATAATGATTGATATGCTCAGATTCATTAAAAGAAGGTAAAAGTTTATAATTGTTCTTACACTGATTCACCCCCCTCTTAGTGTGGCCATTGTGTCCAACAATTGGTGTCTGATCCGACCTTTGTCACAAGATTGAACGAGATCCGTGGAGACACAGTGGAAGAAAAAGAAGATTCATCAAACAATGACATGCCAATACTTGATGTGATAGATTATTTCGATTGGAGGAGCAAGATGAAGGCATATCTGAAGAAGTTTGGCATTTAGGAAATTGTGATTAATCCATCAGCTCCATCAAACAAGAAGGGTAAATCAGCTGCACATAAGGAAGAAAAGAAGGATAATGCTATAGCCTTGATGTTCCTCATGGATGGATTTCCCATTTTAGTAAAAGAAAATGCAGGGGAATACATTTCAGCCAAATACATATGGTTCAAGTTGGAAAGCGAGTATCAGAAGGCAAGACCAAAACCTGAGAAGACTAAGTAGGACTCATAAGACAAGCCTCGAGAAGAAGTCAATCAAGAAGAAGAAAAGAAAGAAGAGGAATCCAGTAAAGGTATGGACTCTTGTGATTGTAATGATAGCTTGTGTGATGAAATTGAGAAGGTTCTTGCAGATGATGATGAAGGGATATCAAATATTGCACATGAGACACATGTCACATTGTTGAATATTGATCTCAGAGCCAATTGGTTCTTGAACACAGTAAATATGAACCAGAGTATCTTCACGAAGTTCAAAAAGAAAATCTTGGACTCCTTGAATGAATATCAGTAGAACACCATGACAATGAAAGTGTTTCTTGTGAAGCTCAAACACAAGGAAAAAAATTTGTGGGATAAAATGAAAGACAAGGATGTTGAAGTTGAACAACTAAATACTGAATTGATTAGTCAAAAGGAAGAATCAGAAAAGCATGATGAAAATTTTGAAGAAACTATAGAATTCAATCATGTTCTAAAGACTCGGCTGGAGGAATCCAAGAGGATAGAAGAAATCCTGAAGATTCAGCTGGAAGAAAAGGAGGAGACAATCCAGAAGATGGAAATGGAGGTTGTTGGTCTCAGGAAGAAAGGTGAGAAGAATGAAGTTTTTTTTCAAGTTCAAGGATAGTTCAGTTGTCGTAGATAAGATATTGGATTTCCAGAGATATCCACTGGACAAAACTGGTCTTGGTTACAAGAAGGACAAAGAAAAATATGAAGATGACACTTGGTCTCTGAAGACTCCAGAAGCAGGTCCATCAATGTCCAACGTTGCTCCCCATGATCCTACACATGAAAACAAGGAGTTTGGAAGCTCAAAATTACAACAACGAGTTAGTCCTATTCCTCAAGGAAATCTCATTAAAGAAACAACTCAAAATCCCAGGTATGAAAGTGGATTTAATGGTTATTGTCATTTTTGTTCTAACTTTGGTCATAAAGATATGGAGTGTAGACAATGCAGAAGAAGAATTGGTGGAAGGCCCAATGACTCAGTTAGATGTTGGACATGTTGTTGCCACATGCCACACATTGAGATGCTACACATGTAGTGGGTTTGGTCACAAAGCCCAAGAATGTGCAAGTAAAAGAATTCAACCAAGGAGGAGTGCTTCATACACATCAGCAATAAGATTTGAAGATCAAAAGGCAAAGACATACAGTTAGGGACACTCTCAATCATGGAGACATGAAGTTAATAAAAGAAGGGTTGGAAGTTCCAACAAATCAGTCAGGTGCTGAACATGCAACCATATTGGACCTTTGTTACATTGCTACATATTTCCTTATGATGAGGTGTTATATTTTTAGTGGCCTTGGGCACAAAGATTAGGATTGTTGGAGTACACAAAAACAACCCTTGAGAAGTTTCCCATACATCTCATCAAGGAAATCCAATACAGATGAAGGAACAAATGTTTAAAGGAAAAATGCAAAGAAGCAATTATGGATGAAGAAGACCGATCAGTTGCAGATAGGAGAGGTTGATCAGAGCAGGGAGGATAGCTTCCATATGGCAAGACAAGTGTAATGTAACACCCCAGTTTCGATCCCATTGCATTAAATGTAAATGATGTATATATCGTAAATAATCATGGTGCAAAGCTAATGGCCAAGGCCCCACCATCTTTTGGTCATGCTATGTTTCGTATTGAAATTGTCACCGATGGTATGTCAGGGCATGCGACATACATATTAAGTTTTGTCATCATGTAAATATACATCTTTAATTAAATGAACCCAATCAGCTACGCTCACTGCAACCATAATGAAAAGGGCATGATTTCACAAGGATAAGGGGGGGGATGTCAAACCTTGAGCCATGAGAGAAAATCCATGTGTCACCACCCAGTTTGATTACTCATCTTCCCTTGTCTTATCCAACCACCACCACTAAAAGTTTTGTTATTAATTGGGGCAGTTATGGATGGGAATGGAGTGTGGCTGGACTGTCAGTCCTTTCCCACATGCACACTCCACCAGTAGGTTGACCCTCACGTTGGAAAGGAAAACAACCACCGCCATCATTCCAGGGGACTCTCCATTCTCTCCACTATGCCATTCTCCCCATTGTCGGCTCATCCTCACGCATAGGGGAGTTGTCCATCCTCATGCAGGGGCGGTAGCTCTGTTCATTCTCATGCATAGGATTTCCTTGGTTTTACTCACGCAGTGAGTTGGGAGCTGTGTTCTTTCACCCACGCTTTTCCCTTGTGAATAAGCCATTCACGTTCTGAGTGTGTAGGTTCTCCTCTACGGATTTTAGTGGATTGTGTGGGTGTATGTTTTCCTTGCAGACTGATTCATGGGTTTGCTGTGGTCTCCCTTACGTTTAGGTTGCTGTGTATTGGTTTGGAGTCGTTTTGGCCATGATAGGGCCAAGAACGACTCAGAAGTTGTTTTCCTTGCCCAAGCTGTGAATCGCTTGTGTGATTGCGTGTATGCAGTGGTTGGTATTCAGACTGTGTTGGGAGAAGGGATGGGGGCTTGGTTTGCTTGATTAACCTGGTGTGTTTGGAAACCACACAGACAGAGCTAGAGGGCTGGCTTTCTTCTCCACAACCCCTGAATAGCACTGGAAGGGAAGTCAGGGCCTGAGGGACTGTGTAGCAGAGAAGGGACTGATTCCTTGTGTTGGGTGTGTGTGGGTGTCTTAGAAGTTAGGCTAGTTCTGGTGTAGGTGTTCCTAGCTCTTTAATGGGCTCACCAGCTTAGCATTTAGCCTTTCCCAGCTCCTGGATGGCTTGATAAACCCAACTGTGTTGCTTGGCTGTGTTTTGTGTACCCTTGGCTATGTGTAAGCCTACGTGTTCCTTATTCCTTAGGGATTCATACCCAGCTCGGGGGTGGCAGCGTTGCTGAGAGGTTAAGGTGCACGCTGGCCTATGGTTGGGTGGAATGTTGCAGCGATGTAGCTGGTTGCAGAATGAGTTCCTTATAAGACAAGTAATCTTGTCTATTTTACTTCTACAATTATATTTACTGTCAATGAATATGATGAACATGTTGAATTCTTGTATGAACGCATGTTTGCTTCCGCTGTGTATGTGAGTGATTATGTATCTATGCATATTCTACTTCAATGCATTTTCTTTCATCATTTTATCAATTCACATGTTCATGGGGCTGGTAGCCCAGATGGTTAACGCCATGGTAGCGTCCTCTTCACCGGTCAAAGGGTCGGGGACACTACAGTGTGGTATCAAAGCTTGCAAGTTTCAGCACGGGCCTTTATGGGCCATGAATAACCAGTTATCAGAGGCATGTTGCCTTCTACCCAGAAGAAATATATGAATGATAGAAAATTTCGTTGGAAAAAAAAGTGTGGAAATTTTGTAAGTGTTTTGGCCGTCGGCACATCGGAACACCTAGAAAGATGGATCGTTGATATTTAGCCGATTGCGTGCTATCGTTGTGGATGGCTAAACCACAATGCTCCCAATGGAAGATAGTGTTTCGTGTGTTCGTCATTGCAGAAGCCTAGAGCGCTAGTCTTTCGATAGGGAGAAGCTCCGACTGCCGATGCTGGTCAAAATCAGTTCGTCAATTGGAAAGCATTTGTGGATTGGATCGTCGATCAGGAAAGGATCGAAGATGATGAACTGCCATTGCGGCTGTTGATCGAACTAACTCACCGATTCCAAGGTGTTAGTGGATTATGGAGCCGATAGAGTCAACGGAAGATAGAGAAAGTTTTCACCGACAGAAGAAGAGAAAAAATTTCAAAAAATTGTCTAAGTGTTGATGCCATTGGTGATCAGCAACGGTTAGCTGTTTGGATCGACGGAAGTTAGTGATTCGTACGCCCATCGTTTCAGAAGCCTAGAGCACTAGCCTTTTGACGAGAAGAGACTACCGATGCTGATTAGGTTATGCCTCAGTAGATTTGGCCGCCGATCAGAAGAAGATCGAAGATGGTGGGCCACCATTGCGGCTGCTGATGGAACTATTTCGCTGAAAAAAGAAGAGAATTGAGTCGATCAAGCAACAAAAAGGAAGACTAAAGGGAAAATTTTGAAAAAAAATTCTCTAAGTCCTGAAGTTGTCGGCCATCGATGATGGGTAGTTGAACACACTGCCGACACCTAGTTAATTCAGTTGTCGATGAGCTACGTCAGATGAAGTTAGTGGATTGAACGTTTGCCCTTGCGGCTAGCTAGTGAACTATCCTTCCGACGGATAGAGGCTTCAACCATTGATGCCGCAGTGATTAGTACTTTCGATAGCCGATGAGAAGAAAATTTGAAATTTTTGTTTAAGTATAAGGTTGTAAGAAAGTTATTGAGGATTGGATCACCGATTGGGTACGTTAAGGGTTTGAGAATCCATTGTTGTGGCAGTCTAGGACACTATCCATCCAATGGTTAGTAAGTTTGATAGCTGATAATGTCTGTGGAACCCACAGTGAGATCACTTTCCACCGTTGCGGCTGCCTAGAAGACTAATCATCCGATGCAATAACGTAGCCGATCGCCGACACCGAGGAGGTAAGTTGTTGTTTGGATCGCCGCAACGACAGGAAGTATAGTGACTTGGATTGCCGATGTGCAGAGGGTTAATTCTTTCTGATATAGGATTATGGCCGCGGAAGACACAGGAGGTTTATGGGCCGCCGTTGTAGAAGTCGAGACGACTAGCCACCTGATGCACAAGACACCCGACCGTCGATGCAACGCATAGGATGGTTTCATCGCCGATTAGGTTCGGAGAGTTGGATGCAGATCTGATACAATGAAAGGAATAGGTGAACAGTCCTTCACGTCGCCAATGCAGATCAAAAATTTGGCGATTTTCCTACCGAAACGCCGAAAAATTTGTGCAGAAGAGACCTGATGAAGAGAAGGAAACTTTGGGTTTTTCGAAGTGGAAATTTTCTCAACAAATTCTAACTGTTTTAGCATATTTCAGCGAACTATCAGTGGATTACAGGGATGAGCACGAAGGGGAGGAAAATTTTGTGTTTTAAGCAAAATTGATGTTTTATGAATTTCCAGATGAGGAAGGTAAGTAATTTTGGATTATATCAATGTTATACATCTAACAGTTGTGTTACTAACACGTTTGCAGAATCATAGTCACCTTCAAGGGTAGTATTCCACGTAGTGCAGTTTGGTAAGTAAGTGGTGGTTCAGTTATGAGAACCCATGACGGATATGATGCTCAGGATTCTTACGAGCGTGCACACGATGCCATGGGAGAAAATGTCCATAATGGAATCGATGACATAGAGTCTAATGGAAGGAGATTCCAAGAGACATCGTAAGATGTTGCAGCCACCATGAGAAGCTTGATCAAAGCCCAAGAAGAGCAACACCAGCTGAATGCTGCAATGTTGCAGAGTTTAACAGACTTGCAAAGAAAGATAGACTCTGGACGAGGTACAACAAGACCAGAAGGTAGTAAGAGCAGTACTAGGAGAAGAAGAAGGAATTCTAGTGGATCATCTGACTCCGAAGAATCCAGTAGGGATTCAAGCTCTTCTTCTCATAAAAGAAAAATAAAGAGACACCATAGGGATCGCTCCTGGGATGAATTTAAGAAAGATAAACCTCCTACATTTGATGGTGAGGTAAATATTGGACAAGAGGCTGAAGCTTGGCTTCTTGGTATAAAGAAGTACTTTCAAGTGCATGATTATTCAGGAAACATGAAGGCAAGAGTTGCCATATTCAATCTGAATGGAAGGGCATCCATTTGGTGGGAACACTTCAAGCAAGTAAAGAGGATCAATGTAAGGAGGCTTAAGTGGAAACAGTTCAAGAAGTATTTCAAGCAGAAATGCCTCTCTGACAGGTATTATGATGACAAGATTAAGGAGTTCCATGAGTTGAGATTGGGATAGTAGACCATGGAAGAATACGCAAATAAGTTTTTGGAGCTGTTGAGGTATGTCTGGTACATCAGAGATGAAAAAGTGAAGGTCCAACGTTTTTTGAGTGGATTACCTCAGTCTTACAAAGATAGAATTGAATTTTATGAACATAGAACTATTGAATAAGCAATAAGGAAGGCTAAGTATTGCTATGAGAAAAGCAAAGGTAAGTCGAATTACCATAAGGCATGGAAGGACAAGAAAAATCAGAAGTTTGACCAAAGAAAGAAAGGATTCAAACCTTCTAACTTCAGGAATCAGCAGAAGAGGCATCCCAAGTTGCGAGTAAACCAGTTGGAGTGACAGGAGAAAAGCCTAAAGATCCACAATAGAATAGAGGGCCACTTCAATGTTAAAAATGTGGAGGACCCCACATGCGTAGAAATTGTCCACTCAAGAATGAGAATGCAAGGTCAGCTTATAACATTCAAGAAGCATAAACAATGGGTCAGCTAGCAAGTGCAGTTTGTAGGATTTATGCAGCACTGGAGGACCACCAGGAAGATCCCCAGTTAACTGTGGTTGAAGTAGCAGGTAAGATTGTTGAGCAATTTGTTTCTATTTTGATTGACCCTGGTTCTACTCACAGTTACATTACTCCTAGAGTAGTGGAGATTTTTGCTTTTAAGAAAGTAAAGCATAGGAAGTCCTGGTTAGTTCAGCTAGCCACTAGAACTAAGAGAAAAGTTAGTGAAGTGGTGGAGAAATGTCCATTGGTCATGGATGGATTGGTCACTTGTGTAGATCTAAATGTTCTACCGCTTGGTTCCTATGATGTTCTCATTGGAATGGATTGGTTAGAAGCTCACAGGGTAAAGCTTGACTGCTACAATAAGACTTTCGAATGCATGAATGAAGAAGGGAACCTAGTAGTTGTGAAAGGTATTCCAAAGGTGATTTCAGTATGGCAGGTTTCAGCAATGCAGTTAAAGAAGTTCTGTAGGAAGGGTTTCCAGTTGTATGTAGCTCATATTTTGGAGACATCAGGGGATGAAACTCCTAGGTTGGAGGACTATCAGGTGTTATAGGAATTCAGGGATGTGTTTCTTGATGAGATTCCAGGGCTTCCTCCAAAGCGGGACATTGATTTCACAATTGAACTTGTGCCAGGAGCAGCACTAGTGTCCAAGACACCCTACAGGATGAGTACATTGGATATGCTAGAATTGAAGATGCAACTGCAAGAGTTGTTGGAAAAGAAGTATATTCGGCCAAGTGTGTCTCCTTGGGGAGCACCAGTTCTATTTGTAAAGAAGAAATATGGTACACCCAGGTTGTGTATTGATTACAGATAATTGAACAAGGTTACTGTGAAGAATAAATATCCTTTGCCTAGGATTGATGACCTCTTTGATCAAATGAGGGGAGAAAAGGTATTTTCCAAGATTGACTTGAGGTCTGGTTACCATCAGGTGAGAATCAAGGATGAATACATTCATAAGACATCCTTCAGGACAGGTTATGGGCATTATGAGTTTGTAGTGGTGCCATTTGGCCTCATGAATGCACCAGCTACATTTATGTGCCTTATGAATAGTGTCTTTAGCAGATATTTGGACAAGTTTGTTCTTGTTTTCCTTGATGACATTCTTGTTTATTCTAAGAATGAGGAAGAGCATGAAGAGCATTTGAGATTGACATTGAAATTGCTCAGGGAGCATCAGTTGTATGCAAAACTAAGTAAGTGTGACTTCTATAGAGATAGATATTTGGGTCACATTATCTCAGAGGAGGGTATATATGTGGACCCTAAAAATATTGAAGCCATTATGAATTAGCCTACTCCAAGAAATGTGACAGATGTAATATCTTTTATGGGACTTGCAGGTTACTACCAGAGGTTCATTGAGGGATTCTCCAAAGTTGCACATGCCATCACTTCCTTGTAAAAGAAGGGGATGAAGTTTGAATGGACACCGAGGTGTGAAGAAAGTTTCCAGCGGTTGAAGAATCTTCTCACCAGTGCACCTGTATTGAAAGTTGCAGATCTGGAGAAATATTTTGTGGTGTGTACCGATGCATGCAGAGAAGGGCTTGGAGGAGTCCTTATGCAGGACAACCACGTGATATGTTATGAGTCGAGAAAGCAGAAGGAACATGAGAAGAACTATGCCACTCATGGTCTAGAGCTTGCAGCCATAGTACATGCCCTGAAGATGTGGAGGCATTACTTGATGGGTAGAAGATTTGAGCTCAGAACAGACCATTGTGGTCTGAAGTATTTGTTTAATCAACCTACTCTGAATGCTAGGCAAGCAAGATGGCTGGAATTTTCATGTGAGTTTGATTTTGAAATCAAGCACATAAAAGGGAAAGAGAATAAGGTAGCTGATGCACTCAGTAGGAAGATGCAAGAAATGCATGTGGCATCTCTTAGTATTTGCCAATCAGATTGTTATTCATGCTGCTGGAGATGAATTGTATGAGAAAGTAAAAGACAAATTACAACAACAAAGTCTTGAGAAGAGGTATGAGGGATATAAATTGGAAGAAGATGGACTTCTTACTTATAAAGACAGAATTTATATTCCAGATGTAGCAGATTTGAGGAGAGTTGTTATGGATGAAATCCATCAAGCTCCGTATTCTGGTCACCCAAGATATCAGAAGACAATTGCTACAGCTAGAAAGTAGTACTTTTGGCCAGGAGTGAAAAGGGATATGGCTGAGTACATTTCGAGGTGTATGAAATGTCAATAGGTAAAGGTTGAGCATCAACACCCTGCAGGCTTGTTGCAACCTTTGCCAGTTCCGGAATGGAAATGGGAAGTTATTTCCATGGATTTTATTACAGGATTGTCGATGACTTGGAGACAACATGATTCCATCATGGTTGTGGCAGACAAGTTGACAAAGGCAACGCATTTTACACCAGTGAAGTCTATGCATAATAATGATGACATTGCAAAGATCTTCATGAAGGAGATTTTTAAATTGCATGGGTTGCCGAAGGCAATAGTCTCTGACAAAGATGTCAAGTTTACTTCCAACTTTTGGAAGGGGTTGTTTGCAGATTTGGATACAAAGCTAAACTTCAGCACTGCATACCATCCTCAGACAGATGGGCAGACAACGAGAGTTAATCAGATTCTTGAAGAAATGCTTCGCATGTATGTAATGGACAAACCAACCAAGTGGGAAGATTACTTGCACTTGGTAGAGTTTTCTTATAACACTGGACAACAGGCATACTTGGGGATGAGTCTGTATGAATCTTTGTATGGAAGAAGGTGTAGGACACTAGTGACTTGGGATAATTCAATGAACAGAGTTGTGCTTGGACCAAAGTTGCTCAAGGAAATGGAGAAAGAGGTTTTAAATATTAGGCAAAATCCGAAAGCAGCAAAAGACAGACAGAAAAGCTATGCAGATAAGCATAGGGTGAACAGAGAGTTCAGATTTGGGGATCATTTTTACCTCAGAGTGAGGGAAAAGAAGAGTTCCTTGAATCTTGGAAGTTGTGCCAAGATGTCACCAAGATATTGTGGGCCATTTGAAGTTCTTGAAAGAATAGGGCTAGTTGCATATAGACTTGCATTACCTGCTAGTACTAGAGCTCATAATGTTTTTCATGTTTCTTTGCTTAAGAGATATGTACATGATCATAACCATGTTATAAATTGGGATGTGATTCAGGTGGAACCCAAGGGGGAGTTTCGAACCGAGCCAATGCGCATCCTCGATAGGAAGGTCACAGTGCTCTGGAACCGGGCCATAGGTCAGGTAAAGGTGCAATGGGAGCACTACAGACCTGAAGAGGCTACATGGGAGCTGAAGGATGCCATGCGATTGGCACATCCATTTTTTTTCAATTCTGTGGAACATTGAGGTGGTACCAGTGTAGCATTTTGTTCAAATTTTGTAAAGCACTGAGGACAATGCTATTGAAGTGGGAGGGGAATGTAACACCCCGGTTTTGATCCCGTTGCATTAAATGTAAATGATGTATATATTGTAAATAATCATGGTGCCGAGCTAAAGGCCAAGGCCCCACCATCGATTGGTCATGCTATGTTTCGGATTGAAATTGTCACTGATGGTATGTTGGGGCATGCGGCATACATATTAAGTTTTGTCATCATGTAAATATACATCTTTAATTAAATGAACCTAACCAGCGACGCTCACTACAACCATAATGAAAAGGGCATGATTTCACAAGGATAAGGGGGGGGATGTCAAACCTTGAGCCATGAGAGAAAATCCATGTGTCACCACCCTGTTTGATTGCTCATCTTCACTTGTCTTATCCAACCACCACCATTAAAAGTTTTACTGTTAGTTGGGGCAATTATGGCTAGGAATGGAGTGTGGTAGGACTGTCGGTCCTTACCCACATGCACACTCCACTAGTAGGTTGACCCTCACGTTGGAAAGGAAAACAACCACCTCCATCACTTCAACGGACTCTCCATTCTCTCCACTATGCCATTCTACCCATTGCCGGCTCATCCTCATGCATAGGGGAGTTTTCCATCCTCACGCAGGGGCGGTAGCTCTGTTCATTCTCACGCACAGGATTTCCCTGGTTTTACTCACGTAGTGTTGTAATCTCACAGATCACATAAGGTTACCAATAATACACACTAAAATATACATAAATATCGAACAGAGACAAGAGATAAGAAGAGATAGAATTAAAAAAGATTATATTATTACAATGAGTCCATACAATGCCGAGAATTGAACTAAGTTCTCATCTATCTTAACAGCCTAATATATATGATTTACAGAATGGTTACAAAATAACTACCTGTCGGTTTGGTGAACCGATGCGACCTTAGATGGCTGACCTAATCTCTTATTTTAGTCGGGCGACCGACTTAGTCGGCCCATCGACTTAGTCGGCTGATCGACTAAGTCGGTCCTCTTTCAAGTCGACTTATCGACTTGCTCCTTCTACATCTCCCCCATGAAAAAAACGTTTCTTCGTCCCAAAGAAACATGGAGGTATACAAAATTCTTTATTTGTTCTTTCAAAAATTTACTGTGGTGGGCTGTGAAGTCAGATGGTTGGTATTTTTTGCACACAGACTTCAACAATGGCTGGGGCTGTGATGGCGAGGTGATGTTGGAAATCTGTCTAACTATACAAAGATTTCTAGATATCAATGGTTAGTGTGGTTAAACCTGACAAGATCGACATATTCTCCGAGATGGAGACTTCGGCTATCCTTTCCATGTTGGGGCCCATGAACTGGTCCTGCTCTTCTACAGTCTTGAGAAGTCATTTCATTTGCGGTAAGATGATGTCAAATTTCTCTAAGTTGAGGAGAGCTTGTTGCACCCACTGATGTGCTTCCCATTCTAGTTTCTATAGTTTGGTGGTTTCCAACACTATCTGTTCTTCTATTGTTGGTCTAAGCGCTTCCTCCATGGTTTTTCTACTATCCAATGCCTGAATCCCTTGCTGAGTCTTTCGTGTCTACTGATAAACTTTCCCATAGTGAGTATGCCAGTCTCTTAATACTTCTTCGGTTATGACAGACTCCTCCATATGGTCCTGCAATACTTTGTACGCTTCCGAAAATGCAGTGTGCTGTGCTAGTAGGAGTCTGGCAGTTTCCTCTTTCTGTTCCTCCTTAGTTTCCTGAATGTGCACTTGGAGGGTCACCACCATGCTCTCAAATAGCTGATACGCTCTTTCAAGCGGTCTATCTGTGTCGATCTCTATGGGGCTTGGCAGGACAGACTGGGCCAAATTTCTGTATTTGTCAAGAAATTCGATCTGTTCTATGTGTTTGGCCTGGATTTCTTTACTTCTCCTTGCACTCCTCGTCTTTGCTTCGCTCGCTAGGGTTTTGAGTAGTTGTCCCATCTCTGTGTCGGTTAAGGAACTTGCATCCTTTAAGCTGATTTGTATTTTGGAAGACTTCTCATGATGCTCCTTCTTTTTCTTGTGCTTTTTTTCTTTTGTCTCCTGTGTACCTACAACAGTTGATCCCGGGTGTTGGGTCTATGGGTTGGAGCCTGATGGTTTGTCTGATTGGGGGGGTGGGATGCTGGTCACCTATGGTTGTGTTGATGTATTCGGTTGTGGTGGGCCTATCTCTGAATCTGGGGGCGGTGGTGGTGGTGGAGATGGTGGTGGCGGCGGTGATGGATTTGGTGAA
>LPNX010874589.1:91092-109516 GCA_001517045.1 Pseudotsuga menziesii
TGGTCGGGGTGATGGTTGCAACTACTGGGGGTTGTGTGCCCCTACATGTATAGATGGGAGCCTAGGTGGAAATATTTTGAGCCGACTGAAACAATGTAGGTAATGTCTTGAAGAAATCTTGTAAGTCGGTGTCTCTATCAAATTTTTCTTTTACCGTATCCAGTATTGTACTTTTGTATAAGTCGAGGGGGCTGACTGAATGTTGTGCCGGTGCTTGTTCCTTGATTATTTGTGTTGGTAATGGGGGTGGAGGTGTCGACACAAGATTGAAAATGTTTTTAGGCATTGTCGTAGTTTTTTCTTTCTTCGATCGACATGCTTGTGCTCCTGCTTCAACGAAGCGCTGGAACTGGGTTTCGACCGACACTTTATTTGTGGTGGCATCCTCTATAATGTCAAGGGCCGTAGCTGCTATTTCCTCTTCATCATTTGATGATTCAGCAATAATAAGTTTGCGCTTACCTTTACCTTGTTGTTGTTCTTGTGCTTTTATTTTCTTCCTAGCTGCTGCTATTTCGTTGGCGAGTTTATGAATGATGCCTTTTGTAACAACATACTCAGGGTTGTCTGGTTAGACTTCGCCCGTCGGTGCCTGAGTCGAGAAGAAACTTGTTGGAGATGAAGGAGTTGTTTGCTGCTATGTTTGTGGCTTTGGTTTTGTAGGCTGTGGTTCTACTTTCTTTGCGGTGGGAGGTTTGATAGTTATCTGTAGTCGACCAGTATGTTCGACCGGTGTGTCCTCTGACACCAATGTGCTAATGTAGAGGTTGAGCTCATAGTCTTCCTCCTTTTCTTGGTCGATGAGTGGCTCCTCAATCGAGAAGTCGATTTGTTTGGCTGCTCCTGGTACTGGTATCATTTTATTAGCCTATCGAGAAAATTCTCGGAATATCTGGTCGACAGACGGATAATAGTCAAGGGCTTGGGCGTTCAAGTCCTTGCCCTGCATGTACCACATCGAAGTATGGTCGAGCTCCAGCTAAATGTGGGAGTTTGTGAGTAGATTTCATCATATGTTTTGAGGCACCCTCTATATAGTCATGTGCAATTTCAGTTGTTGGAACCAGTTCTCCAGGAATACTTTCCCATGCTCTAGTTCGTGCAGGGTTCCTCTTTGGGAGAAAGGTTTAAGCCTCCACATGTCGAACCTGGATGGTTCCTGAAAGACTGGGATTCCTTCTGGGCATATGTGGTACATAACGATCCATAAGATGAGGGAGGGGAACTTGATGATTCCCCCCATTTCTTGGCATCGCTCACAGACGGTTTTTACCATGTTGGCGACATAATCCCCCCATCTGTAGAGTCGTCCGTCGGTGGCAATAGTGTCGACAGCTTCCAGCATGTATAACTTGAGGTCGCTGCCTCGACCTGCTAATGTGAGTGTGATTGCAATGATTTTGGCCACAATCTATGGCGTTCGAGTTGTGACTTCGCTGATCATCAACCCTTTTGAGTTTTTTCTAGAAGGTGATCCCGTAAGCTCTTCGACCAGTCCTTCTTTGATCCCGACTGATATAGGGTCTCCTTTATTAGAGAGACCAGTCAACTTCGAGATGACATCTCTAGAGATGTCGATCGGCTCATTAAAGTAGAATCAACCGTTGTGATAGTGACTGATGATGAATTTCACAGCAACTTCCTTCGTGCCACCAAAGCTAGCCATCAACGGTGCATTGGCTTAGACAAAGAGAGTGCTGCGTTGGATTTTCTGTGCTGCTTGAGTGGCCTTTTTGTCAACAAAGGCCCACTCTTGGATCTCAGCCCATAGTTTCTGCCATGGACCTTCCTGTACTTTAGCATTTTTTATGTTCTTCAGCTTGCGGACCAAAGGTGTATCCGCAGTCTGTATTTATTTTGCCTTGGTTGATGTCACTATGGGGTTCTTGGTTTTTGATCGACTAGGTGTTCTTATGCTTTGTCTTTATAGGTTACGTTGAGTGAACCTTCGGTGGTTTGGTATTTATAGGCGATGCTGTGTTTGGGTGCGGTAATGGCTGTATTAATGGCGGACATGATGTTCCAGCTGGAGTACGTGAGTGTGAGTTAATGGTGACTTGCTTTCGGCGCTCGAGGTCATGAATGCATGATGGGACTATCAAGGTCATCGGCTAATGTGGGTGCTAAGAATGGTCGACAGGAATGGTCGATGAAAATGGTCGAGGGTCATGATGTCGGTTGTCGAAATGGTGATTTTCTGTCATGGTTTTGTGTCTATCGGACATTATTTTGTTTTTGTTTTAGTTTTTTTTTATGTATTTTGGTTGTCGGTTATGGTCGTTATATGCTTTTTTTTTTGAATGTTAGTTTCTGTAACGTTTTAGTCGGGCTCCATTAACGAGCTTCTGAAATACTAGGCCCTGCACTGTCTTTAGTCAAACTGATCCATTGGGATGTATCTCTTCAACAACGTAAGGTCCCATCCATTATGTGTGGAGTTTCTTAGGTTTTCCTTTGATCCGACTATTGTAGAGTAAAGCAAGGTTGCCGACCACTAGGTTTTTGTTTTTGATGTTGCGGTCGTGCCATGCTTTCTGTTGTTGCTTCTGAATTTCTTAGTGTTGCATGGTGATGAGTCGGTGCTCTTCCAGCTTGCTGAGCTGAAGTAGTTAGTCCTTTATTCCCTGCTCGACATCGACATGTAGTATTTTTGCGATAGTAGGCGTCTGTTGTCGAAAGTGTAGTGGGACTACTGCTTCTTGTCCGTAGACTAGTCGAAAAGGGGTTTGGTCAGTCGATCATTTATAGGCTGTTCTGGAGGCCCATAAGACTGCAGGGATTTTCTCATCCCAGTCGTCCTTGTTATCATTACATATTTTAGTTAACCATTTTGTTAATGTTTTATTGAAAGCTCCAATCGCTCCATTTGTCTGAGGATGATATATTGTACTCCGTCGGTGGTCGATTTGGAATTGGTCGGTCAGGGTTTTGATAGTTTTGTTGATAAAGTGTGTCCCTTGGTCGCTAATCAAGGTTAGTGGGCATCCGAATCTAGTGATGATATTTTCATAGATAAACTTAGCGGCTATCTCACTCGAACATGTATCGATGGGTTCAGCTTCTGCCCACTTAGTGACGTACTCTACTACAGTAATAATATACCTTGCACCTAATCTTTTTGCTGGGATAGGAAATGGTCCTATAAAGTCTATGGCCTAGATTTCGAATGTGAGACTGGGGTTTACTGATATCAAGGGAATTTCTGTACTAGGCAGGGGTCGACCAAGTCGTTGACATCTATCACATCAACTAACAAAACTTTTTCAATCTTTGTGGAGCGTCGACCACCATAATCCTGACTATTGGATTTTCTTTGCAGTTGTGTCTGCTTGGAAATGTCCTCCTACAGGTCCATAGTGTGCTTCATGCATGATTTGGTCTCATTCATGTTCGAGTACATACCTTCTGAGGATGTCGTCTAATCCCATTTTGTATAAAAATCCATTAATGAGACTGTATGGTGTAGCCTTCATAGCTAAGACTTGTTTTTTCTTGGTATTCATACCTTCTGGTGCCTGTCCGTTTTCTAAGAATTGAGCTATTTCTTCTAGTTCTACTGGCACTGCTTCTATGCGAAATAAATGTGCATCAGGTAAGTCATCGTCAACTTCGGTCGGTTCCTCTCCTGTGTCTATTCGGGATAGATGATCAGGCCCGACATTTAACTTGCCTGGTCAGACAATGACTTCAAACTCAAATTCTTGGAAGAGAAGTAGCCAACGACAAATCCTTCCATGATGGAGTGGTTTATTGACAAGGTACTTCAAGGCTTGATGGTCGGTATAGAATGTGAAGGGGTTGGCTAAAAGTTAAATTCAATACTTTTGGAGGGCAACGACCATACCTAGGGCTTCTCTTTCTGTAGTCGAATAGTTTCTTTCAGCCTTATTTAATTTTCGACTGTAGTAAACTATGGGATAGTCCATTCCATCATCTCCTGGTTGAGTTAGGATTGCTCCTATTGCTATTCCTGATGCATCAATATGCACATGGAATTTGATCGACCAGTTTGGAAAATTTACAATGGGGGCTTCGACTAGTTTTCTTTTTAATTTTTCAAATGATATGTGACATTCCTCTGTCTAGCTAAACTCTTGATCTTCCTTTAATATTTCTTTGAGAGGATAGGTCATATATGAATAGTATCTTATAAATTTTCTGTAGTATCCTGTATGGCCAAGTAACACCCTGACTTGTTTGGGGTTTATTGGTGGTTTCAGGTCAAGGATAATTTTAATCTTTGCAAATTCGACGTTGTTACCTTCCTTACAGACAATATGCCCTAATAATATCCCTATGGGGGTCATAAATATACATTTCTTGATGTTTAGGGAGATTTGAATCTGTCTGCATCTCTCCAGCATAAGTCGAAGCCATTTGCAATGATATTTTAATGTGGAGTATATTGTCCAGTCATCGAAGTATACTGCCATGGTCTTATATATGTATTCCTGAAATGTTTTGAAAACAATTTGAGAAAACACTGGAGGTGCATTCTTTAATCCAAAAGGCATAACTTTGTAAGCAAAGGAACCAAATTCACACACAAATGTTGTCTTCTTTTGATATTCTTTAGCTATTGGTACTTGGTTATAGCCTGAGAATTTATCTGTAAATGAGTAGCATTCATGTCCTACAACTTCATTCAGGATTTCATCGGCATAAGGGGTTGGGAATGGGTCTGTCAGAGTTACTTTGTTGAGTTCCCTAAAGTTTACACAAATTCTTAGCCTGGTCGCGTCATGTTTCTTGGGTTGTACGACCATTGGACTTGCCCATTCTGATTGGTCGATAGGGTAGATGATTCCTGCTGCTAACATGTTATCAATTTCCTTTTTGACTATTTTCTTGTATTTGTGAGCTAGTTTATAAGGTATTTTCTTAACAGGTCGAACATCGGGTTTAGTATCAATTTTCATTTCTCCCATTTTGTGGAATAAGCCTTTTAGGTATTTATATTCCCTAGAAAAGACATCTTGGAACTCTCTTAGTAAGTTCACTATCTCTATGGTCTGTTGTTCATTCCAATAGTCACCAATTTTTGCTAGTTTTGGTCGATCATCATTGGAGATGTCAACATCTTTAGTTTTTACTTTGGCGTCTAGCCACTCTGGTGCTTTGGCTTCTTTGATTGGTCGAATTCCTTCTTTGAACTATGAGAATGTAGCAGGGAAGTAGGCTACAGTCATTCTGTCAGTATCTTGTTTTTTAGTTGTTGCAATTTTTAGGATCGAGCAGATAGGTTTTGTTGTTTCGACGTGGTTGGATTTCCATCTAAAGCTCTTTCCTTCCATGTTTTCATTTTCTAATTGTAAACAGGTCGACTGTGGTCGTGACCATGTTTGTATATTGTTACAATCCTTTATCTGTCGATGGTCTCGTAAGGGTTGGTTTTCGGTCGGTTGGATAAATTGTTTAATTTGCTTTGCTGTCTCAACCAGATTTTCATTTTGAGGTATGAAGTTGAAGTCTTTAATAAAAATTTCCTTGAGTTCATGCCATAAGAAGGTTTCACCTCTAGCTTCTTCCATCTTATACCATTTTTTTGGTAATTCGTCCAGGGTTGAGGGGAACAAGTGTGGCCAGGCTCGCTCATCCTTGTATCCAAGTCTTCTCCACTCCTTTTCACAGGTTTTGATATGTTCTTCTGGGTTTTGTCCTTGAGTAAATATAGGTATCTGAACTTGCTGGGTTAACTTCGTTCCTCCAAATATTTCGACAAAGTAAGTCGAAGCAGTTGTCCAAGTTTGTAGTTTTGTCTGATGGGTATCCCACCATCTAGCTGCTTGACCTATAAAAGTTTCAACTAGGCTTTGAAGTCAACCATGTTCACCAATATTTTTAGATACTTGATCGATATGCATGACTGGTGATTCCCTCTCCTTATACCTTGGTATTTGTGTAGTATTTAAGTTGGTTGGTTGTAAGGTAGGGCGTTCCATTATTTTGTTTTCGAATATTTTTGGGACAATGGATACTATGAAGCACTGTTGGGTGGGATTTTTCTGAACTTTTTGTATAGTCCAACACCCTTTTGCTTGTGTTTCGTAATTCTCAATCTCCCAGTCGTACAATTTAGCATCTGAGTTATAACCAATTGAGTCTTGGTTACCTAAGTTCAGTTCTCCATGGATGTTTGGTTCTGTGTAGTCTGCATCATTGTGGATTTGGTAAAGTTATCTAACATCGACTTCTTCATCAATAGGTTCAATCCAAGGTTCCCCTTGGGATGGATGAATGGGTATAATGACCTTTTGACCATTTCCTTTTAATTTGATTCATTCCTTGTCCAAAGATATGGATGCTTTCATCTTTCTACCCAAGGTTGACCAACTAGTGCTGGGAAGGAGCTGGCTCCTTCTTTTGGATCAATGATTTCAAAATCAACATTGGTCAAGATTCCTTTTATAGTTGTATCAATGTTTTTCCAAACTCCAATGGGTTCAATTAGGCCCTGGTCGGCTAGTTTCAGGTATATTCCTGACTCATAGAGTCGAGGTCATCCCATCTATTCCCAAGTGTCACGAGTCATGATATTTACTTGTGACCCGAAGCCGAGCACTACTTGTCGGATGTGGTAACCTTCGATTTCCTGGTCGACAAGTGGGTCGGCATCACTTTTATCTTTTTGATTCAAGATGTAGATGTTTTTTGTTTGTTTTTCAGGGTTGGTATCTTGTATTTCATGAAATAAGTCAATGAACTGAGATACTAATTTGTCTGTTTGAATGAGTTGTATTAATTGATTTATTGGGTTGACTGTTATGTTTGTCTTCTTTTCGTGCAATGTCTTGAAATACCTGGGTTGATTCTTTATATGTTTGTTTTTCCTTCAATGGGTCAGGATAGACACTTGTTTCTTTAATCTTACTAATTCTGGGGTTATCAGTTCCCGTTTTTGTTCCTTGTTGAGTTACAATATGTAAATTTTTAGTGGTTATTACATCATTTTTTTGCACACAAGACAAGACATTAACATTTTTCTTGGTATTAATTTTTTCTAACATAGTATTGCATTCCTCGAGTGAGTGATCCCCTACCCCACAGTGGGTACAGAATTTGAGATCAGTACTGTCCTTGTATGGACAGTCTGCATATCGGTAACCTTCTTTGTAACATATGAAGCACTGGATGGGTTGACGCGGGTGTATGTCGCGATTCCTAGGGAATCGACCTCTTCCTCCGTAGCCTTGGCGTCGATTATCATACCAGCGCTCATATCATCGGCCGTCATATCTTTGTCCATTCTGATCATTTGGTGGATTGTTTTGCTCATTATGTTGTGCCACTACATTTGTTTGGTAGACCACCTGATAGTTCTGTCGGTTCTTTAGGTTTAACTCCGTGTTATGAATTTTGGTTTCGCAGATGGCGCACCAGGAAGCCTTTCCATTCTTCATGTTAAATGGGCAGTCTGTTGTAGAGTGATCTCCGTGTTCCTGGAAAATGTCGTAAAAGGATTTGGTCTGTACAAATCGGACGTCTTGTCAATAGTTATCTTTCGAGTGGCCGTTTGTTGAGCATTTGGTGCATCAGATCTCTTGATTCTTAAGGCTTAGCTCCTTCAGAGACTTCTATACGTTCTTGAGCTATTGTTCCAATTTGTGGTCCGTGGGGTAAGCAGGTATATCCTTGTCCATCTCTACCTGAGGAGCTTTCGTTAGTGCATCCTCGTACATTTTGAACGTCTCCAGACTGATATGTCGGCGTACTTTTTGCAATAGTCCTGCAAGAAACCAATGGATTAGTAACTGTTCGTCTATAACATAATCCAATTGGATCAGTAAGTCTTTCCAACGCTTATCGTAGTCATGGACGGATTCTCCTAGCTTTTGTGATGTGGTTTTAAGCTTCTTCGCAGCCAGGTGCTTAGCATCTGGAGTTTTAAAAAATGAAAAAAATTGCGTCTTAATCTCGGCTTTTGTCGCTCTGGGTTGTCTTTCTGAAAAGGTCATGTACCACATCAATGCCCTTTTCCTTAAGGCTCCTGCGAACTGTGCCATTTGTCTATCTTCATCTGTAACCTAGTTGGCTTCCCAGGTCGACTTGCAGATGAACCAATGTCGTCTGGGGTCTTCATCTCCTTCATATAGGGGGATGTGAGCCGATCCATGACCCATGTCTGAATCACTGTCACTGCTCTCAAAAGGTGGCAGCGGTGGAGGTGGGGGTGGTGATGAGGGTGGTGGGGTTATTGATGTATTCATGCCTACGGAATTCTGGTTGACGAAACTTACGTTCTCGTCGGTTGTCGATTCTTCATCGACGTGCAGTCATTTGGTGTCGACTTTTGCTGTCGATGGTCCACTGCAACTATTTGTTCATATTTCTAATTGTTTGATTTCTTCTAAATTTGTATGTAGCAGGGGGGGCACTCCTTCATGTGTCGGTAAGAGCAAGTGGATACTTCGGAGGGAGGTTGCCACTTGAAACGTCACCCAATTCCCTTCCACTGGTCGTCGTATAATAAGGTGTCATCCAGGGTACGTTTCGTCGCCTAGTCGGCTCCATATACTAAAGTCACCATCTCATAGTCGGAGGTCTTCTTCGACAATAGTATGTATTTGAGTACGCGGATTCAATGGGGAAAGGGTTGTTCCTTCATTGGGAGTTCTTAATTGGAGAGCTTCTGGCTTCTCTATCCACAATTCTTCCTCCTTAGGGGACGCTTCTTGTTCCACACCCTCTTCATGTCGATCATGACCTGAATCTGGTGGATTCTCTTCCTGGTTGTTCTCCCTAGGGTGTTGTCCTCTATGCAGCTCTAAGGCCCTTTCTTGTCTTGCTTCCCTTCTCTGATGTCTCTCTTCCCTTTCTATTTTCTGAATGTCCGACATACTTTCGTAGGATACTATTCTCTTGAGGTCCTTCTTAGTCGAATTCTCATTATCGGTGACTGACATCGGGTTCCAGTCGCCTAGGATCCACTATACTCTATCTTTGACATATGACCAGCTACCCCCCCATAACCTACCTGGTGCTTTTTAGAAAGCCCAGATAGTTCGGTCTATTTTCTTAGGAAGTATTCCCACTCCCTTTCTGCAATGAATTTTTCCCACTTCCTCTGCTTCTCCACCAAGTTAGATTTTGTTGGCAGTTCGTGAAGTGATGGACGAGGTTCGACGATATGTGCTACTCCTTTCACAATCAAAAATTTGAACAGCAAGGTCGGTAGGGAACACAGAAATTGTTCAGCGAGGTCTGTGTAAAATTTCTCCTTCACTGTTTCTACCGAAGTTCTGTCTTCGACTGCTTTTTCCTCACAGAAGTCATTGGTGATTTTCTCAAACCACTCTGATAATTTTGTTCGACCTCCGCGGATCACTTTTTCCAGCAACTGTTGTTCTTTAATCCCATTTGAGTTTCTCATCCAGGAATTTCTTCAAAAGTTGGGGCACTGATTTGACAAACTTTTCATGCGTTTCTGTGAAATTTTTTTCTTTTGCTTGTGCGACTGTTAATCTGTTCCTTTGCGCGTAATTCTGCAAGTAGTTTGCAACTTTACGATTCCACCAGTCCTTAATCTCTTGCTCTGGTATCATTTGTTGGCATATATTCCAGTCGTGTAGTACCGGCAACGGAACCAATGTTGTAATCTCATAGATCACATAAGGTTACCAATAATACACACTAAAACATACATAAATATCGAACAGAGACAATAGACAAGACCAGATAGAATTAAAACAGATTATATTATTACAATGAGTCCGTACAATGCCGAGAAATGAACTGAGTTCTCATCTGGCTTAACAGCCTAATATATATGATTTACAGAATGGTTACAAAATAACTACCTGTCATTTCGGTGAACCGACACGACCTTAGGAGGCCGACCTAATCTCTTATTTTAGTTGGCCGACCGACTTAGTCGGTTGATCAACTAAGTCGGCCCATCGACTTAGTCGGCTGATCGACTAAGTCAGCTCATCGACTTAGTCGGTTGATCGACTAAGTCGATCCTCTCTCAAGTTGACTTATCGACTTGCTCCTTCTACACACAGTGATTTGGGAGCCGTGTTCTTTCACCCATGCTTTTCCCTTGTGAATAAGCCATTCACGTTCTGAGTGTGCAAGTTCTCCTCTACGGATTTTGTGGATTGTGTGGGTGTATGTTTTCCTTGTAGAATTATTTGCGGGTTTGTTGTGGTCTCCCTTACGTTCGGGTTGCTGTGGATTGGTTTGGAGTCGTTTTGGCCATGATAGGGCCAGGAATGACTCAGAAGTTGTTTTCCCTGACCAAGCTATGAATCACTTGTGTGACTGTGTGTATGCAGTGGTTGGTCTTTGGACTGTGTTGGGAGCACGGATGGGGGCTTGGTTTGCTTGATAAACCTGGTGTATTTGGAAACCGCACAGATAGAGCTAGAGGGATGGCTTTCTTCTCCACAACCCTTGAATAGCACTGGAAGGGAAGTCAGGGCCTGAGGGACTGTGTAGCAGAGAAGGGACTGATTCCTTGTGTTGGGTGTGTGTGGGTGTCTTAAAAGTCAGGATATTTTTGGTGTAGGTGTTCCTAGCTCTGTAATGGGCTCACCATCTTAGAATTTAGCCTTTCCCAGCTCTTGGATGGCCTGATAAACTCAACTGTGTTGGCTTGGCTATGTTTTGTGTACCCTTGGCTATGTGTAATCCTGCTTGTTCTTTATTCCTTGGGGAATCATGCCCAGCTCAGGGGTGGAAGCGTTGTTGAGACGTTAAGGAGCACGTTGGCCTATGGTTGGGTGGAACATTGCAGTGACGTAGCTGGTTGTGGAATGAATTCCTTATAAGATAAGTAATCTTGTATATTTTACTTCTGCAATTATATTTACTGTCAATGAATATGATGAACATGTTGAATGCTTGTATGAACACATGTTTGCTTCCCCTTTGTATGTGAGTGATTATGTATCTATGCATATTCTACTTCAATGCATTTTCTTTCATCATTTTATGAATTCACATGTTCATGGGGCTAGTAGCCCGGATGGTTAACGCCATGGTAGCATCCTCTTCGTCGGTCGAAGGGTCAGGGATGCTACATGTAAGGTCTCTCAAAGACCTTAGCACACCTTGAGTTCATGAAGCTGGAGGATGAACTCAAAGGAGAAATAATGGTTACTCCAAGTATACAGATAGGTCCTAGGATCGTGCATATTGACAAGGGGAGCAATGATCAGTGATCAGTGGTTTTAGATGCAAATATATGGTCACCCTTTGTCATTGATTCCAAAGGGGGAGAGATGAAGACAAAGGGAGAGATGAAGACAAAAGGGGAGTATGCTCACAGGGGGAGCATGAGTTGTTGTCATCAATGACAAAGGGGGATATTGTTGATGAAATTGTCATTGATGCCAACATGGACTTGTAGTGGCCCCACAGATTGTCATTGATGCCACCAAGTCCCACTTGTAGTGCCTTGGACCCCTTACAAAGTGGGTTTGATATTTGGATCTCTTAAAGAGTGGGTTTGTGCCTTGAAGCACCTTGTACCTAGTTGACAAGGTCTTTGTACCCATAAGGATGGATCTTGGAGCCATACTATTCCAATGAAATATAACTCGAATGAACCAAAAAAAAACCATGAATGCATGGGACAAATATTCCCTGTTGACAACCGGCCCTTCAATCATCACCATTCCTTCTCCAAGCTCTGCATTCATTCCCAACACTTCACCATAAAACCAACCTCACCATTTGTATAGAGGTTGTCCCATCCTTCCACTCATATTTGTCCTACCAGGTCTCCATTGTTGATTAATTAAAGCTCCTTGCCTCTTATCTTCAATCATGAAAAGGTTTGGCGGATGGTACTTAGACCTCCATGTGCTCACTTCCGCTAGCCACATAACATGTCTCCCTCACAATAACACCCGCATATGGGAAAATTTCAACTAGAATAGTTAATGCTCAAGTTGTAGTATATTTTTTTAACAATTCTCACCCTATTTGTAACTTTAACATCACTTTATATGCTTTTTCATATAAATAAATATAAAATTAAATTATATCGACACACATGAGCAAGTAAACATTTCAAACAGAATTGTCACGTTTGTTTTATATGATTTTTTTAATGAACATTGAAATTAGACACTAGTAAATTTTGTTCCATGTAATGTTTTGAATGGACGTTGAATTTACACACATTACTTAATCAACATTAAAAAATACATACATTAAGATCATGATGCTAGAGTTTTAAGTTATCATTTAAAATTTATATATATCATTTTATTTAATTTGTTGTTGGTTGCTGGGCAGACCCGGGTTTACTATAATGTACCAACAACACCCCTAGCTCACTAGCCCTTTCGGTGACAGACCACAGAGTGGTCTGAAGTCTCACCCGAAGTGATCCTAATGGGTTGGCCAAAGAATCAAGTGTCTCGACCAGGTTCTATATAGCGTCCTGAGTGCATCTCATAGCTCTTCTTAGCCCACGAGATGTCTCTCTTTGTGATACGCAGTTTCCTCTTACTCGCGATAACTCTAACCCTTATCGCATCGCCGCGTCCTGGGCAACACGTAACTCTTTCCTCCGCTTGATCCTTAACCACAGCGCACCATAGCTCCTCTGATGGTGCGATATCGCCTCCCTGCGATATCCTACCACTGTGACTCAGCGTACCTAGTGTACTGGTGTTCAACTTACAGGACTCAAAGCACAAGGTTGTTTTACACTACAACTCTTAACTGTCTCAAGTGAAGCTTAGACAAACTCTTATACAGAATGCTTAAAGACTTCAACTAGCATTTATCCGTCTATAATGCTATAAACTGAATAACATACACATACATTTACTGTAAGCAAAGTTCACGTAATGAATGACAGATATAACAAGTAAATACAATCACATGAATCAATCACATAGCGCTCTGATTTTACGTGGTTCACTTTCAGGGTAGAAGCTACGTCCACAGAACTGTGTTTCTATATTATAACTTGAGAGAGGTACACAGTTTTGCTGCACCGCATATGCAGCTAGAGATCTTCTGGGTAACTCCACACACAGCCTGGAGCCCTTCTCTCTTAGATCTCTTCTCTATATTGCCTTCTTACAATATACTCTCGCTCTCTCTCTCTCTCTGTCAATCCCTGTGGATTGTTACAATACAAAATAACAGTGAGCTAACAGACTACAGGACTCTTAGACTCACCAATGTCTGAATAGCTACTGATAATCTGACTAGCTGGATGGCTTAAAATGCCCAAAATGCCAACCTTTTACAATACAAAATACATCCCTTTATAGGCGGCCCGAAGGTCTCACCATTACAAAACTGTGGGCCTGTCCCAACAGTAACCCAAAACCCTAACTAGTGACAGTCGGCATATCTGTACTTGGGATAGCCGCTTTCCGTCACACCACTGCTCTCTGCAGTCTTCCATGCTTCCCAGCACTGACCATGGGTACTATGCACCGCTTCCCGTCTTCTATCCTTTGTCTTCAATACATCGGCCTCATCGCTCCTTTTCCTTTATGAGGGTAGTTGAGCCCTCCTGTCTTCGCCGCTGCCTTCAATGCAGTGGTTGAGCTCTCTCTTCTCGGCTGCTCAGGTACTGTCGTCTTTCTTGACTTCTCTGTCCAAACAGTCATGATTTCCGGCTCTGTTTTGCAGCTAGAAACATGCTACGGCGTCGTAGCTCTACCTTATCTCTTCGGCTTTTCCAAACTTTCTATCCGCCAAAATGGCATATTTTCCTGTAGCTACGGGACTCTGCTCCAACAGTCCCCTAACACTTACTTATGGCTCGTCCCCGAGCCACTACCAGCGGGCTTATCCTGCTGTAGCTTCTCCTTGGCTTCCTGCGAAGTGCGCTGAAGCTTGTCCCGAAGTCCTGTGACTTCGTTCTCCATAGCTGCGACACGCTCTCTATAGTTTCTGTAACTTATTTCATTGGGTGCTCTTATCTTTCCTTCCCTCAGTCATGCTCTCTCTCTCGTCACTTGCGAGGCCTTTTAAGGATCTTTCGGTCTTGAGAAGTCTTCCACAGATATCCTTTCCTCTTTATCTGGGTTAGAAATTTTATCACAAGGAAAATCTATATCTTCCAGCCTTCTCAAACATTTCATTCATTCTGGAGTCTACTTATGCGAAAGGTATACAAACCAGGAATTCCATTCCGAGAACAAGCCTTTGTCTACATCTTGAAGTTCTGCTTGTTTGGGTTGTTTTCCCTTTCACTTTTCTTCTCAGCAACTCGCTCCAGGTATTCACGCTGCTGCTGATATCCAGATTTTTGTTTCTTTGCCTCAACAATCTCTTGTTCTTCTCTTAGCTGATCAGATAGGTCAGCTGCCTTCTCCCATTGCTTTCTTTTTCTCATTTTTACTTTCTTCCTGGCGGGAGATTTCTTCTCATCATTCCGCTACTTTGCTTTCTTATCTTTAGTGATCGGCTCGTCTTTCTTCTTCTCCTCAGTAGAGACTTTGATGACATATTCTACATCCTGCGTTTGACTTCTCATCCTTGGTAGTTGTCTGACCTGTGATGTTCCTAATTTCACAACCCTGGGCGGTGTCGTCATAGCGGTCATACGGCCACCATGCTCGAAGCGTCTCAGAATGTCTTCTAAAGGTTCCTCCTGGGACAGAACCCACTTGGCGTTATCCTTTGGATTGGTAATGGTTGCAAACTGGAAATCATAGCACTCTGTAACAGAATTAGCTCTGCACAGGAAAAACTTAACAATGCACTTTATAGCTCTCGGATCTTTGCAACTGTAACCCTCCCAAATGAATAATTGCTGCTTTTATGCCGAAGGCGATAATCCCGGACGCAACGATCATCTAGAATGAACCCATCAGTCGTATTAATTTTTTGGACGAGACCACACTCGTCATCCCGATCCTCAATAAATGTTGAAATCTGATCAATTTCCCTCAAAGCGTGTGTATGCAGGCGCCGGTCTCGTTGAATATTTACCAAATCTAGAAAAATTTATTATGCTGTTGCCAAATCTACGGTAAGGTATACCGGTCATTTCTTCATTAACTGTCTGTTAGAAGGCGACTTGACTAGCCCTCTGTCTCGTTGCAAACTAGGTACGTGGCATGGAGAAACATCGTGCTGCTGCGATGCCTCACCGCATCACTTGCTCACTTGCTCAAAACCAACTTGATATTTTTTATTTTTTTTTCACTTGCGCAAAATGAACCGTCCTTATGCGATTCCTGATACTTAGAATACCTGCCGGTGTAGACTAATTCCCGGTGCGATGCCTCCTTTCAACTACACTAGACATCTGCATTGTCCACGACTCTGAGTTAAGGCTGAGAGGTGGAGTAGCTGTCACTATAGAGCTTAAGCCTACTGCCATTGATCATCGTGGGAAGAAGCTCCCCATTCAGTTTGCTGAGCTGAATGGCTCCTCCCTTTGTAACTTGCTGTATCTGATATGGCCCCAACCAATGCGTCTTGAACTTCCCTGGAAACTTAAGAAATTTATTATCATAAAGGAGTACTAGGTCTCCGATCTGAAGAGTCTTACTCTTAATGTGTCTGTCATGCCAAGCTTTTTCTCGTGCCTTCTGCACTTTCTGATGGAATCCGGCGATGAATCTGTCTTCCTCTAAGGAAATCAGCTGCGCTAGCCTCTCATGCACCTTGTCTGTATCAGCCATTCCAGTGATTTGAGCAATTCTTAAACTGGGAATAATATACTCCATAGGCATAACAGCCTCCTGTCCATACACCAAGCTGAAAGGTGTGTGTCCTGTAAGTTTCTTGCATGTAGTCCTATACGCCCATAATATAGCGTTAACTCTGAGGTCCCAATCATTCCTTTGGCTGTTGCAGATCTTAGTAAGAGCATTTTCTAAAATCTTGTTAAACGTCTCTACTGTACCATTAGCTTGTGGGTGGTAGGGAGTGCTCTTATGGTGCTGTGTCTGGAATTCTTCCGTCAAGGCCTCAATGGTGCGATTCACGAAGTGTGTTCCTTGATCGCTCATCAAAATTACTGGGCATCCAAATCTAGTGATGATGTTTTCAAAAATGAACTGTGCGGCTATAGCAGCATCACAATTTCTTACTACTTTGGCCTCTGCCCATCTGGTGAGGTACTCTGTTCCAATGATGATATATCTCGCACCAGTTCATTTTCCTAGTGGGTTGATAGGACCCACAAAGTCTATAGCCCACTTGTCAAATGCGCGCAACGTAATCTGCGATCGCAGCGGCATTTCATCTCTGCACAAAGGTTTTCCTACCCTCTGGCAGATATCGCAGCATCTGCAAAAGTCCTTAGTGTCTTTGTGTAATGTAGGCCACCATAATCCTGCAGTTAGGATTTTCTGCGCAGTCAGCTTTCCTGCGAAATGGCCTCCTGCGGTACCTGAATGTGCTTCTCTAATAATAGCCTCTTTTTCATGCGGCATCACACATATGCGCAGGACTTCATCTGGACCTAACTTGTATAACTGTCCTGCGATCAGGGTGAATTCTGCTACTTTAACAACCAACTGCCTCTTTTGATGCTTAGTAAACTCATCAGGTTCCCTTCCTGTAGTGAGAAAGTGAATGGTATCAGCATAGTACTCATCTGTGATCTAGATAGAGAACAACTGTGCATCTGGAAAATTGTCCTCTAAGTTACTTGGCTCTTCTCCTGAGTCTATTTGTGACAGATGATCAGGTCCGGCGTTCAATCTTCCTGGTTTGACAATGATTTCAAAATCATACTCCTGAAAGAGGAGTAACCATCTGTATATTCTCCCCCCTAACACTGGCTTATTGACCAGATACTTCAACGCAGAATGGTTAGTAAACATCTTGAACGAGGAACCCAACAGGTAGTACCTGGATTTCTGTAGCGCGTACACCATAGCTAGACCTTCTCTTTCTGTCGTGGTGTAGTTCTTTTCTGCTGTTGATAGCTTTCTGCTGGAGTATGCGATAGGATGATCAATACCTCCTTCTCTTGGTTGCGTTAAAACAACCCCTAGTGCGATGCCAGATGCATCCACATGTACATGAAACTACTTAGTCCAGTCTGGGAATACTAAGATGGGTGTTGTAACCATCTTCTCTTTAAGTGTGTTTAGACTCTGCTGGCATTCCTCATTCCATAGGAATTTTACATCTTTCTTTAACAGTTTTTCCATCGGTGCTGTAATTTTTGTGTATCCGTTGATGAATTTTCTGTAGTACCCGGTATGACCAAGTACTGTTCTCAATTGTTTGACTAAGTTGGGTGCTGGAATATTTACAATGATGGAAATCTTTGCGGGATCTACCATCAAGCCTTGCCTGCAAACAATGTGACCCAACAAAATACCAAATGGCGCACAAAATATACATTTTTTCAAGTTCAGAGAAATATGGTACTGCCTACATTTCTCTAACATCAGTCTTAAATCTCCTATGTGCTTTTCAACTAAACCAAATACAGTCCAATCATCAAAATAAACTTCTAGGAATTTATGGATGTATTCTTTAAATACAGCAACTACTACTCTAGAAAAGATAGCTGGTGCATTTTTAAGACCAAAGGGCATTACCGTATACTAGAATGAGCCCCATTCTGTTGCAAACATGGTCTTATGTCGATCTTCTAGGTGGATTCTGATCTGGTGATAGCCTGAAAAGCCATCAATGAAGGAGTAGACCTCTTGTCCTCCCACATTGTCTAGTACTTCATCAGTGAAAGGTGTCAGGAATGGATCATGAAGTGATGCATCGTTGAGTTTACGCAAGTCGACACAGATCCTGATGTCTCCTTTGGTTTTCTTTTCTTGCTCGACCATGGGACTAACCCATTCGCTCTCTTCTACAGGCTCAATGATGCCTGTTGCTAGCATCTTATCTATCTAATCCTTAACTTTTTCTTTGTAGCGCGGATTTAATCTATATGGACGCTGCTTGACTGGTCTAGCATCCTCCTTCAATGGTATCCTCATTACTCCCAGGTCTCCGACTATTCCCTTCATCTCTATGAACTTGGTGGGAAATAGGTCCTGATAGTCATGTAGCAAGTCTGCAATCTGTCCAACAGTTTCATCGGTCCAATAGTCTCCAATAGAGGCAAACTTTGGTTCTGTGTCTGTGCCAATATTGATATTTTTAATCTTGATCGGCTCAGTGATTGCTGGAATCTGTAGCTTCGGGCCATCAACATTGCGAGTCCCTTCTGACTCCAGAATGTTGATGTTGTGAGGATCCTCATCCTCCTCCTCTGGTTCTAATGCAAAATTATAACATTCTAGCGCCTCTTCTAACTGGATGGCCCACTCGGGTTGAGTTTGTACTGATAGGGTACAATCCTCAAATATATTAACCTTTATTACATCTAGGGCCTGATCAACACTTGGATACTCAGATTCAAAAGCGAAGGTAAGGGTGATTCCATGAAGATGGGTAACACTTTTTGGCCAAATTTGGCGATGAAAACCTGATTTTTTACTCGTGTGCTAGATAGAAGCCCTCAAAACGCATA
>LPNX010874589.1:118789-139549 GCA_001517045.1 Pseudotsuga menziesii
CAGATCAATTTCCCTGAGTTATGTTGGAGGGGGGTATTGGACTAACCAACACACCTCTCCGGATTGATCTTGTGGACTAACGCCCTGGAAACATGGGACTAANAACACCCTGGAAACATGGGACTAACCACCTTCTCAAAGTTATGTGCATGCTTTGGAAGTTTACTAACATCTGCAGGTTTTAGTGTAACAACAAACCTTAACACAAAAGCAATCCTGTAATTTTAGTTTAGGTCTCTAAGTTTGAAGCTCAAACTGTCCACGTTCATGATTATGTTTAGATTTCAGATTATTGATATCCTGTTCTAGTCAGTTTAGATTTGTTGCCACTTTCTCAGGACATCTTCAGGAGATGGAACCCTGCATGCTTTTCTGTATTCATAACGGCACCAAGTTTGCAGTTGTTGTCCATAAAAGATACCTGTAGCTACCTCGACACAGTCCGAATGAAACAATCATACAAACTGTACCATGTGGGATACATCACCAACTGCAATGATTGGATACTGAAAATGTAGCTAAAGTCACATAGGTAAGTTGAATCATTGTAACTGATATTTTATTTCATTTCCCAAATTTATAGTTTCATCTTTCAATGATCATTCCAACAGATGTTGTATATGTGTGTGAGTGTGTGCGCATGTGTATTCCCTGGAATAGAAACCACTTTCTTGTTTTCTGCTTTTAGGATAGATCGGAGCCATGAAAAATCTGTGGTTATTATCTTTCTTGATTTGTTTTGGACTGCTAAAAATTAATTAATTTTCTGAAAACCTTGCTTTAAATCAGTGAACTGGCCAAAGACATATTTGAGGCTCTAAGTCACACATGGGTAGCAAGCATGATAGGTATTCCTGCCTGATCACTGTGGATGTTATGCCTGATGATGTCGTATCCTTGTAGGATATGTTTTTTCATTTGTATCCTGGGACACCAGATGATTTGGTGCTTCATTGCCATATACAAACACTTTTTGCTAAAATTAATGAACAGGGTAGACCTTTTTCTTCAGAAATATGTGCATGTGTGTTTTATCCTTTTTAACTCTCTCCTTTTCTTCTTCTTGTGTGTTTTTGTTAAAGTTGACACAAACTTAAGCCCAGTGCAACTATACATGCACATGCTATACAGTCCCCAGAGCCCACTTCCAAGGGCAGATTGTATTTGAGTCAAAGAACTGAGAGCTTGAATTTATTGTGTGTGAGTATATATCCACTATCTCTATTGTGAAACCTCCTGAAACCATTTGAAGAAATTGAGATGCAGTAGAAGAACTGCAATAAATCCAAGCTCTCAGTTCTTTGACTCAAACAAATATATATATATATATATNGTCGAAGAACTGCAATAAATCCAAGCTCTCAGTTCTTTGACTCAAACAAATATATATATAGAGAGAGAGAGTCATCACTTTTCAATCTCTTAGTTATTGCATCCACTACTGCCATAGAAAGTCAATGGACAAAAGAGAATGGGTATGGGAACTGGATCATTTATCACCTAAGCAGCTCAACTCATTGTGGCTCTTTTTTTGTTTCCTAGAGTATATGCAGTGCTTGCAAGGATCAAGACAACAATGGATGGAATCATTGCATTTGCAAGCCATATAGAACCTACTGGAGATAGGAATTGAGTATGGGAATAAGATGGTTAATCAACTAGACAGCTTAACTCACTATGACACTAATAAGATAGTCAATCACCTATACAGATTAACTCACTACGACACTAATTTTTTTTAATCTCTTGCAAAATGCACAATTGTTTTATGAACCAGCATGGATCCATGTTCAACTCGGATCTTTTGAGCACTGAGAGGGATCCAATATCTGGAGGGATAAGTTTTTTCTTGATGTGTAAAAAATTTAAGATAAAATAAATTTACACCTCAAGAAATTGGATTCTTCTCGATGCTTAATAGATCCAGGTTTAACATGGATCTATGTTGGTTTTGATTTTTATTTATTTTATTAGCTGACATGAATTTTTTAAATTACTTTATTTTTTATTTTTAATAATTTATGAGCAGACATGAATTTTCTTAATTACTTTTATTTTTGGGAACGTAACATAACTTGACAAATCTCCCCCATACTGGGCTGTAGAAGCACCTTGCTACTCTCAGTGCAATTAGGGAAACATGGATGCTGCTAATTTCATGGATTTAACTAATTTTTTCGTATTTCTGTTTGTAGTGTGTACATAAGTTTGGTTATGTCCCTACCATAATGGAGCTTTTCTTTTTCCAATGCTGTTGCAGAGTATGTTTCCTCCGGCCTACCTTATAAGCTTACTGCTAATGATGTGTACCTTACGGTTGGCTGCTCGCAAGCTATACAAGTGTGCATGACAGTATTGGCCAAAAAAGGCTCAAATATACTCCTACCATGACCAGGATTTCCAGTTTATGAAACTGCTTGTGGACACAATGGCATTGACATCCAGTTTTATGACTTGATTCCAGAGAATAACTGGGAAGTTGACTTGGATCAAGTAGAGGCATTGGTTGATGACAAAATCGTGGCAATGGTTATTATTAATCCAAGCAATCCTTGTGGTGCTGTCTTTTCCAATGAACATTTATCATAGGTATGCTACAATCTGCTCAAAAAAATTAGCAGTAATTATTTCTTCTTTGTTCATAAGTTTTATATTTCCCTGGATTGAATTTTCCTACATGAAAAACAACAGAAACTGTAACGAATTTGAAATGCTGTGAAACCTGGAATGCAATTATTAAGTTGAGTGGAAGTTGACATTAGAATTTGTTGAAACATTTTATGTTTCAGGGATACTTATGAATACATGATGATATGGCCACTCTATTTTTGAATCCTTTTTGTGCAACATCTTTTGTCTTGCTTACTAGCATCTTTTGCAACTTATCTCATAATCAGTTTATGTTTATTAGGTTTTATTTATTTCTTCTTTGTAAACAGTGGTAGGACAGAGCAAAATTGTTTTGAAACCTTTAGCTTTTAATGGTTCTATGCAGTGTCTACTCCCATTGGATCAGTTTGTTAAAGTCATTTTGTTATCAGTCTCTCCTACCACTATTTTTCTTCATTGTAACATCTACGATGTTTGATGATTCATGAGATTTGTGCATTAGAAACAGCCTATTTAGCACTCATTTACTCTAATTGAGTTATCGCTTGAAATCCTCTTGAGATTGAAAGCATGCATGTAGCTTAAGTGCCATGGCCCATGAATCACTTTTCGTCTTAAAAATGTTGAATATAACTTCTCATTGTTTACTGCAAAGTGTAAATACAAGGATTCATGTAAGGAACTGCTCTTCAACTTAAAATTCTGAGAAAGTATAATTACCAGAGCTTTATGTCTTTGTTGAGCAACAATGCATATTTGCAAACTTTAGCTGAAATAGGTGTGCCAATTCAGTTGTTCATTTGGATTGTTTTCTTTATTTTGGAAAACCAAAGAAATGAACTTACTATGAATTCTTTTAAAGCTCAAAAATCTATTCTCTTGGAGTTTTATTTGAGAAGGACCTTCTTATCTTCTATAAGTATTCTATGTAGTCCATCTTTTAAAAGAATAGTTCTGTGATTGTATTATGCCATTGAAAATATTATTTCCTTTAATGTGTTCTTTTACATGAAAAGTCTCCATACTTGTCAAATTTACTTGTGTTCCAAAATTTTTGCTTTCAGTGCTTGCAATTGGCACTTGTAATATCCTAATGGCTGTCTGGACTCTCGAGCACGAGAGGGGCTATGATTCCATTAGAGGGGAGTAGGAAAGGGGGTCTATGGGAAGGTAAATCCTTCATTGGCACTTGTAATAGGGGTACAGATGATCATCACCTTGCTGCTACAGGGGGTCACCAAACAGCCTCCTCTGTTTACCGAAACTCAGAAACATGTTACTGCCATATGTATGGTACCCTTGAAGGTTCCTCTTAGGGCTGAGCACAAACAGGTAGTAATGATGCCCCCCCTTCTAATGCTGGAGCTTTCATACTTAGAAGCTAGCAGGTACAGGATGCCATGATCAGGGTTTATGGATGTGTTTTGCTAGCCATCAAATTGAGTACTGGAATAGGTCACAGACCTAAATTTCTGTCATGATTGGTGGCTGTAATGTTACAGAATATAAGAGTAGGCTATAATAAATGTTTGGTGATTTCCTTCTTATCATTTCCACCTTCTAGACTTTCCAAGGCTTACCGTATTGAAGCTACTATGTGCCCAGCATGATCAGGATTTACCTAGATTTGTTGTAGCTGGCTTTTCTTCTACTCAGAATAGCCTCAAGGCTAACCAAAATAGCCTCAAAGTGCCCAGATTAGCCTCAAGGCTTCCCAGAATTAAACTGAAGGATGTTTACTACTGCTTTAGAGAATAACCAGGGCTGTTGTAGGTGACCATTTGAGGACTGTCTCATTACGAGAAATTCTCAAAAATGGCTGTATTTCTCTGCTGCTTCCACAATACATGCTATTTGGCATAGCTGATGTATTTGTAATGGTAGGAATGCAAGAGTTCTTTTATGATCAGATGCCAGACACTATGAAAATTCTGGGTATTGCTATGTATCTGAGTGTTCTAGGGGTTGGTAATTTTCTGAGCAGCATCCTTATTTCAGTTACTGAGAAGCTTAGTTGCAGAAACAAGGGGAGTTGTTGGTTTGTAGACAACCTGAACAAAGCTCATTTAGATTACTTTTATTGGCTCCTAGCCTCTCTGAGTGCAGTCAACCTCTGCATTTACATGTTCTTAGCCAGCTGCTATAAGTACGGAAATCTCAAAAATAGTACTTGCTACTCAAAATGTGTTCTTGTTTGCATAGGGCTTCCATTCTCCTACCAATGACATTGCATATGATAATCAGTTTGCTGTAGTTACCCCTTACTGTGTCTGGCATGCTTTGGTCTTCATGTTACCCGACTCTCTCCATGCTGTCTGCACAGGGTTTCTGCAGACATATCTTTGTCTATAAAATCATGGCATTTAGGGTTACTGTATACAAGTCTTCATGTTGCATTTAGCTCATCAATGATTGTCGGACTTTGAGTTAATTCCAATTGTATGCAAGATTTCTCTATTGTGCATAGATTGTAAGATGCTTCTTTGATGGCTGCTGTGGGAATTTCCTTTCCATATGGTCAAACCATATTGGTTGTCAGGTTCATTTACAAACTAAAAATGAAGCTGGTGAAGACGATTATGACTCTAATCCAACCATAAAAGTTTTAATGCCAAGTCTACAAGATAATTTTTGTACACTAGATTGGGTTATGTATCATAGTGCTTTTGAAAATACGTTGTTGGAGATATTTTTATGTAGTTTGGTTGGTTGCTTTGTTAGAGTCACACCTCCAGAATTTGCCTTGAATCTATGTTGAAGAAAATTTGTCAGTTTGAAGACTAAATTTGAAATTGCTCATAATGTTACTGGTGTTCAGTTATTTGGCTCATATTTTTTAGCTGACGTTACTTCTCCATCTTTTTGTTTATGTCTTCTGACCAACTTGCTTGTTTGTCACAACCCTCGATTTTTTTTTCTTTTCCCCGTAGATGATAAAGAATTTGTTTGAGTAAAAATTAGCTAGGAACTTGGTGACGAGGTAGACATCTGAAATGGAAATACAATCTTCAACTGAAAGGTGGCCTATTTTGACATCATGAATTTATGCTTTAAATGCTCACAAGTTCATTGGATAAATGGATGCCGGCTCGACTCGTCCATTCCTCTTGTTAAATTCATATTGTTTTTAATCTAAAAAGATTAATAGTATGCATTGAAGATTCCAAATCAATTTTGTTTCTGAAGTTGTACAATCTCCTAGATACCAAAATGGTGCTTGGATAAAAAGTCCGTGATGGAAAGAAGCAGTTATAAATGGTGTAAGTTTCATTTTTGAACCCTTCTTGGGGAAAACACACTACTGTTTGAGATTGGTACAAATAAACCCTCTCTTATTTGTTTTGACATCATGTGATACATTTTAATTCCGAATAAAGTGATTTGCCTAAGGGCGCCTATCAAGTGTCGCCCTTTCTTGTGTTTAGTTTTTTTTTTCCTTAGGTAGAAATATAAAGGGGTATAAAAAATGTAAATAAAAAATGGACACATGCAATATATAGGGAAAATAGGGGTTTTCTAAAATCGGCAAGGCATATTGGGAGGGGGTTAAAAAAAATGATTTTGGGAGGTATTTTCCAATATTTTTTGAAAATAGGGGTATTGTTTCATATGCCACGAACGAACGTGCTATGGCATGGTTTCACTAAGTGAAGACCCCGTGGTCCCATTTCTAGGATAATGGCATCCTAGGTATATGTTGAATTAGATGGCCAAGGTCAAACCCAACTTACAGCCATTCTCAAATGGCATGTTAAACAATTGGCCGTGACATGTTTATTCATAAATTCTAAAAAAATTTCTTTATATTATCATTGTTTTACGAATTATGTGCATAGTAGTGCATTAACCATATCTCTTTTACCAGGTATTTCCCCGCTGCCAGCAGGCCTGTTCAATACCCCGGTGGGTTTACTTTGGTACCATGCAAGCATAGTCCCGCTGCTAGCGAGCTTGTTCAGTACCCCGACGAGTTTACTTGCATTTATCGAGCTTCCGTGTTTTGGGTTTTTACTTAGCATTGACCCGCTATTAGCAACCCTGTTCAGTACCCCAACGGGTTTGCTTTGTATAATGATATGAAATATATGGAAGCCGATTGGTACTAGAGCATGTTAACTCCAGCTAAACACATAATTCAATTTTGTAAAATAAACTTATAAGTAATTTCATAATGGCCTTAACCATAAATAATGTCAAAAGAGAATAACTTAAAGTTGTTCTTTAACCTTACAGTCCTTCTTCTTCATAAAGAAAAGTAATGTTTCCCACAGACAAAAATTCCACATACTCTCGAATTATCACCAAAATACATGAGAGACAAGTTTTGATAACAAGCATAAGATGAAATAGTAATCCATAGGTGTAAGATGAGAATGTGAAAAATATGATAATGAAAGTAGGTCTATCAAGCAAATGTTCAAAAAAACAAATCAGAAATATACATGTCTAAATCAAAATACCAAAAACCATATGAATCATAGAAGAACTGGTTAAGAATGATATACAAAGGATTGTAATTTCTAATTTTCACTATGAGCTACAGATTTCAAAAGTACCCCAAGAAAGGTTAAGATACTCGATGAGTGTTTTAACATACTTCCATTTTCCAAGTAATACTCCATGAGCTGCTTATAGAGATATAATACTTGTAATCAAGCTGCAAAACCACTTGTTAGATGATTCAATTTATTCATGAAGAAATATATAAAAAGAAAAAGAGTCCCTTGTAAACAATCTATTAGAAATGAATTTTATTTATTCAAAGAACACACATATTTACATATATACAAGTGATAATAACCCAAAATACTTTTCAAGGATTAGGAGGAGGAGGAATAGCTTCCCCTTCGACTAATTCCATTTCATTCTGCTGCAAAACATTTTGTATAAAATCTTGTTTAGATTTCAACTGGTGATAACGTCCGAAGTCTATGTCCATTTACTACAAAGGAAATTTGTGAGCCATCAATTGTTTTAATTTTTACTGACCCATTGTCAAAAGCTATAACTACTTCATATGGGCCCATCCAACGAGTAGTTAACTTTCCTTTGATATTTTTAAACTGTGAGTTGAATAGTAGTGCCCAATCTCCAGTTTTAAACTGCTTTTGCTTAATGAATTTATCATTCCATGTCTTTCGTTGATTCTATATTAGCATGGTTCTTTGGAGTGCATCTTGTCTAATCTCATCTAATTCATTAATCTGCAATATCCGTTGTTTCTGTGCTTCATCGAAATTCATGCCTAATTGTGCTGCCATACGAAAGGTTTTAACTTGAAATTCAATAGGTAAAAGGACTTGTTTTCCATACACTAACTCATAGGGGGTATGTTTGGTAGTGTTTCTCCATGTTATTTTATAGGCCCATAAAGCCTATGGGAGTCTATCTACCCAATCCTTATGATGTAAGTGAATGGTTTTCGTTAAAATGGCTTCTAATATTTTATTACTCGATTCTACCTGACCATTAGCCTAAGGGTGATAAGGTGAAGAATGCAGTGTCGAATGCCATATTTTATAGTAAGTTCTTTCATTAATTTAGAAGTAAATTGAGTGCCTTGATCTGTGACAATTTCTCTAGGTACACCAAACCGGGTGATTATTTCTTCATATATGAATTCTACCACTGATTTCTCGATAGCTCTAAACAAAGCTTTAGCCTCTACCCATTTCGTGACATAGTCCATGCAAACTAGAATATATTTCTTTTTACGAGACATGGGATAAATTGGTTCTTAAAAAATCAAGAGCCCATTTCGCAAAGGGTTCAATCATGACTTGGGGTTGTAGGGGCATTTGATCAAATGACGTAGGCCTACCCATTATTTGGCAACTATCACATCCTTTGACATATTTGGCAGCATATTTAAAAATGATTGGCCAATAATAACCAGAATGTAATACTTTGTATGTCGTCCTCTTATCATAAAAATGTCCTCCACATGGTCCATCATGGCATGCATGGAGGATGTTTGTCATTTCATCATCTCGCATGCATCATCGAATAATAATATCTAGACCAGTGCGGAAGAGATCGTTATCAACCCAAGAATAATTGGAACTCTGAACTATAATGCGACACTTCTCATGTGGGGACAAATGGTTTTGTATTTTCCCAGTTGCTAAATAGTTGGCAATATCTATGAACCAAGGGTATGAACAGATACAACAAATAGATGTTCATCAGGAAAAGTGTCATCAACGAGTTTAGTACCGTCTTCATGTTGAATACGGGAAAGGAAATTTGCTACTAGATTTTATTTACCAGGTCGGTCAATGACGCTAATGTTAAATTCTTACAATAAAAGAAGCCACGGAGTCACTCTACCATTGGTAATTGGTTTATTCATTAGAAATCTAACGGCAGAGTGATCGGTATGCACAAAAACTTCATAACCTGTAGTATAATGGAGAAAATTATTAATAGAATAAACTACTGCAAAAAATTCTTTTTCAGTAACAGTGTAATTAAGTTCGGCAGGAGTCAAATTCTTACTAATAAAATGGCACAAGGTGCTTGTCCCTCTTTTTGTTCGAGGACTCCTCATATGGCCGTATCAGAGGCATCGGTGGATATGTGAAAAGGAAGGGACCAATTGAGACCCTTGAGTATTGGTGCCACCAATAGTTTAGCTTTTAGAATTTCAAAAGTATTTTGATAAGATTCTGTCCACTGGAATTCTATGTCCTTTATAAGTAATTTAAACATTGGTGTAGCTATTTTAGTGAAATTTTCAAAAAAGCAGCGGTAATAGCCTGCATGACCAAGAAAGCTTCTTACCTCTTTCTAAGTTTTGGTACAGGGAAGGCCAACAATTACTTCGATCTTCGCAAGATCTACCTTATTTCCTTTGGAGGAAACATGGTTTCCTAAAACTATACCTTCTATCAGTAACATTTTACATTTTTCATGACTACGGGATAAATTCATTTTTTGACATCGGATCAAGACCTTCTCAAGGTTGTCAAGGGATTCTTGAAAAGTATTACCATAGGCCATAAATTCATCCATGTATACCTCCAGACAGTCATGTATAAGATCAGAAAAGATCCTAAGACTGCTTGCTGAAAAGTGGCAGGTGCATTACATAGGCCAAATGGAAAAACTCGATAAGTGTATGTTCCCCAAGGGCATGTAAAAGTGGTCTTGTCTTGATCTTCTGGTGCTATTAAAATCTAGTTGTAACCACTATATCCATCAAGAAAGGAAAAATATTGTTTACCAGACAGGGTATCTAACACTTGATCAATAAAAGGTAAAGGAAAGTAGTCTTTAAGTGTAGCTTTGTTTAGTTCCCTAAAATCAACACAAATGCGTCATTTCCTTGTGACTTTCTTTGGGACTACTACTAAAGGAGATACCCATTTACTATCAGAGATAGGATAGATGAAACCAATAGTGAGGAGTTTTGTAATTCTTCTTTTACTATATCCTTTAGAGCAGGATTCATCCTCCTCTGTGGCTGCCTTACAGGTGACATGTTTGGATCCATATAAATATGGTGAATACAGGTTTCAAAGTGTATTCCCTTCATATCAGTGTATTCCCATGCAAATTCTCCAGCTTGTTTCTTAAGAACCTTAAGCAGTTGTGCTTGTTGGTTTTCACTTAACCTTGCGTTTATATGTAGAAATGTTTCAGGGCCAACCTCACAAGGTATGCCATAGGGTCTTGTATGCTCTTCAATCATGAAGACACAAGGTGTCTCTATAAACATTGAGAGATCCATATTCTCTTGATACTCATCTCCAAAGATATGATCAAATTGAGCAAAAGATTGAAGAAAATCTGTACAAGTTGTTGAAGAAACAAACTGATTTAATACATTCTCAGTGGTCTGCTCTTGAAGTTCCTAGGAGAAATCATTAGGAAGGGATAGGTCATCAAGGTCCTCATCCCCAAAAGAACAATTTAACCACCATGAGTTTTCATCTATTGGTTGTGTTGAGGGGTATAAAATAAGTCTCTGTGTAGAAAACCCATTGGAAATAGTCATCTCTCCATCCCTACATCCTATAAAAGCATTTGCGGTAGCTAACCATGGTATTCCCAAGATAATAGGATGCCCTTTAGAAGTATCATTTGATTCTATGACCATAAATTCGATAGGGTATTACCATGAGGCTACTGATACAACAATGTCATCCAAGACTCCAGCAGGTTTTATCGTAGTACGGTCTACTAGTTCTAGGATGGAAGGAGTAGGTCAAAGAAATTGTCCTAACTGTAAAACTTATAAAACTGCGGTGGTCATCATGTTTATAGTGGATCCTAAATCGATTAATGTATCTTCTATGGCGATGTTGTTTATAATTACAGTCACTACTGGGGCTCCTAGATTTGTATATTTTACAATCCGGGACTGACCTGTCATACATTTAGACATCTCTCCTATAACATGAATTGTAAGAGGGTCCTTTTGCTTCTTTCATGAGCATTTAATGCATAGCTCCTTTATTACCTTGCTGTATATTGGTATGTCTTTGATAGCTTGTAATAGAGGTATTTTAATACATATATTCTTTAATTCATTCAAAATATTGTACTCCAGATGAACTACAGGTTTTTCTATTACTAGTGTTTCTGGAAATGGAGGAACTCTTTGCTCCTAAATAATTTCTTGCAGAGGATGGGTGTGTACTGGAACCTTTGGAATGTTCACATCCTCCAAAATAGCATCATTCACGGGTTCATTCGAATCCTCTTCTTCTTCATTTGGTTCATGAATGATGACTAATGACTTGGGTTTATCATTCACAACTCTTCCCGATCGTAATTGAATTTCATGTATAGGTGCAGTTGAAATAAGGTATGATGAAAGAGTTTGCAACTCAATGTTGTTAAGAGCTTGAGTTGGTTTATTATTAGGGTTAGGTATCGGTTGCAAAGGTAATAATGTCGATAGAGGAGGATTTGTGTTCTAGAAATGATGAGGTTGTCGTATGATAAAAGGAACTAGAGGTATAAATCCAAGCGAAATTTGCTGGAAATTTGTTTGGTGCTGAGGATAAGGATGATTAGATGCAGGGACAGGTTGTGACTAAGGATATGGTTGTCCTCTCCATCCTTGTGACCAATATTGTTGTTGTGGAAATTGAGGAGGAGGGTACTGAGGTGGCCAATTCTGCCAACTTGAATTGTTCCATTGTTGAGGTGGTTGATATGGAGGATAATAGAGTAGAGGTTGCGGTGGAAAGTTTTGATATGTTGGTTGGTCTCTATGTAACCAAGGAGGCCTCCTAGATGTTTCAGCTACATCCCCACTCTTATAGATGGCTTGCAACCCAGGAAAGGATGGGCAGTTATATGTTGGATTTTCTTCTATACAAATGTGACATAGGAGATGTTGTTTAATGGACATTCCATTTGGGGATGTTTAGTCCTACATCTTGGACAAAAGATATTCATTACTGCTCATTCTTCATCCTTCCTTTTCTTGGCTTGTAAAGCATCTAGTTGAGAACCCATTGCTCCTAAGATGTCATTTTTGAAATTCTCCAATAGGTTTCCTAACTCTACTCTTGTGAATCCACTTGAACTAGGAATGTTTCCTCTTACATTTCTACAGTAAGGCTCTCGAAAAAAAATTGCAACTTCCCCCCTACTCCTAGAATAATTTTTACACATCTCACCGATTTGTGTAAAAGTTTTATGAGAAATATTTCCAGCCGCCATGAGATTAAGACTTTCTAACAAGTCCTTGGAGATCCCCTTAAGGAAAAGTGTGCGCACTACATCTTCTTGGAGGTCACTATATTTAGATTTATGTAATGTATAAACGAACCTTTCTAGATAATCCTCCAAGCTCTCATCTTCAAGTTGTTGTATTTTGAATATATCATGTTGAGAGTCCTGTGGGTTCGCAATACTCTTGATATTTTTGCAAGAACGAAGTTTTCATATCATCTCAAGTCCTGATAGTGAATTCTCCTAATCCCATGAACCATCTCAAGGTGGAATCTTTTAGTGTAGCAAGAAAGTGTTTTAGTTTGTGAGCATCTTGTAGATAATTATAGCTCCTGCAAAGGATATCGAACTCGAATAGGAATGTGTTCGGTTCCTCATTACCTTTTCCATAGAAAGTAGGTAAGGAGGAAGGAGGGATGTTCTTCATAGTTACATCCTGCATCGTGTCTAAAATAGGGACCCCAAAGGTAGCCTCAATTCAATTTTCTCCTTCTCCTTCGTCATTTTTAACTTCATCATGATCTTCGTTCTCTCCTCGTCTCTCCATATAAGCTGGATTCTTAACATAAATATAACTAGGAGGCTCCTTTCGAGGTGATAATGGGGCATCCCAACGTTCTTTTTCGGGAGAGATCTTCCTCTGATCAACCGTGTTTCTATTGAATCCTAGAGGGATAGTAGGTTCTACTATGGAAGTTTCAATTTGTGAGATGATTGGATCTACAAAGTCTCCAAAGAGAGCTTTTACTTGGGTAGGATCAACAAAGTCAACGAAATTCGGATCTCCTACTAGTGAAAAAGTTGTATTATTTGGATTCAAGACTAGTGGAGGGTTAGATATATCTAGTGGCTGATCCTCTTGATCTTCCTCAGGGATGGGGTCCTTAGAGCCTCCTGTAAAAGTTCCTTCTCCCTCTATGGCTTCCCTAGTAAGATCCCCTGGGAGGGTTTTTTTCGGTTTCCGGGTAGAAATACCTCCTATAAGCGTCTTTCGATACCTTTCTGGTGAGTTAGTAGTTGGTGAATTACATCCCTTATGGAAGTTAGTAGGGATTTGAATAAGTTTTCCTGTTTAAACAAATCTATCCTGAGGATCTCTAAGTCTACTCATGAAAAATTTAAACTAAATAAAACCTATGCTACCACTTTTGTTGGATTTGGGGGCGTTGTTATAATAGACGCGCAGGTTCTTACCTCTCGTCTTACCGCTCCCCCGCCACCAACCTATTGCTAAGATTCATACGGAATTCTACTCTACCTTACAGAACAACTCCCCGGCAACGACGCCAAAAATGTTGGGTGTATTATAACGTCTAGATTAATTCACCTAATATTTAATTATTGACCGAGCTTGGTAGGCTTAGAGGTGACACAAAATATATGCGAAGGTAGAGGGGTTCCTATGGTGTCGTGGAAATATTTTAACAAACAAAAGATCGAAAGATCTTTCAAAATGAAAAACCGAGTCAAACTCCTAACAATTCAATTATTAAGGTAATTAAACCGAAACAAAATATTAAACTAAATAATTGAAAATTTGTTCTATAAGTAAATAACTTTAAACTGAAAATGACACTATCAACAATTAACTTTTCGAAATAGGAAACTAAGATGCAAGGAAGACCTAACTAATAAGCAAGTAGAAAACATAATAAAATAAGCAAGTAGAAAACTTAATAAAAAGAATTAAACAGAAAGAAACAAGTAGAAAACTTAATAGGAATATCTTTGAATTTTGTCCTACAACTCTCTTTTAGTAATCACACAGTGAAAAAGGAATAACCTAAAAACATACTAAGGGTAACACATACAATACTGAAATTTACATGCAAATGGAAAAATCAATCCAAAGGAATAAATTCAAAATAATGCATCAGTAAAGAGACATCAGAAACAAATTCAAGAAACAAAACATAAAATAGATTAACACATACTCAAGGTGAAAAGAAGTAAAGTAACTTTTAATAAATAACCTAAAACAATCCAATTTAACTTTGATGTTAAATAGAACTATCATCTGACTATCTTAGTCAAAGTATGTTTCAAATACTAAAGAAACCGAACTAAAAACAATCTCAAAACACATTAAAAACCCTCAAAACGAAACTATGGACTGAATGACATCGACTGAACTATAGGTCTGAAAGGGGTGGCTGAATGACAGTTTAAACAGGATGTCTGAATGACAGTTTGCACAGTTAAAATGGCAGAAATTAACCTAAATGATCTAATCTTCAGCTAAATTCGTGCAGATGTAAATCTAATGCATAAAGACAATAAGTAAACCTATTTATTAAGCAGATTGACCAATGAAATTAACTTTAAAAAATTCATGAACATAAAGAAATCATTAAGAAATAAACTAGAATTTAAATTGCATAACTTGTAACAGAAAGGAAATAAACAGAACTTAACCTATTTAACTTTATAAAAGCAAACTATTCTATTTCTTGTAAATAAATTGAACAGTAAACTGGAAATAAAATGACTGAAAGTAAATTTGAAAGTAAACTATGTGTGCAATTTATCTATTTAATTATGGAAATAAAATTCATTACAGGAAGCAAATGAAATAATAAAACTAACTAGAAACAAAACTAACTACAACAAAAAATATGAAAGAAATAAACAAGAAAAAGGAAGAAACCTCTGGTTGATGAGGGGCCCTCTCAGCAATCAGGGGTGATGCCTGGCTAAATTCTACTCAAACACAATCATCAACAGCAAAGCATACAGCTCTTTATTCAAACGATGGAACCGGAATACAATGTGCTCAAGAACAACAAATCAAAGCATGAACTAATAAAACTGCGAGCTAGCTGAGCTCTCACGTAGAGGCTGGTATATATAGTTGTTTACATAGATGATCAAGTCAACCCTTTAGTGGTCGACTTCTCTCTAAATTTAGTCGATCATTATGACATCTAACAAATCGCAGGCCAACGCACAGTCATCCTCCCTTCTTCAGTGTGAGTCTGGTTCTATTCATTGGACAGTGTAACGCACAGACTCCTTCTCCACTGCAAACGGTTCTCTGATGTGGCGCACAACTCCTTCCTTAGCGTAGCAGGTGGACTGGTGGCGAGCATAGGAGAGCGCATGGGTGAGCCTTCTTAAAAAAAAGGTTAAATACAACAACCCAACACATGGATTGTCGGTGAGGTGTCGACGAAGGAGGCTGCAAGCTGGCGGATCATCTAGAAACAAGTTTCATTACCCAAGCGCATGGACAGTAAACAATCCGCGTGTTGTTTCAATCGTTTTAATGCCTAAAATCAATTCTCAATAGTGCGCAATCTGGTTAACGATCTAGATGGAAAGACGAATAGCGAGCTGGATATGTTGGGCGCAGATCTAGGACGAACGAAATGTTTGTTTGTTGGTGCCCTTCAGGACTGTGGTCTGTAGTAATAGCTTTTAACACCTGGAAAAATACCAATGAATATCGCGCAGCGAGCTGGATGACGAGCTAGACGTGCTATGCGCATGGCAAGTTGAATGTGAGCTTGTTGTTAATTTGTCCCAAAAATATTTTATTACCTGCAAACAAATATACAAATCAATTAATATATCAAATGAGCTTCAATAATGTCAATTTTAATTAATAAAATCATAAAATGATAATCATAAATGGATTTTATATAAACCTTAAATCCATACATACCTAGGCTGAATAGTGATCTTTGTGACATAAAGTATGCAAAAAGATAATAAAACATATGTTTAAATGAGTGATTTACTTGTCAAAAATGATAACAAATCTAGTATCAACAGAGACTGTTTTATTCAGTTGAGTCGCGAGCACAAAGGGGAAGTCACGATCCGTCATGGAATAATAATATTGATCGAAATTAAGTAAAGAACTGTATTCTTGCAGATGGTGGTGGTGTTATCGTGGAATGATCCATTCGCTTCCAGTAGCTGTAGCTATTCGGATATGTTGAAGAGCAGGTAAACTGAAGCAACCGGAAGAAAGTGGTGGAAAATTCGGTGGAATGAGGAGCTCTGAATTTTGGATCTCTAAAGCAGAGATGCATGATCAATGAACAGCAAAGTAGATGTCAGATATGAGTAGAATGATGATTTGACAATTCAGATTGACTTGACAGAGTGACAGATAAGTGATTAACATATCTTGTGACCAAATATACTAAGTAATTACAAGCTGGGTCTTCTACATATTTTCTTAGTTGGATCTAAGAAAAGACCAAGCTGAGTCTTGGAATAGAATTAGGTGCTTCAGATTCCGTAGGTGTTGAATTACCTCACGGTTGTAGCTAGTTGAACAATTATAAAAGATTACAAAACTATATCTTGTGTCTCTTGCATGGTGTTGTTGATAATGTGTTTTATTTGTTGAATGACATATGGTAAATTGTTTATTGAAGCATAGTCTATTGATGAATATGATATTGAAGTGAATGTGAAATGATGATATAAGATTTAGAGTTTGAAGAAGTTGAAATTGGAATAAGTGTAAGCTCATTGATTCACCCCCCCTCTCAGTGAGCCATTGTGTCTAACAAGGGGGATAATTTAACCAAATCTGCTAAAAAAAATTGTAAAATTAAATCTGAGAAAATAATGAAAATACAAAAATAAAAATAATATAGTTTGATAGAAAGAGTGTAATTAACGAAAACTAAAAGATGTTAAAACAAACAAACAAACATAAATATGTGAAACAAATTTGAAATACAATGATAAAAATATAAAGTTTGAATTAAATCAAAATCGATAGAAGCAAAAGGAAAAGTATGAAAAAAATGATTATAATAATTATAAAGTTTTGAGAAACCTAACAAAAAGGGATGTGGACAGTCCAAAAAGTTTAAGATTTTAAATTGAGGTGTAAAAATGTTGTAAGCTAAGAAAATTAAAATAAATTGGAATTAAAATAAAGTAAATTAAAGGGGTGAAGTGGGAAGGGTGGTTAGGGGTTTGAATACTACCTTAATGATATGAATGAATGAGATGATGGATTAAAGGTTTTTAGGATTGACTTAGCTTATAATCATCTTCTCAATTAAGTTTGTTTGTATATATTTTTTTATTTCTAGAGCTTTAGTAGAGTATTAAGTTGTTGAAGCGAAAACCTTGGTTTGATCAAAGCAAATATTGTGCTTGAAATTAAAGGAATGCTTTGCAATATCATATTTGTTTATTTGAATGTGATTGGTATCTCCTAAGTGTTCTTTAAGACATGTTTGGATGGATCTATGAGTTTTTCCAATGTAGATTTTGCCACATAAACAGGGAATTTGATAGATGCCTTAGGAGAGAAAAGGTTTGGATTGTCTTTCATATTACTAGATCATTTTTTATAGTTGAGCATCACTTTATTTTTGCAACAACAACTCAAAAACGTAAGTGCAGTACCCTTTCGGTTAGTTGCTCTTCTAATTTACTAAATTGTTGATCTTTTAATTCAATCAGTAGCTCCTCATTTTCAGCTAGTAACTCTCAAGGTTTTTGGGCATGTATTCCAACCCTTGCAAATTACAAACTATCCTATCGTCACCTTCCCTCCTCAACCGGTGCCTCACTTATTGGCCCTCCTACACTTTCACATTATCCCTCAACCTTTGCTTTCCCTCCCTCATGTTGTACTCATGTAACCAACCACGCACTACATTCTTCAGCTAATTCCGCCAACACTGCTCGTGATTTGCACCACCCCCCTTCTCCATATGTTCACACGCTCTCATCACCTTCAATGCATCCACACTCTTCGATTCATGCCCTCTCATCACTTTCAGTGAGTCAACCCTCCTTGTTTCATGCCCTCTCATCACCTTCAATGCATTCACCCTCTTCATTGCACACTCCATTAATCCTCGACTCCTCTCCTTGCACTCACAATCTCCTTCCTTGCAACATGGAAACCCCTCACCCAACCTCCTTAACTCCCCTAGATCACCCTCCTCTCCTCCTTTCACGCCCACTTTACCCTCTCACCTAATTCCTTGCTCCCCTCTCTCTTCCTCACAAAACTCTCCTCTAATTTTCACCCCTCTCACCTCTCATCCCCCTTCATTCTAAAATCCTCAATTACACTCTTCTCTTTCCACAATGTTGTCTCCTTATGCTCCATCCAGTCCTCGATTACACCCTTATTTTTCCACATCACTCCCTCCTTATTCTCCATCTATTAAACCTTGTTCTCCTTCCCCTCATAACCCCTCTTCCCCAACTCTCTCCCCCCTTATTCTTCTCACACTAAAATTCTTCCTTCCATGGTTTATAATTTAGATTCAAACTCTCCACCCAAACTTGTAGTTCCCTTCCTTTATCACAACCTCTCTCTACGCTAATATCAATCACAATATCATTCTCTACCTCAATCCTAGTCTCAATCACCATTATTCACCTCACTCCAAAAAAGGTTTTAATTTTGCAATTGTTCCCTGACACCTTCCCATTGAGGATATCTTGTGTTCCAGCGTATCTATAACCCCCCAGCTTCCTTCTCATGAAGCAGAGGAAATCCGTGATGATTGCCTCTTAAGTTTGTCATACTCCCTAAACCTAACCTCTCCAAAGATGAATTCTTAGCGCTAAAAAACCTTAATCCCACCCTAGATATTGTAATTGTAAAGGAAAATAAAGGCAATTCCATTGTCATTATGAACTCGTCCGATGACGAATCCAAATTCCTTGATCTCTTATCTTCTTCTTCTTATAAACCTCTCTCTTCCAATCATATTACTAAAATTACTAACCTAGTATCCAAAGCTATTAATTCCTTTTCCCTCAACCCCATAATAAAAAATCACATTCTTCCCCACAATCCCCAACCTCCAAGAATTTATGTCTAGTCAAAAATCCATAAGAAAAACATTCCTCTTCATCACATTGTCAGCGCCATCAAAGCCCCTACCCATGCCTTATCCCGGTTACTTACAGAGAAACTCAAACCATTCACCAATCGAAGTCAATATTTCATTAAGGATTCTACTGGATTTATTCACAAAATTCATAACACACCTTGACTTTATTCACAAAATTCATAACATACACCTTGACAATCATGACCTAATGGTTATGTTTGATCATATATCTCTTTACCAAAGTAAGTGTTCCTGATTCCCTTGACCTTATCTCTAACTTAGTAGATAAAGAAACCGTTCATCTTGTCAAGTTTCGCCTTACTTCTACCTTCTTATGTTTCAATGATAAGTTCTATGGTCTAGTAAACATCTTTGGTATTTTTTAATAAAAATAAAATGAGTACCAATGAAATGCTCCATAGTTTAGATAACTAATTAAACAAAAATCATTTTGGATAGACAACAATAATAACACAAAATGTATACTAGGAAGGCTCTTGTTCTATGTCAACCTAGTGAAATGAATGGAGGTCAAGATTTCATTTAAAATATAAAGGGAAAGAATAATTTTATTACATATTGACCTAATGGGGTCATGGTTTCATTTCAAATCTGATAGGTAATAACTCCCGATTCAATTTATTCCTTTGCTAATGCACATACTTATACAAATCATATGACGGTTGTGTTTCACCTTCTGCCCAGCGTTTTCGGCTTCCTACTATTCAAATTTATTTATTTATTTACAATATATAATCCTTGACGAATTATATTCTAACAATCCCCCTCTTAATCCGAAAGGGTGTTCGTAAGTCCGAGCATGTTTCTGAATCTTTCAAACTTTTCTCGTCCAAGCGCTTTGGTGAAGATGTCTGCAACTTGATCATTTGTGGAACAATGTCGAAGATGGACTGTCTTGGCCTCTACATGATGTCGAATCAAATGATACTTTGTGTTGATGTGTTTGGTTTGATCATGGAATCTAGGATTCTTAGCCAACTTGATTGCAGAAGTATTGTCGACCAATAATGGAGTGGAATTTTCTTGTTTTTCTTGCAAATCTTCAAGTATCTCCCTGAGCCATACTATTTCTTTCGTTGCTTCAGCTGCAACCACATATTCTGCTTCTGTTGTTGAATCTATTGGAACTGAATGTTTGCGTGATCTCCATGAGACAGCTGCTGATCCAAGACTCATAGTGTATCCAGAATTTGATACTCCTGTCTCCTTATCGCCATCAAAATCTGAGTCTGAGTACCTAATAAGTTTGAAGTCATCCACTTTAGAGTACTTGAGTCCAACGTCTTGAGTCCCATTCAAGTATCTTAGAACTCTTTTTGCAGCTGACCAGTGTCCTTCACAAGGTTTATGCATGAACCTTGAAAGTATGCCAACAACATAAGAAATATCTGGTCTAGTTGTTGTAAGGTAGATAAGACTTCCTACAAGTTGTCGATACTTGGTCGCATCTTCAAATTCTTTTCCTTCGCTTGATGTGAGCTTCATTTTTTGTTCCATTGGAGTAGAGATAGGTTGCATTCTGTCATGCAAAATTTGTTTAGTAGTTCTCCAACATATTTTTTCTGAGATAGGAATATGTACTTAGGATGTTGAGTGACTTCAATTCCTA
>LPNX010874589.1:141528-191096 GCA_001517045.1 Pseudotsuga menziesii
TACAACAATACAAGAATCAGAAGATTTACTAGCATCTTGATTTTTATTGTCATCTTTCTTCTCGTTATGCTTGTCTTTGATGGAGTCCCATGAATCCCAACACTGATCTGATGTGTGTCGAGTCTTTCCACAAGGCATGCACTGCAGATCTGATCTTTTGCTGAAGTTGTTTATGCCCCCTCTGCCTCTGAAGTTTCTTCTTCCTCTGCCTCTCTTGCTGCAATCTGCCTTGGAAAGGTCTTTGAACCGATTCTTTGTTTTCTGAACAAAGTCAAGGGATTCTTCGACAGGCTCGCTTGATTTCTTGATCTTTCTAGACCATTTTGGATATGTTTCCTTGCCAGTGAGGACATCACCAACAATAGATGCTATAGATTGCATCTTTTACAACTGTTAGTGTAATTTACAATATTGATCTTGATATGACAAAGAGAAATAGAAAAACAATAACCTTGCAGGTCTACAGTCTCTGCCAAGGTGATTTACAATCTTGATATGCTGTCAATAAGCAAATTTGTTGGTGGCAATCTCATACACGAATGCAATTCTTGCATACTTCTTGCAGCATAATGAAATAAAATTGAAATTCATCAATTCAATTCTTTATGCAATCAACATGATGGGCAGTCGCAACAATCTTCAAAATAATTCTTACAAGTGACAGAAGGGTCGAGTCTCAGCAAGTCAATATTCAGCTGTCAACAATCTTCTTAACCAGTGTGGTCACAACTTCAATCTCAAAAATCCATCTTCAAATCAAAAAGAGGAAAACACTTCTATGCATATACATTTTACAGTACTAAAACACTATGCATAGTATTCATGAGCCTCTTCTTTTAATTCAAACAGTAATATATGCAGACCATGCACAAGATAGGGCATAAATTAGGGTTTTTAAATTCCCATCAGTAGCAGCAATATTTAAAATACTTCTTACAGCCTTCTGAAAGAATATCAACCACATAAGAATGTCTCAAATCTCAACATCCATTACACAGTCTCAAATCACAGCATGCATTATATCAGTCTGGCAGCATACATTATATCAGTCTTCACTATATCAGTCTCGCAGCATACATTATATCAGTCTTCACTATATCAGTTAATATATTTTGCAGTCACGGTCCATCAAATCGCAGTCACGATTCATTAATACACATTGACCAACCATAGACTTCACACAAAAAATCTAGGGTTAATTTAGGGTTTTTTTTGTATTCCCAACGGTCACCAGAGTTTTACCTCCAACGCAGCCTCAATGTTGTGCAGCGAAATCGCAGCCTCAATGTGACTTCAGTCTTCAGCATAAATATTATCACCACTGATCACAGCATAGATCACAGCATATACTCAACGCATATCACAGCATATACTCAACATATATGCATATCGCAGCATAGATCTTCAGCATATACTCAACGCATGTCCTTCGAATGATAGCACAAAACTTCAAACCCTTCACGCAGCTTCAATCAACAGCTTCATGCTAGCAGTGTCCAGCTTCACGCAGGTGTCTCCAATCAGGCAGTCTCTAACGCAGCCTTCAACGCACGAATAGTCTTCAGTGCACAACTCATAATTCAAAGGTCTGAGCTCGAAGGTCTTCACACAATAGAGAGTGGGGTCGCAACACAAGAGCGTCTTCAAGCAGCACCACGATACACGATCTCTATGCAACAATCATTATCTTTATGCCGCAATCACAATAGTTATGAAAACACAGATGGAGAGTCTAGGGTTTATGCTGCATGCTTCCGGTCCAGCTCCAATGCTTCAACAATCTTCCACGATGGTAATGCTATCAATTGCTTCCAATCGTAGGTCTTGTTCATATATCAATTGTAGGTCACAGCAACTCAACACTTAAAGCAGCATGTGGATCTCAAGCCCGTAGGGAGCAGCAACACCAATATGAGACAATATCCCAGCACTCTCTCATGAAATCGCAGCTCTCACAATGTCAAACACACCAGTCTTCACGGAATATGAGAAATTTTGCAGACGGTCCTCAAAGAACTCGTAGCAACAACAATATGCAAGAGGAGGAGGGCAACTCATTCAGCTCAAGAAATTAGGGTTGAGAAGAGAGCAGTCTGGAAAATGAGGCAAATGAGAAGAGAATAACACATACAAATGAATGCGCACAGGCTGGCAAAGAGAAACGCATGCAAATGGCAGACTGGCAGTCTGGCAATGGACTGGCAAGCAGAATGCCAGGACTAAAATGCAGCAGGAGTTATGGCAGGCAACCAAGCTCTGATACCACTGATAGGTAATAACTCCTGATTCAATTTATTCCTTTGCTAATGCATATACTTATACAAATCATATGACGGTTGTGTTTCACCTTCCCCCCAGCCTTTTCGGCTTCCTACTATTCAGATTTATTTATTTATTTCCAATATATAATCTCTGACGGATTATATTCTAACAAAATCCAAACATCATGTTCATATTTTAGCTCTAACACTTAATTGCAACTTTGATTACAAATAGTGCTTCATATGTAAATTTTGATACGATTTCACTAATACATAATCTTCAATTTTTACCTTTGGTGATATTTGTTAATGGACAATCTACTCAAGCAGACTTGAGCAAGATCTCCCTAGTCCAAGTGGATCTAGAAAAAATAACTACATGATACAATCTACTGTCCTAGATCAATAGAGATGCAAGTTAAACATATATATCACTTACCCTAGGTCTGCAAATCCTTTTCATCTTCGTTGATCTAAGCTCCATAGCTCTTAGATCTCAAGCTGCAAAACCATGTAGAGCAAATGGAAACAAGAAAACAATACCAGCATATCTAAATATGAATTGATCTAAGCTAACAGTTAAGGAAGAAATCTCCAAACATTATCAACACAACAATATTTATGGAAATAGTTTGTATTACTATAATAATGAGAAATACATAGAGAAAGAACGTCACAACCTAATCCTCAACTTTACAAGCTTCCATCCATCAATCCAAGTCAAGCCTCCAAAGAATGATGTTTTGAGTCCCAAAGGATGAGTAGAGATGACCTAGGAAATTCCACCAGCATAAGAGTACTATATCCCCTTCCTCTCCCACCATGGAGAGAGGCTTCATATTTATAAGGCTAAAGGGATAGAGTAGGTTGAAGATTAAAGGGAGAGGTATGAGGGATCCTCCCATTAAGTTAGGGAACCGAATTCCAACTCTCCTAGTAACTAGGGATAGACCTCCATGTCACCAAGCTTCGATAAATGGCTCGAAGATTCCATTTATCCATTCTAATCACCCCTTGCACACCCTGGATGAAGGCAAAGAGTGCCAAAGAAGGGTTGGCACATGCTACAAGAGGGATAAGTGTGCCAATGGCACACCCTGTCAAGGTTAGACCTGTGCCACCTAGGGTCTGGCGCTTCCTAACTAATGGTAAGGTGCTCTAGCCTACTTAAAGGAGGTAGAAAGCTACAGAAAGCCTCATACTCAGTGTACTTTAGCTAAGGGAACTTTAGGGATTTAGGCACAAAGTTGACGCATTACTCATGATGATGATATTTTGGTATAACAAAATGCCCCTCAAAGCATGAAGCTAGAGGAATGCATTTGTAAAGTGAAGAATCGAAGGCAAGGGTATTGGTTGTAAGTTACTGCAGTACCACCAACTCATGTCTCACATGACTCATAACATGGTTTCCGACCAATACATTGCAGATCCATGGCAGTAGAGACCAACTGGACACAATCATGGCTAATAGACACAAGCGTAGATCCATGATGAGATGATAACACGACCACAACCAATACAAAGTGGATCCATGTAATATGACTCAAACAAACTCCATCGCAACCTAGGCAAGATATCATTTAGCCCAGAGGTCTTTAGACTGAACCCGCAACGATACGAATCTAACCATGTGATTACAATGCCTTGATGTCGAACATGGTATAAACCACTTGATTATCAGTGATTGATGTATACAGTTAACAAGTGCGAGGGAGATCACCATTGATGTCAATGATTCCCAAGGTATTTAAGTACATTCTCCCAAGTGTGAATAAAGGACTTGAAATCGAACACTCAGTAGAATCTTCCAGTCATAGGTCATTGATGAAAACCTACTATGGAAAGTGAGGAAACCTGCCATTGAGGCATGCAGGCCAAGATACTTGATTGGTTTCTAGATTCAATCCTCAGATGATGCGTTGAAGTCGACAAGGATGAATATGCCGACGAAGGGCCATGATGTATCCCCCATCATCAACACGAAACGCGATCACAGATGTTTTAGAGTAAACCAGACAACAGAGTGATAGAAGGTAAGTTGACTGCAGATAGTGAACAGATGACCAAATCTCTCTCATAGGCATGGAATGACATGGCAGTACTGACTTGATGAGAATAATACCAATCCATTGATGCAACTGATGGCGGGAGCATTCTTGGACAACTCAAACGAGTAAAAAGACTCTAGGAATCAGCAGGACTCGAAGACAAAAGGATTACCCAAGTATTGAATGCATATGCAGATGAGTTCCATATTCAAGAGTAACTATGTACTGCCATAACTATAACGCAACACAAACTCTTCCCTTATCCCCATCACGATTGGCGAGTACCTCTTTTTTTTAACGAGTTCAAAGAGGGTAACAAACACTCGTTATAGCTCATCATGTGATGAGTCCATTCTCATATATTTTATGAACCCCAGAGATGAGAGGTTCGTTCCCAGAAAGGGTCCTTCATCATTTGATTTTATGATTCCAATGAAAGTAAACTCATTCGTCATTTCATGTTTAGAGAGTCTGAAATGTCTAAGAAGACTCCAAGATAGACTTTTTCGTAAATTTATTCTTTGAGGCCCGAAAAAGTATAAAAGTATACCCAGGAGAACTCTTCTAGTTAAGATCAACTAGAGTGTACCTTTCTCGTAAATGAGTCTAATCGATCTGAAAAAAATGGGTAAACTATCCTCGACTAGACAATCATTCAAATACTTTTACAAGCGTGAAAGCATCAAGTTCGCTTGGCGATCTTTTCGTATTTTAGGAGTCTGAAAAGAGATTAAAGGTAACTCCATAAGGGGAGTTCTTTTTTCATAATACAAATTTAATGAGTTTGGAAAACAGTAAAAGTGTACTCGATACCTCTTCGTTGAGTTTTTAACGAGCATGTCAAAGGTATAAAAGACGCTCGATACATTTTTCCTATTTGAATCCAGAGCACAAAAAAACGATAAAGTAAGCTCAAACCACTTTTCATGTTTTAACCAGATCACGAAAAATGAAAAGTAATCTCAACACAATCTTACTGTTTTTAACGAGCTCGAAGATTGGTTGAAAGAATACTCAAGGTATCTGCTTCATTTTTAAACAAGCTTGACACAAAATAGGAACTATGCTCAAAATGTTGTTTCATGATTTAGTGAGCTCGAAATTAAAAAGAAAGTATGCTCAAAAGTACTCCAATTGACGAGTGTCTTTCCAACATGATGTCCAGTGGTTGGTACTTTCCCCCAGTATAACTGTCAAGTAGCTTAACTCCAACATAATGTAAAAAGGTTGGATGCATGCCCTCCAAGATTCATTTAGTTTGCTTACTCTTTTCTAACTAAGTTTCGAGTTATTTCTAGGAAAAGGTTCACCATAAACGGAGGAAGAAAGTGGATCAAATGCTACAGGCAGATGAAATGAAGGTTCAAGTATTGAGACTAGTAAATGACTTGACACAATGAAAGAAACTATTTCATTTTTTAACAAGCTTGATAGGAAAAGGGAACTTTGCTGAAGGTGACCTGCTTCATTTTTACACAAGATTGAAACAAAAAATAACTATGCTTGTAGGGACCTATTTCATTTTTACACAAGCTTGAAACAAAAAAGAACCATGCTTGAGGACATCCATTTAATTTTTTAATTAGTTTGACACGGAATAGGAACTATGCTCGCTAACATCTATTTCATTTTTTAACAAGATTGAAATAGAATGAGAACTATGCTCGCTTTGAGTTCTTAGCCAACATGATGTCCATATGTTGGTGGGTTGCCCCCTTACATAAGAAGCTAGCAGCTTAACTCCAGTATGATGTCCAGATACTGCATACATGCCCCCAAAGCTTCCTCATGATGGGAAGAAGCTATCGATTTTCAAACGACTAAACTTCGTCATGATGTCCAGAGTCGAGAGACATGACAGGTGAAGGGGAAGGAACCACAAGAACATGTGGGACATTCTAGGAGTCATACGATGATCAAGTTTAACAAAGGAAAGCTGGTCAATGGTCACAATCTTCCCATCCTAGGGAAAATGCGTCCCTCGAAAGAGTGTGGACACTACATCATTCATGGCGTAAACATAATCTCTCCCAAGGAGAAGATTAAAATCTAAGGGACATTGGACTACCATAACATCAATACAGACAATTTTCCCTCCTAGCCTAATAGGTAAATGAGAAAGGATCCCTAAAGGTGCAGTAGCTCTTCGATTAAAAGCCAGTATCTAATTGGTGGTTGGCACAAGCTGAGGAGAACCTATAGCTTGCCAAGCAGTTGAGGACAGAATACTAATAAAAGCCACTTCATCAACAATAGTGTGAAGTATGATCTTTGTAGTAACTCACACAGATATTTGGAAAGGAACACTCGAAGGAAGATGAGATTTTGTTAGATTACTCCAATCAAAGGAAATAACCTCCGTACTTGGAGAGGATTCTATTGAAATCGACAAAATTTTCCCTTGCGTAGAACAATCTGAACTGACTACGAAAACTTCAGCCAGATTGATTTCGCTCTCAAATGGAAGAAAGGGACAAGACGAAGACTATGTCAAAATGACTACTTCAATCTCAACACTCTCTAATGAAAGAGTGGGATGGGGTGGAGATGACATCGACTCGACTACTTTAACTTCACTCTCCAAAGGAAGAGTGGGCTTGACCGAGGATGAAGCTAGATCAATCACTTTATCAACCAATGGGAGGTCAAGCAATAAATTACGATAACCTATTGGAAGTCATTGCTGAGGAACATAAATATATTCCAACAACTTTGAAGCTTCATCCATGCAAGGACAAAGGTAAGTAAGGTGCATGTCCTTACTCAACAAGCAAGTATATCGACTTTTCCTTTTCGACCCTTAACCACGGTCACTGGTTGATGGGGTATCATCAATATGATGACCAAAGACTGATGACATGGGTTCTTTGGAAGCCTCAGACTACACTTCTAACACTTGGGAAAGACTAGGACAATCCTTGAGAAGGTGATCACCCTTGCAAAGCTTGCAAGGGAACTTAGGTTTACGCAAATCGAAAATAGGTACATCAACACTCCCAGCACGATGATCAGTGACCGGTGGGTTTCCAACATGACGGTTAGAGGTTGGAGTTGTGACCTTCTGCTTAGTGTTCTTCTTCTTAGCCTTTCGTTTCATCTTCTTCTTACCCACCTGTTTATTAACATTAGAGTTTTCAACAGGTGAAGAGGAAGAAAAGCAAGTTGATTCAACATTCGACGAAGAAAGAGAAGGATTAACATGAGGTTGATGCTCATGCGGTGAAGGACCATGATCCGACACAAACGGTGCAATTGGTATAACAGGATTGGAGAATAACCATATTGGTAATCCTATAGTCAATCTGGGAATATTCAATGTGGCCATGAAGGTAGGACCAACACTTCCACAAGGAGGAGAAACAAAAGACATACCCTAAAAAGGGGTCTCTTGGTTGGTGGTCCCAGGAGAGTCTTCCATATCTAAACTCTCTAAGAATCTATGAAGTACCACACCAATCAAACACTAAAGTCTAAAAGCAACAAGAAAACTGTATGAATAGGAGTGGATGAAAAGTCAGGATCCTCACAGGATTTTCAAGGTGTCACAACTTGCTACATACTGCAGGGTCCAACAATAAAATGAGACAAGGAGAATTGGGGACATATCCTTGCTTAAATAGCCGACTACCTGGACGGTACGTGCATAGTAATCTCCCCGAGTGTTGTTCTCGGTGTATTGCGATGCCAAGATGACCAAATAGTTAACTCAGTTGGTTTGGGTATCCTAGAGGAGTCTCCCGATATACGCTAGGTACGTGGGAGCTCAAATATGTATTAGTGTTGTCTAATACACAACTGTTCGAAAGAGGTCTTCCTATATACCACTAAGTACGTGAATTAGCTTTCGATATACCTCAAGGGTATGTGAAAAACCGTTCGATATACCAGGAATATGTGGAAGAACCGCACGATCCCCGGGATGCAATGCATGCAAATAACAACAGCTCATATGTTTTAAGACGTCGAAACACGTCTCTAACTTACACATAACTACTAAATGATTTTAATCTAAGCTAGAGTTAATTTTATCTTGTGCGGTTAGGTGGATGCATGAGGTGTAGACAGTAAATGTAAAAAGAATGCAAATCCTAGCTACATGATGATGCACATTTCTCTTTCTCTTTCGATGAAAACTACCTAAGGTAAGGAGAGATTTTTTCTTTTCAAACCAAAACGGACCTAAGCAGTAATGAAAAGAAGAATTCCTTCCTAGAGTGAAACATCTCTAACTTTTTGCAATAATAAGCCAAAAAGCGCAATGAAATCGAAGATGCGACAAAGATGTTCTGAAATACAGAATAACAAAGCACTTCGATTTTCAAATGCATGTATCAAAATGGAACTTGATAACTAAATGCTCTTCATATCTACAAACAGAAAATGAGAGAATGTCTACAACACTCTAATCATTCAAAAGTCCCAAAAGAAGAATGACAAGCACCCAAACAACTCAAAGACACTCGAGAATTGCTCAAAATTTAACAAATGCAACCAAAACTCAAAGATTGAGTGGAGGAAGGGTTTGGTGATCAGATATAACAATCTAAACAAATCTAGTAATGTGCTCAGGGATTGCAAAATCGAACCAAAAGGTGGGGGATTGAAATTGCCCGCCACGGCCAAGTTACTCACTTGACTAGTAAAACATCCAAAATCAACAAAACCAAATCCAAATACAAACGATGTTGGGCCTAGGGGTTTTGTGACTATAATATGCAGCCTACATATCAAAATCAATCATACCAAAAGCCAAAAATGAAGGAAATCCCAGCTGATCCCTAAGCTTTAAGGGGTTGGTGCACCATAGGACACTGCACCAGAGCGTTGAAGAGGGGTTGGCTCACCTTGTACACATGCATGATGCTCTAGTGGCACAGTTAATATACAAGCAAAGTGTGCCAGCCTAACAGTGGCGCAGGGAAGACTCAGCCCATGTGCGCATGTCGAATAACAAGCAGCAAAAATGATAGATCTCCCAACGTAGAAGGGAAAAAGGCCTAATACTGATCCCAAAAAGAATCAAGGGAATCCAATAAAAAATTTAATGACAAAATCCAATGGTAGGAGGGTCTCAATAGGCTAGGAAATGGATTGATAATAAGACATGAAATAAAATCTATGGTTTTCCCCAGTATGGTCGCCAAATTTGTTAGTGGACAATCTACTCGAGCAGACTCAAGCAAGATCCCCCTAGTCCAAGCAGATCTAGAACAAATAAGTACAAGATACAATCTACTTTCCTAGATCAATAGAGATGAAAGCTAAACAAATAGATGACTTACCCGAGGTCTACAAATCATTTTCCTCTTCATTGATCCAAGCTCCAGAGCTCTCAGATCTCAAGCTGCAAAACCTTGTAGAGAAAATGGAAACAAGCAAACAGTACAGGAATATCTAAATATGAATCTATCTAAGCTAACGGTTAAGAAAGAAAGCTCTAAACATTATCAACACAACAATATTTATGGAAATAGTTTGTATTACTGTAATAATAGGAAAATACATAGAGAAAAAACGTCACAACCTAAGCCTCAATGTTGCAACCTTCCATCTAACAATCCAAGCCAAGCCTCCCAAGAATGATGGTTTGCCTCCCAAAGGATGAGTAGAGATCACCTAGGAAATTTCACTAGCATAAGAATACTATAGTCCTTTCCTCTCCCACCATGGAGAGAGGCTTCATATTTATAAGAATAAAGGGATAGAGTAGGTTGAAGATTAAGGGGAGAGGTCTAAGGGATCTTCCCATTAGGTTAGAGAACCGAATTCCAACCCTCCTAGTAACTAGGGATAGACCTCCATGTCACCAAGCTTCGAAAAATCACTCGAAGCTTCCAATTATCCATTCTAATCACCGCTAGCACACCCTGGATGAAGGAAAAGAGCACCAAAGGAAGGTTGGCACATGCTGCAAGAGGGATAAGTGTGCCAATGGCACACCCTGTCAATGTTAGACCTATGCCACCTAGGGTCTGGCGCTTCCTGACAGCAGGTAAGGTGCACCAACCTACTTAAAGGAGGTACAAAGCTAGAGACAACCTCATACTCAGTGTACTTTAGCTAAGGGAACTTTAGGGATTTAGGCACAAAGTTTACGCATGGCTCATGATGACGAGATTTTGGTATAACAATATTCTATAATTCAATATTATTTGCTTACTCAAACAAAGTTAGAGCTATAATACTAAGCTTTCATACTAATTGATTATGATCAATGTACGTAATAAAAATTACATTTTTAACACATCATCTATAATTAACATAACACAACATTGTTTACGATTAACACATGGTCTACAATTAACATAACATAACATAACAATGGATCCCAGAGTAAAAAGAAAATTAACGATTTAAACAAATGAGTGTTTTTTATGAATAAACTAGTCAGTCATAGTTGATTGTATTTCCTTGTATCAATACATATACAATTTAGACATGATTTGATCAACAATTTGTTGACTATACCGTATCCGTGCTATCACTTGTAATCGCCTCATTTTGAACACCATGCAAATTTCCATATAAGTGCCACTAAAACTTAATCGTGCTACTATGCTTTCATGGATGTGCATGTACAAGGAGAAAGATAAAATAATGTTTTCTTTTTAGACCATACATATCAAGATTAACTACTTCCACACTTCGGTTGCGAAAAAACAATTTTTTCCATTCATAAAAACATCCAATTGGAATTTGGACCAATACCATTCTTTCATAAGTTAAAATGATCGATATGTTCACATAGTTATGAGATTCTTCCGATTTCCCAAAATACTCACAACTGACCCCTTGAAAATCTGCTTGTCCCTTGAAGCTGAATGGTGACTTGAGATAGCAAGCACAACCTCAAGACAAATTTGTTAGGGACCTCCTTCCTAGCTAAAGAGACTTAATGATTGAAATTTTCTAACTAGACATACGACATGAACAATCATATAGCTACAAACCTCATAGTTAAAAGTGTAATGGCATACATAAGCACATTCATGATGCTTATGGACACCATGTCAATCATGAATGAATACCTGCTTCCTTGCCAAATGGACTCAATGAATGAAATGTTTTAATAAGATGTGAAGACATGGACAATCATAAGCTATCGACTTCATAGTCACACAGACATAAACAGACTCCTAATGCTTATTGGCACCATGTCAACCATGAATAATCTTATTGCGTATGTCTTTGAACACCATTGTTTGATTTAGATTCATAATGCTATAGGGCCTTATGGAACTAATACCATTTTTTATTTAGACTCATAATGCTTATTGGCACCATGTTAATTATGAATAAACTTATCTTTTGTCTTTGGACATCGTTGTTTGATTTAGACTCATAATGATATAGCCCTTATGAATCTAATATCGTTGTTTGAATTAGATTCATAATGCTTATTGCCACCATGTCAACTATGAATAATCTTATTTTTTATCTTTGAACACTGTTGTTTGATTTATACTCATAATGTTACAAGGCCTTATGGAACTAATACCATTGTTAGATTTAGACTCATAATGCTTATTGGCACCATGTCAACTATGAATAATCTTTTTTTGTGTTTGGAAACCGTTGTTTGATTTAGACTCTTAATGTTATAGAGGCTTATGGAACTATTACCATTGTTTGAATGCTTATTGGCACCATGTCAACTATGAATAATCTTATTTTTTTGTCTCTGGAAACTGTTGTTTGATCTAGACTCATAATGGAATAGAGCCTTATGGAACTATTACCGTTGTTTGAATAAATGTCACATATGAAACACCATCAAACTCAACCAACAATATAATTTCCGTGGCTCTATTCCTGTCAAGGTTTGAACCTGGGTCATCATCATGGTGAGACCCCATCTCAACCACTATACCACAATACACTGGACAAAAAAATGGGTAATATGGATATTCTATAATACCAATTCTAACTGATATACTGATCAAGATGCTTTTCAGACTTCTCAGAAATCAAACCAGGGGTCCTCAAATGACAACACTTGCATTGTCTTAAACTCTTTTTCTTTTGATTTTGTGCTAGTGATGCTTAAGAGCTGAAGCATAGCTTCATGCTTTGCATTTTGACCATGTCTTAGGTGGTCTACACCAACTGTCAATGAGAGTTCATTCTGCACCAACTGCCAATGAGAGTTCATTCATTGGAATCATTATAAGTTGAAGCCCATGGCACTCTCCTAATCACCCTCTCTTAAAACAATTCTCTAAGCAACTCAAGAGAAGGTGAATGGTAAAATCTATGCTTCAATATTTTGACCATGTCTTGGGAGGTCTACACCAAGTGCCAATGAGAATTCATTCCCTGGAGTCATTGCAAGTTAAAGCCCAAGCCCATGGCACTCTCCTAATCACCCTCTCTTAAAACAATTCTCTAAGCAACTCAAGAGAAGGTGAATGGTAAAATCTATGCTTCAATATTTTGACCATGTCTTGGGAGGTCTACACCAAGTGCCAATGAGAATTCATTCCCTGGAGTCATTGCAAGTTAAAGCCCAAGCCCATGGCACTCTCCTAATCACCAATTTCTTAAAAAAAACAAAGGCTTTCTAAGCAACACAAGAGAGGGTGAATGGTGAATCCTCAAAGTCCAGTAGTCCACCTTTATATGCCTCGAAGACAGGGTAAACCATATCCATACAGACAATGACCATACAAAAACAATGTGGGTCAAAACAGCTCACTCCTATCCCTAGATAGAAGATAAGGGAAATATGATGCAACAATTAGGTCTAGTGAGTCTCGATGCCAGACTCCTATGGAACCAAAATAAACAAAAAAGTAGCACACTATCCAATACCCTCCCATATGACCCGAAATTGGGGACAGTAGCATTCATACCTTCCTGCCTACTGACTGGTCGACTAGAAACTTAAAACTCTTAAGATGGATTATAATTTATATAACCTTAACATAGTGTTTGAATACTGCACCGAAAACCATAAAATTGATTATAATTTATATAACCTTAACATAGTGTATGAATACTGCACCGAAAACCATAAACCTACATAACCAGATTGCAAAAGTTTATCTTCATAACTACTCAGTCATTCCCATATCTTTCAGAATTTAAGAAAACAACTTCACCGTAAAACTGAGGTCGATATAGAATAGGATGTTTCAGATTTCAACATCATCGAAAATAGGTTGATAGATTTTATGATACTGCCATCTGCGTTAATTCAATCTGCTTCTCAAAACAATAATCCCACCAATCTGCCTGGAAGGCAAAGAACTTGTCCTTGTTCTGAGGCATCACTGGTGGAAGTTGGAAGAAATCCCGTCACCACAAGCTGCAACCCATCCCACACCTGTTTCCCGTTCAATGGGCGCCTCAGCTCATTGGCAACAAAATTCAATTGATCAAAAAAACTCCCCATCAATCATGCTTATCTTATCTCATCTATAATCAATGCCTTGGCTTTCAACCATATGACACTTTTCTCTTTCCTTTCAATCATTATCAACAACTTTTCCTTAGTTGTATAATTTGTTGCAGCTCTAGAAAAGGAATGCAGAGTCATGCCATTCAAATGGCATGCTGCAATCCCTGTTGAGGCTGTTACAAAGACTGATCCTGGGCCATGCAATTCCTTCAATATTTTTTCTACAAAATCAAGAAGGTAGCTCTTACCTGTGCCTGTAGAGTCTGGCATGCTACAATCCCTGTTGAGGCTGTTACAAAGACTGATCCTGGGCCATGCAATTCCTTCAAGATTTTTTCTACAAAATCAAGAAAGTAGCTCTTACCTGTGCCTATAGAGTCTGTTACAAGGACAGATTGGCCTCTTGAAGCAGCCTCCAGAACTGTCTTCTGCTCATCGGATAATGTAATGTGTCCCTTTGAATTAGGCTTATAAAATAAAGGCTCTCCAATCTTCTCGTAGCTTCTTCCCATACTAACCTTTATGTGTGAAGCGAATATTTATTCGCTCATACAATAATATTCACCAGAAAACTTGATATAGCTCGGAAAACCCTCCAGATTTTGAGCCAATTTTGACCTGTGATTCACTCTGGCTTTCCTGTGATTGCTTTTTCATCCACTGGTTGTTTTTTTGTGTCCCTCCGAATTAGGCTTACAATAAAGGCTCTCCAATCTTCTCGTGGCTTATTTCCATGCTAACCCTTCTTTGCAATTGGATAGCTCAGAAAACCCTCCAGATTCTGAACCCATTTTAACCTGTGATTCACTCTGGCTTTCCTGTGATTGTTTTTTCATCCACTGTTTGTTTGTTTTCCCTCTGAATCAGGCTTATAATAAAGGCTCTCTAATCGTCTCGTGGCTTCTTTCCATGCTAAACCTTCTGTGCAATTGGATAGCTCGGGAAACCCTCAGTTTCTTTCCCAAAACGCCATAGACAGCCTGGGTAATCATGCTTTCAATCATGTTATCCTTTCAAAGTAGATTTTCTGTTTGCTGCATAAATTTATGTGCTTCAAAACATTAAAGAAAAGAGAAAGGCATTTTATTTTATTTTTCACAATAAAAAACCATAATAAAGAGTTAAAAATATTTTTATGAAAATACATGTTCATGTTTTAAAATACATTTAATTTTTTTTTTTGAAAATACATATTAATGCTTTAGAGTACATTTAGATCACTGGTTAACCAACGAACCAGAAAATGTCCAATATATCAAAAGTGGTGTGTCGAGGTGGTTTCTTAGAAGAAAATTGAAACAGCACTATGCACCTCGCTCACCTCACTCACTAAATGAAGCGAATAAGAAGGCCTGTTTATCCAAACAATTGCCGCTCTCAAAATAAGAAAAGTGATTGGATGTTAGCAGGCTTGGAATATCAAATTCTAAGTGCTTATAAATAGAAAATTGGGTGACAGTTGCACATATTTGTTGCCTGTCATTTACGTTTTTACATTGTCAATTTAAACATGAACTCAAAGATGTATAAAGAACGGAATTTGGAGTAACGGTCCCAAATACAAGGATGGCTATCTTCGATACCTCCGGGTGTGCATTTAAAATATGAAATTGGGCGGAGAACAGAACAGAGAACAGAGTAGTGTAGAGGGTTGGCCTGCTACAATGGCTATGGATAATTGCTCAATAGTCTCATAAACCTATTAACATCTTTTTACGGGAAATGTAAATAGATAGACCTCAAAATGATGTTTTAATTTTTTTTTCCATACCAATCAATGTTGACATGTCGTTGTTAGCCATCAAATTCCAGGCCTGCCCTGGATGTGAGTAGAGGTGCTTCCTTTCACATTTTTCCATTTTAGATGTCTAGCAACAATGTTGCCATTGAATTTAGTTTCCAGTGTACTTCAGTTTGTCTATCATTGAATTTAATTTTGAATGAATTTTAGTTAGTCTATCTATAAAGTGATAATGTTGAAGTTCTATTGATGGTGGGTGAAAGCGATACTATTGAATGGATAGGTCTATTGTTTTTATATTTTTCAATCTCTATGCTCTATGTGCATTCTATGTGCATTGTGCTGCATAACCATTCCACTATGACTTTTAACCCTTCATATATTTTTAAAACATTTACTGCATATTCTCATTCTGTATTTAAAATAATGCTTGCAGCTATGTTATGTTTTTAGCAATTTTTGCCTAAGTTTAAGGTGACTTTTATTAGTTATAAATATTTTATGATTAGTTTAAAATAATAATAAAATATAGATATAAAAAAAAAAATTCACTATCTACACAATATAATAAAATATATCTAATAAACTGTACTCTCTTATTTATAAAATCAATGAAAACAAATTTAAATTTCTATTGGTAAAAGAATAAAAAATTGTATAAAAAATAAAAAGCACATTCTTGAACTGCAGGACACAAAATGCAAAGATTTGCTTTTTAAATATTCAAAAATATCTAACCTTAAATCATAATATTAAAAACAAAAAACTAATGTAATCATACCTGTTAGCTATCATCTCTATGTCAAATATAGATCCATTCAAAACCCTGCTTTTTTTGTTCTCTTATTCATAAAACTAAAAATTATTAAAATTAAAGTGATATGTAAGAAGATAGTAAACAATAAAACTGATATATGAGATGGCATCAATGACCATTATTTCAATTAACTTAATGGTCAAGTTAGACATTTAATGCTCCCTTGTATTGAATTAGAATGTTGAAGAACTTTGGCCTTCGTTAATGTTGTTTTGATCAGTGCTTGTACTTGCTAGAATGTGTATTATATTTGATTGGAATTTTGGAATGCCACCAGTTCCTATAAAAGTCTCTTTGATGTTTTGCAGTTGGCTCACAATGCTGATCATAGTTAACCGTTCTTCAGGAGATTCTTTTGTACAGAGCAAACCCACATTTATGAGGTGACGTAAGCAATTGAGCTCCTTATCATCTTCAACAATGGTAGTAGTCCTCAATAGATTCCTATCCAACACTTCCAAAACATAATTTGGAAAACTGTTACCCACCCATTTCGGCAAGTTCACTCCATCCACAAACATGTTATGGGTGGGTTTTTTTTTTGTAAGCATCTCCAATAGCACTATTCCATAACTATAAACATCACCTTTTGTTGTGGCACGTCCACCCAAACCATATTCTGCATTCAAATATCCTCACCATAAGGTTTCTAATTTACAAATTTTAATAAAATTATAAAACTCGTGACATTACCTAATATGCTATTTAGCTCAAATAATACCTGGAGGAATGTAGCCTGCAGATCCCTTGAGTGCCTCTGTGGAAGCAAGAGCTAAATCCTCTGAATTTTCAAAACATATGCTAGCGATGCTGAAGTCAATTAAATATGCCGTCATATCTTCACCCAAAAGTACATTGCTGGGTTTTAGATCACAATGGATCACTTGCACGAAGCAATGGTGATGAAGATACACCATGGCATGAGCAATGTCTATGGCTATATTCAATCTTTGAATCAAACTCAAACAACTTTCTACTTCGCCATCGGGATACAACCACTTTTCTAAGCTTCCTTTTTCCATTAACGGAAATATCAAAGCTTTGGTTTGGAGGTCTGAATAAGAGGTTATGATTCTAATCAAATTTCGATGCCTAACTTTACTCAAAACTTTGCACTCTTTATCAAAACTCTTGTGAGCTCCATCATTTTGCAAATTGAGAAGCTTGACAGCAACCATGGTGCCGTCATTTAGAGCCCCTTTGTACACTTTCCCAAAACTACCCACTCCTAACAAGTTGGAATCACTAAAATCCTCTGTTGCAGTAATGAGCTCTCCATAGGAAATTCTTCGATGCCCCACATTTAAGGATGCTGCAACCTGTTTAGGAATATGCCTCTTACAATTTTGTCTCCACAAGATCCCCAGAAGCAAACAAGATACAATAGTGACTGCAACAATAGGTATGATAACTCTTTTAAGATGTGAAGCACTTTTATGTTTGCGAGCAGAGCATGGTGGCAACCTTACCCAAGGTCCACATAGTCCAAGATTTCCCATAAACGATGTGGCACCAAGTTTTTTGAAAACTCCACCTTTAGGGACTTCTCCGGACAAATTGTTGAAAGAGAAATTCAATCGGCTGAGCATATTGAGATTTACCAATGACATGGGAATTCCACCTGACAAATTGTTGAAGGAGAAATCCAAGACTTGAAGACTTTGAAGTTCATCAAGTGACATTGGAATTGGACCTTCAAGAGCATTGCAAGAAATATTAAGGTATTCTAGTTCTTTGCAGCTTCTGAACCCACTTGGAATGTAACCAGTTAACTGATTTACAGAAATATCTATGGCTTGAACCATAATCATTTTGCTTAGTCCCATAGGCACATGGCCATGCAATAAATTGTTTGAAAGGTTGAAAAAGATAGCTAAATTTACAAGATTTGCAACCTCTAAAGGTATGTTACCACTAAGTCTATTATATGACAGGTCTAACGATAGTAAGTTCACACATTTCCCTAGATCTGCAGGTATTTCACCAGATAATTGGTTCCTATGAAGATCTAGATATCTCAATTGTTGTAGATAAGCAATAGAATTAGGAATCCTTCCAAAAAGATTATTTTCCTCCATAGATAAAACTCCTAATTTTTGGAGTCGCCCAATTTCCATAGGAATGTTTCCCTGTAAACGATTACTTCCCATATATACCCTTTCCAAATTTTGAAGCATAACAAAAGACGATGGGATCGTCCCTTTAAAAGTATTACTGTCTAACCCAAGGCATGTTAAACTAGTTAAGTTTCCAATCTGCGGAGGTATTTCCCCATGCAATCCATTTCCGCCCAAGATTAAGTACTCTATTTCTACGGAGAGGCAACCTATAGAAAAAGGCAAACATCCCTTGAGGTTATTATGAGACAATCCTATTGCATTTAGGGAGGAACAGTTAGTAAGAGCAGTGAGAATAGGCAAGCTCGTGGTGCTGCCGCTAACCAGTTGATTCCTGCCTAAATTAAGCAGTCGGAGCTGCTTTAACTTACCAAATTCCATGGGAACTACTCCGCTGAGCTGGTTATACGACAAGTCGAGAGATTGAAACTTCGTACAATTGAAGAGGGAAGCGGGAATGCTCCCACTCAAATGATTATAATCTAAATAGAGTTCCGTCATTTGGGTGCTCTTGCTGCACAACTCCACGGGAATATGACCAGTTAACTGGTTAACAACGATACCCAAGGATTGAAGATTGGTGCAGTTAGACAAGGAAGATGGAATTTGTCCTGTCAGATGGTTATTAGACAGATCTATAAAGGTCACCTGGCTTAGCATTCCCAATTCGGAAGGAACACTCCCCTGAAACTTGTTTTCAGACAAATCTAAGTAGTACAAAGAGGATATGTTTCCCAAGCAAGGCGGTATTGTACCCGTCAGATTGTTTCCCCATATGACAAGCCATTGTAAGTTGGGGAGAAGGCAGAGCTCGGAAGGAATGTTTCCTGTGGGATTGTCAAGCGGCAGAGCCAAGTTCCTGGAACCTTCTAGTTGATTCTGAGACAACCGAAGCAACTTTAAGCGAAAGAGGTTTCCCAATTGATAGGGAATGTGACCGCTAAAACTGTTATTGCCGAGGTCGAGTATTCTAAGAAAAGAGAGATTTCCGAGAAGAGGCGAGATTGTACCTTGTAATCCCATGCTCGAAACATTCAGGGAAACCACTCTTTGCCTCCGCCGACTGCATCTAACAGCCGTCCATTCGCAGAATGAAACATTTGGATTCCAAGAATTGATGGATGGATTCCAAGAAGTGAGTGCAGACTTGAATCCAAGCAGAGCCTGCTGATCAGAAGCGTTGTTGAGATGAAGATGGAAATGCGGACGATTAGATAAGTGAAATGTTGAAACCGCAAATGCAAATGGAGTGTGAAAGAAAATGAAATAAAAACAGAAAAGAAGCATCCTCGTTGTACACACGTAATAGCTCTCCATCTTCAACAAAAGAATGAATGGAGGGTTTGGAGTTTATTTGTTTATTTATATATTTTCATTTCATTACGCGCCGAGAAGGATCGAGAAATTCAAGCTTAAATGCAGGGAACAAATCTTGTAAATCCAAAATAAAATACCGCACTACCATGAAATTAATCACCGCACTCCCATTAAATCAATGAAAAGAATAGAGCTCCATCAAATTAATCAAAAGAATATCACGGCTTTCTCAAAAAAAATCAACGAAAATCATGGTATGGCAAATTAATCAAAAGAATATCACGACTTTCTCAACAAAAAATCAACGAAAATCATGGTGTGGCAAATTAATCAAAAGAATATCACGACTTTCTGTAAAAAATCAATGAAAATCATGGTATGGCAAGCCCCTTTTAGACTGGTACCGCATTTTCTTCTTGCGAAAACCGCGTGAAGACAATTTTTAGGAATGTTTCCTTGTTTTAAAATGTTAAATACCGTATTTTCATAAATGTAATGGAAAAACATTAGTAGTTGGTAAATGATGAACAATTTATTATTTTTAATCAATGAAGTTAGCATCAACTTTGTATTATAAAGTTTATGTAAAACAATTTATTTTTTTTGTTTGGGCTTTGAGCTTACTTTTTATGTCAAAGCCTAGCTAGAATTGAACATTGGTCTACCAAATTACAAAGATCCGCTCCACACTTAGATTTGCTGGCTTTTTTAAGGTTATAAGATTAGTCGAAGTTCCTAGTGACTTCATACAACTTAGTGAAACGAACTCCAATTAAAAAGAAAGAGTTTCTAATGTTGTTTAAGTTATGGGAGTTTTTTCTTTTAAGAAAGAGACCATTGTTCTAAGTAGATAAGTTAATTTTTTTCTTTTAAGAAAGATATTATTGCCCTAAGTGGATATGATATCTTAGTAATGGCAGAATTCATTGCTATAATCATATTTTAGAGTAGTGAAAGTTAGTTTTTAGAGTGAGTCATGTCTACTAAATTACAAAGATCCCCTCCACACTTAGATTTGCTGCCTTTTTTAAGGTTATAAGATTAGTCGAAGTTCCTAGTGACTTCATACAACTTAGTGAAAAGAACTCCAATTAAAAAGAAAGAGTTTCTAATGTTGTTTAAGTTATGGGAGTTTTTTCTTTTAGGAAAGAGATCATTGTTCCAAGTAGATAAGTTAGTTTTTTCTTTTAAGAAAGATATTATTGCCCTATTATTGCCCTAAGTGGATATGATATCTTAGTAATGGCAGAATTCATTGCTATAATCATATTTTAGAGTAGTGAAAGTTAGTTTTTAGAGTGAGTCCTGGAGATGATATATTTGAGAAAATTCCTTTTATTAAGTTTTTTTTTTTCAAAAAAAAAGAAAATTATTGACTTAAGGTAAATAAAGGTTGTTGTTATTGTTTAAAAACAACAATCTCCTATTAATATTGAAAAAGTTGTGATAGTTAACCACATAAAAGACATTTTTGATCTTGTACTAGCATTGAAAGAGTTGTGATAGTTAATTACAATGAAGACTTTTTTTTATGGGTGGCTTCTCTAAAAAGTTTTGCATAGTCTCTTAGGTCACCTACCCAATTTTCACTAAATTCCTAATATAAAATAAATGAAACTAATTCATTTTAATAAAATAAAATTGTTTTAAGGAGTAATATGCAACATTATTTGAATAAAATAATGACTTGTTGAATTCAAACTGCAATAAGTTTGTCATACTTTTACATTGCATCAGACTTTCATTACAACAAACTTCTTCTTAATATTATTATAATGGGTTATTTTAGAAACAAAGTGTTAATGCTTGAACGAAATTGGGAATAAATCATGCAATTATTCAATGACATTTCATAATGCTCGATGATATTCTATAATGCCCCAATCTTACATTTTGGTGTTAATGTGTACAAGAAATCTAAATTAGCTAAAGGTGTTAAAACTATGGTTGAAAATCGTCAAATGGACATCTTAAACTTCATCAAGTTAAAACTCTATTAAACTTTCAAAATATATTTTAACACCATTAAAAATGCATATCTCGATCCCTCTATAAACTCACACAAACCTCCTTATTAATTGATGTTTATTGCCATATTATAGGACTTTAGCTCACCTTGTACACTTGATAATTTCTCAAACCGTTAGACCTATAACCCTAGCTTATAGATGTTTAGTGTCGATTCATTGAGATTCTGTGGTGTTTTTTCTTCATCCATTTCATGTCTCCGTTGATGGTTGGTCATAGACTTTGCCACTTTAATTTTCAATTTAGTTTCATGGGAAACTACTTATCTCAGTACATGGTCCCTTTCAATTTAGTCCCTTGCCATAATTTTTCTGTACTCTATGCATCAACTAATCCCTTAACCGTCGTCATATGTCAGGTGTGATATTTCTCCTTAACTTGGAACTAGTCATAGACTTTGCCACTTTAAGTTTCAATTTAGTTTCATGGTAAACTACTTATCTCAATACATATTATAGGTTTTTGGAAGTAGATAATTTTAGTTTGATTTTATTACCCTAAGTGAGATCTTCCTCAGTCAATCTCAAATACAATTTCTATCTTATTTTTCTACTTTTGTTTTGTCATAACTTACCCATTCATGCTCTATTTATTCTATAGGTTAAGGTATGGTTTGAGGGTTTTCGTTTAGCCCCTTTGGTTTTCGACCATTGGGAATTCTCCATCATTCCTAACCATAAACTTTTTTATTAATAATGTAATTTAATAGTCATTAAAGTACAACTTGTCATGATTGGTTTTTTACCCTTGAGAACAAGAGGTTTCCAAGACCCTTTGTTGCTCTCAACATTCTAGGTACATGTGGGTGAAACCCAGACAACGTGAGTAGTCCATGGTCACAGTTTCATGAAGGTAACATGTACACATGAAGACGTCAGTTTTAAAAATATACAAGAAAACTTGAAAAACATGTAGAAAAACATAATGTATATCCAATGGAAGGACGCTCTACCGTCACCCTACTAGATGGACCTCGGCATAGTCTTACCTACCACCTATGCATTGTTAGGTCCTTAGATAACTAAGTATGAAAGGGAAAACAACATGGACCCTAGTGGTACTTGTTCCTTACCTTCGGTATGATTTCTCCCTCTGGACGCCTGCCTTTGTCTTGCATTTAAAGGGCATTTGAGAGGTGGTTGAAATGTTTTTGGTGCTTTAGATTATTAGGCATTTTCGGCGATGCTTCAATGTTTCATGACTCAATGGGTGCAAAAGAAGGAAACAATGAGCCTTTGGGAGCTTGACCAATGTATCCGTTTTAGCCATACCTCCAATGGATATCACTCAAACACACATTCGTAATGGAAGAGTCTTTCTTGCAAGGTAGTATGCCATAGGATTGGCATTCCCTCTCTCTACTCATATGGAACATTTTTCCTTTTGAGTAGCTAGTTGTGCGCCTTTAGTAAAGTAGTTTTGTTGATGCCTGGAAAACTCCCAAGTACCAACAGTAGGGATTATCCCCAGTAATCGATCCCAACTAGATCATTCACCATTTGGTATGAGGAACCCGTTCGGTTAACGGCCTGACTACCGTATATTCAAAGTTTGTTTAAGTCTTTTACTAGTTGCGGTGAGGTCCACCGTTTATGTAATTGTATTTATATGAATGAAATGCAAGTGCCTAAACTAAATGCAAATGACTGGTGAACAAGAGCCTCACAATTGAGGCATAGGTTCTTACCTCTCGTCTTACCACTCTTGCTCCTCAACCACTTTTATAAATCTAAATCTAAGCAAATCAATTATTTTCTAGTCTATTATAAACTAATATATCATATCCCCTCAGGGAGAAAATTTTAAAAGAAAGAGAGTAATGTACTGTAATTATCCATAATGAATTTTGCAGCTAACTGTTCCAATTCCATACACATAGTTACAACAGAAAGATTAACAAAGATAGCTTTGAAATAAGAAAGCATTCATTACTCTGTTTGTACACAGAATTTTATATGACAAACAAAATCATTCATCATTACAGAAATAGTTCATAAACTTTCAGAACGATCTCATAGTGTACGAAAACTCAATAGAAGTAGTTCCAGATTTGAAATTCCACATAATCCATGTAAAACCCTGTGTAGTCCTCTCCCAGCAAAGTTGTCTTTCTTTATTACCAGAAAAAAATAGTTCTTCTTACAAATAAATCAGCCTCTTATGCCAGCGAAAAGTCCTTCTAATCTACCTTTTACATCTATTTATACTACAATTACAAATTCCTTGTCGACTTCCCTGACTTTAGGACTTCCAAAATTTTGTCCTTTCGTGCCTTGCACTAAGAAAAATTAATAAATTACATAAAATCACAAAATACAAAAAGAGACAAAATTTCAAGTGGGCCCATCTGGGTTCGAAATGTATTTCGCCCATGTGTTTGCTTCTATTGTAATAGTTCGATAATCTATGGGTTCCAGCAATCTCACGGTCACTTCATGTACAACCAGTTGTCACTCCATGTCTGCCATTTTTACTGGAGTCAGCCTGTACAGATCTTTCAAGAGATGATTACTGACGGAGGCTTGTGCAAGCCATGTCTTAACATCTTCTTCTCTTATGATCTCCATCTTCTGAATGTATTGTTCGTCTTCAAGCAATTTGTCTTGCAGAAACTTTAGATGTTGGTCTTTGTCTGGAAAGTCCTTGATCTTCGCTACTGAAGAAATCTGGCACTTATTATGAACCAGTTGCATTTTTTTGTAGAACTCTGTGCATTTTTCCAGATTTTTTTCAATTCCATTGCTTAATCTTAAAGGATATTTCCTGCAAAATTCCAAGAGTGCCAATTCTATCTTTAGACCTCCTGCTGTCTTCCAAGGCAAGTGTTCGGGAAATGTTGAACTGGCCTCCACCCAGGTCAGTTGGCTTTGAACCTTTTTCGGAAACCTTCAATAACATTGTTCTGAAATCAAGTGATTCTACTGCAATTTCATTCAACCTTATCTCTTCTAGCTTAACCTTATATATTTCTTCTGCGAGGCTCACTTGAACTTGATGGCGCCTTCAAACATGCAGTAATGTTCTTTGAGGAAAATTAGTTCATATAGAGGCATCATAATCTCCTCGCATATAATCTTGTAGAAGCTTGAGTACTTATGCACCCAAAGAATTTGATAGGAAACATATATAGGGGTCTTGGTGTGATCCCGAGTACAAATGAGCTTAGGGAATGGGTGTCGGCATAGAATGCAATCAATCAAGTAAGAGGCCATGTAGAATTCTTACGTTCTCTGAGTCATGCCTCCTTGTGCGGCAGCTATACATGATGACAAGCTACTTGATATAATGCCCGCCCAATTGAAAATCATGCCTTTAAAGGCCACATAGTATATTAACAGGATCCAACTTAATTTGTATAATTTCATACTTTCCCTGCCAAATATCCTATTTAGCATTAAGGCTATGACCCTGTAAGGGAGGCGTAAACCTGTAGACTCATACTCCCCAATGGCCTTCTGGTGTAGTTGCTTTCCTATTATCATCATCTTTTTAGAGCATTCAATAATGTCCAAATCCACTATTTTAACCCACTCATCCATCATCATAACTTGCAGGGTTGGTAGTTTGCAGGCCTTGGTTATGTATGCCGGAGTGAAGGGAGCAAAAGCTTGCCCTTCTGTATTGGAAATAATCATCGTGGTTGTCTCTGCCCTGGGTAGAACCCATCCAATGACTTCAACACATGGGAACAACTCTGGGTGTGTGGCTTCCTTAGTAATGCATGATTTTCTTATATTTTCGTATAAGGGCATATCTTCCAAGCTTGCATCAGAGACGTTTTGGTCTATGATCATCTGGTATACTTCTCCCTACTTGAACTTTTGTTCAGCTCCTATGATAGCTTTAGTGTCTTCATATATGATTTCAATCCTGGAGACAATCTCCACATTTGAGTCAGCTTCAGTGACCTTAGCTTTGTTCTTTCCTCTCTTCTTAGGCATGGTGTGAGGTGATAACCAAAATTGTGGCATGATCACAGTAAGAGATGTCTTAGTAACAATATGGTTATTCCAAATAATGTAACAAAACATGCATTTACATCAAACATGGTATAACTGAAGTGAGAAGCCAAGTTACAAAGTATATGAATCAATGTCCTTTAAAAATCAATGTTCCTTAAAAAGAGTAGGATTTCAGTCAATGTTTACTATGATAGAGGAAAACAAAGATGTATTTACCAGTTCATCATCGGTCATTCAAAAGTAGTTTTGTGAGGTAGAGAAATCACTCCCCAAAGGTAGTACAGTTATTGTATACTTGCAGCAAGGGTGGATGTTTGTGAAAATTAAATGAAAACTCATTAACACAGGTGTATATATCATTCTGGGAATTATATCACTAGTTCTTTGACGCATCAATGCTAACTGCCTACAAAGTTTACTAATTTTATTCCCATTCTTTATTCAGTTATCTTTAAAACATTAAAACGTTGAGACCTCTTCTCACTGACCTCCCCAGAGGTAAGAGAATAACTAGTAAAAATGCTGCAAAGATTCAATAAGTTTGAACCCGTGGACACCTTAGGGAACTTTAAAACCTTGGATCAAATCTAAGACCCGTGAAAACCTCGTACATGGTGGTGTCAATCCTAAGGAGGAAAGGATGGAATCAAACATTGTTTGAAAATAAACCCTAGGCCAAGGCTTTAAAGTGAAATGATACCCAAATCTAAAATCCTCCAAGGGTTTCCCTATCATCGCGCACTCATCCGCCGACAGATTCAATCTAAACAGTACACGAACGACGAAACACTCGGCCTGGAGAAACTCTGTCTTAGAGTATCTAAGGTTCAAAACAAATACATGGACGTCCTAAAAAACCAATCCAAACTGCTCGGGAAAGGTCGAAACGAACTCCATAACAGCCGAGCTAACAAGCTAGAAGTGCTTTGGTGCATGCAAACAACTTACTCAACCAAGGACTTCCTTTAAACAAACTCTGGGTGACTTTAGCAGTCGACCCACTGTCAAAAAACCCTATGGACTGTGGATGTGTTTCACTGGGAAAGATGCCACACAAAGTAAATAGAAAAACGAACCAGGGTGACTTTTAAAACCCTAAACCCCTATCGACAAACATATGGTATTTTCTGGCTTTAATCAAAGAAAAACTAAGTGTTGGAAAGAAAATTTCAAGAAGTAGAACCTGTCTAAGGAAGGATTAAAACCAAAAATGTAAGGAGGGGCCCTAAAAGGTAAAGTTTTGGGGAGGCAGTTGCAACAACAACAATTGGTGACTAGCTGGTGAACGCAGATCTATGAAAAACTATCTTTTCAAAACAAAAACTGCGACATGGTATTTGATTAAAGCCACTTCTTCAAGGCATCCTTCAAGACTATTTTAAGAAGATAGAATTTTTAGGGATGTAATATTTCATGCATCACACTGATTGTAGTCTTTTGGGGTAGGGTAACCAGGATTAGAAGTCCCGATAACTCTCTTGGGGCCAAAATGTGAGATTCATTTTACCTCTATCTTTTGGTTGCCACCAGATATGACACCACAAGATCATGGCAAAGTTAGATAGATGTATGTGTTTGTTCCTCATTCCCATGCTATTCGCATCCTTTTGATGCTTAAAGACATTTATCTTTTGAGTCTTGCTTGATTGCTTCTTTTACTTTGAGAAATTGATTTAGGTTCTTCCATCCATAATTTCCTTTTGTGTGAGTGATGACTTGTTTCAAATCATGAATGGAGAAGAACCTTTCTGAGCAATCCATTTATTTTACTTATTTATTTCTTCAGTATTTCTTCTTGATGCATATTTTCTATTTTGGAATTTTGACTCTTTATCTTAAGCCTTTTGGCTTTCATTCTGTAGCATGGGATTATTTTGATTGCCATACATCTGTCAGTTCTACTTCCTTTCTGTGGGTCTATCACGGCAATCTTCTTAGGACATATATTAGTGTGAAGGTGCATGGAGCCCCAAGATAGTATTCTAGACCTCATACACCATAGTTATTTTACAGGGCTTAAACAAGACTTCAATGTGTTCTTGAAATAGCTTCCCTTTCTGCAGTCTATTAATTAAAGAATCTCATCTTTGATCAAAATCTTGCATACATCTTCCAATAAGCAGTTCTTGGATTTCAAATCATTTTTCAATTATCAAATTCCTATGCCCCCAAGCACCAAAAATTGAGCTGGCTTTTTTTGAAACAAAATCAAATAAACTAAAGTAAGTTAGCAAAAGAAAACAAGAAAAGAAAGGGTTTACTTTGTACAAAAGGATTCCTAAAAAGAATTAGGTGAAATATGGTTTGAGAACAAGGCCATTAATAGGAAGGTTCTCTTACTTCCCTTGTAAATCTTGCAACTTATAAGTCGAGGGACCTAGCTTCTCAGCAATCTGATAGGGGCCAACCCATAGATGTTGAAATTTGGTATGTTTTCCCTTCTCGTCATGCGGGAGATCCAATTTTAGAACCAAGTATCCTATTTCAAAAGTCCCTTTTCAGAAATTTTGCTTATCAAACCACTTTTTAACAATGTCTTGATGTTGGTTAAATATCTCTTTAGACTTAAGTCTAGATTCTTCGAGTTTCAACAAAGTGTTAATATGCGCTTGCAAGACTTCACTACCGGTTCCCCGTGAGGCTTGAGCTAACTGAGAGGATTGAAGAAGAATGTACGGGGGTAAAATAACCTCTTTCCCATAAACTAAAGTATAAGGAGACACTCCTAAGGAATTATCTGCGGGACTCTATCTGCCCATAGTACATTGGAAAGTGTTGTGTGCCAATTTCTTTGATTTTCAATAACAATTGTCTTCAAAATTCTGATAAGATTTTTGTTTGTTGATTCTGCTAACCCATTTCCTTGAGGATAATAATTTTTCAAATAATGTAATTTGATTCCTTTTTCACAAGCAAATTCAGTTATCTTGATGGATGAGAAATAAGAAGCATTATAAAAAACAAGGGAAATTGGAACCCCAAACCTGGTCATAATGTTTTGCTGCAAGAAATTGATGACCACATCTTCATTCACTTTGCGCAGCGGAACCACTTTGACCCATCTTGTGAAATAATATATTCTTGTGAGGATATATCGATGTTGTAGTGAATAATTCGAATTGATTTCCCCAATGATACCTGTACCCCATTGTTCAAATGGCTCTGAAATAATGACGGGTTGCAATGGTCCACCTACCTTTGATAATCTACCACCGCTTCTTTGACACATCGCACTTTCTCGCATAAGCATGAGCATATTTGAATAATGTTGGCCAATAATAGCCAAATCTGAGCATCTTATGAGTAGTAGTATTTCCAGAGAAATGTCCTCCCGCAGGGCCATCATGCAATTCCTTAACTACTTTAGAAGCATCTTCTTGCTCGAGGCATCTTAGGAATACTCCATCGTAGTCTTTTCTAAAAAGAAGTCCATTGATTATATGGTAGGAGGCTGAATTCAGAAAAAGTGCCCTTCGTTGTTTAGAATTACAATGCTCCAGTAAATGTCCTTGCTGGAGGTAATGTACTACGTCTCTGTACCAAGATTCAAAAGCAATAAAGATATGACATACATCAATCATGTTCAACTCTGCTTCATTCTCCCAGTCACAATCCTCATTAGTATGACCTTATGCAATCAACTTACATAGTCCTTGACCTTTAATAATAGTGGCTGGCTTGAATTCTAAATCATACTCCTGCAGTGTTGTCACCCAGTTTCCTCTCCGCTCACCAAATTCATTTTGGATGAGGAACGATCACTTTTATTCTGTTTTTTAATATGTAAGGTCTGAATTGTTTGACTTCTTTGAAAACTATGTATGCTTGTTTGTCTACAGTAGGGTAATTCAATTCATCCCCTTGTAATCCAGTGCTCATAAATGATATTGGGTATTCATCTCCCAATTCTCCTTTCTGTGTGAGCACCGCTGCAAGGGAGTTATTTGAAGCAAAAGTATACAGAGTAAAATATTTTCAAAATCAGGACTTCTTAGAGAAGGTGCATGAGCTATATTTGTTTTGATCTCATTAAAAGTGACCTTCTCAACATCAGTCCATTTGAATTGCACACTTTGCTTCACCATTTTTTCCAAAGGTTTCACAATTTGTGCAAAGTCTGGAACAAACCTTCGAACAAAATTTATTGTACCCATAAATGATTGCATAGTTTTCTTATTATGGGGTAAGGGAATCTGAGATATAACTTCAATTATTTCCAGGTCTATGGAGATTCCCTTCTTTGAAATAATTTGACCCAACAACTTTCCTTCTAGAATTGCGAAAATGCTTTTCTTTGGATTCAAAGATATGCCATATTTCCTACATCGATTGAAAATTTGTTTTAAACAAAAAGCATGATCTTCCCTCTTCTTACAGAAATATGTCACATCGTCTAGGTACACCACCAGTACACAGTGGCCAATCAATCCCCAAAAAGTCATTTCCATGGCTCTCTGAAACGTAGCTCCAACATTTATGAGACCAAAGGGAATTCTTCTATAAGAAAATGTCCCCCATCTTGTGTGAAATGTAGTCTTCATCCTATTTTTTTCAGCCACCAATACTTGGTTACATCCTGAAAAATCCATCTAATAAGGAGAACAAATCCGAACCTAATACCATCTGGAGAATTTGTTCCATCGGTGGAACTGGATAGTTGTCTTTATATGAAGCTCTGTTCAGATTTCAAAGTCAACACATAACCTTATTTATCCTGACTTATTTCTCACTAGAACCAAATTGGATACCCATTCTGAATGTCGAAATCTGAAAATAATCTTTGCATCAAGTAATTTCTTTACCTCATTTTAGATTAAAGGTTCCAACTTTGGATGCATTTTCCTCAGTGGTTGTTGGAATGGTTTTACACCCGCTTTAATAGAAATAATGTGTTAAATGATACATGTGTCATATGTACTTAGGTCTTCATATATCCAAGAAAATATATCTTTATATTGCTGAAACAAATTAATAAACCGGCTCCTTTCTCTAGGTGAGCAAAACTTTCCCATATTTATGTATTTCGGCCTAGACTCTGTCCCTAAATTTATCAGTTCATATTTCATGGATGAACTATTGGTTTTGACATTGGTTGGTTTTTTGAATTTGTTATGTAAATCAAACATTCCTTCCAGTGTCCCTACTCCTTTGGGCATGAAATTTCCTTTGGTTAATTCTCCATTTTGTAGATCTTCATGATGTTCTTCATCATCAATCATTGATTCTTTGAATGTTTCATCATTTGTTAAAAAAAGGATAATATGTTCATCATCATCAAACACTCTTAAATTTGTAATCTTATCTACTATCGATGGCCTGAAAATAAGTTCAATAGAACACTTGTTATTAGTTGGCACTAATATGGAAGTAGAAGTGGCTAAAAAATCAGCTGCTGCATTTTGTACTCTACTAATGGAGTTGATATTGAAAGCATTAAAATGTGATATTAAATTCCATACTTCAGATTGATATCCTTTTAGGTGTGGTGACAAGCAATGAATTATGTCTCTGACTTCCTTGACTACTATCTCAAAATCACCAAAAAAATTTAAGTTCCTAACGTTAAGTTCAATGGATTTCTTTAGGCCCTGGAATAGAGCTTCATACTCAGCAGTATTGTTTGTACATTCAAAATCTAGTCTACAAGAGAGAAATTGTTTATTCTTTTATGAGTCAATCAAGACACAACCAACCCTTGATCCCTCTTGTGTTTTAGATCCATCAAAATATAAAAACCAAAACCTATCCTCTAACTCTACTTGATTAGTATCATTTCCTATGTTAGTGACTAAGTTTTCTATATTACAGTCAATATCATCAGTCCGTGAAAATTGAAGGAGATTGGACTGAGTGTCTGATTCACAACTAGCTTCTTCTACTTGATAATTCCCTGGCTCAAGTTCCAAAAAATAGTTTCTCAAAACTGAGGATGAAAAATTCGCAGGCTCATTCTTTCCTTCCAACTGAGTTGCGTTATGCTTCATATGCGATTCCCTTAATATCTTAATCTAAGTTTGACCATTTTAATATGGAAGCCACATGTGGGACCAATTAGTTGCAAAATAACCATTCAGTTTTGTTGACCAGCCTCTACTCAAAATTAGTCCATAAGATTTTGGTATGTCTACCACCATGATATCAATAAATTGACAAACTCTAGGATCTGCAAATAACCGAATCAACACGTCTTTCATTTCCCCTATTACTTTAATCGTAGATTTGTCCAATTGAATGATCTAACAAGGGGATGTCATGGTTGACCATTAATCTTCTTACATATAAAGAGTGGCATGACATTGGATGATGCTCCAGAATCTACCAAGCAGTTATGCACATTATGATTAAAGATCTCAAATGACAACAGAAAAGGAAAAGTATGGGATTTATATTTTCCTCCAAGGCTTGCCTCGTTGATTTTAGTATCAGATTCACCGACTTATGGTCTACTGCTGGGTTGTAGATCAAATGCTTCCATTAGTTTCTTTCTTTATTGAGGAAAATTACACAATTCGAATAACGAAATGTTTTCTTTTGTTTTCTTAATGTCTTCTACAATGTCATAGCCCATGTCATGTTCTGCCACACTTTTCTTAGTGTTTTTTGTTTTATTTTCCATGGCCTTTACAGGTTTGTTGATTGTTGGGTTCATCTCTTTCATGTTTACTGGATTAGGCTTAGGTGTTGTTTGAGTAGTACTGAGAATTTTCTTCATGTTTTGTTTTACCTTCTGTATTTTAGGTAGTATTAAACTTTCATCCACTACCGGTCCCTTACTTCTGGTTGTAACATTTACTGTAGACACTTGAGCTTCTCTAGTTGTTTCTTCTTCCTCCAACCCCAACGTGGGTGCCCAATCCCATAATACCATTGTATTTTCCTCATTTGTTTCTTCTGGTTCATTAGTCTGTTCTTCTTCTACTTTAGATTCTATCAATTTAGAATCTAACACTTGATTCATCACCAAAGTCATTGAATTTATCCACTACGGGAAACTTTTTCATATGATTCTCCCGATGGAAAGTACAAAAATGGTCCATGCGTACTTCATTAAAATTCAGAACAACATAATTATATATAGGTGGTTGAGACTGTCCACTTTCCTCCCTTTTCTTGTAATAAGTTATGAATGTCTTTTCGGATGCACTGGCTCCCTTGCCCTTTTCTAAATCCACTATCTTATTTGATAACTTTTGAACCATTTTAACTACATTCTCCAGCTCATTCGAGTTCTTCCTTGGGTTTGGTTAACAACAATGGTTTTTTACTAGCTGTTGGTTTTACTTCTAGTTTTGTGGTCTGCTTTGTTATGCTATCAAGATCGGATTCCACCCTGTTGGCTTCCTCATGATTTTCTATCAGAGTAATTTTGACTGCTCTTTTCACAAACATTTCCATAGGGGGATAAAGTGATGTAGTATAATAATCTATCAAGGATTCTTTAGCTGATTTTTTTGCAATACTAAAACTACTTAGAAGAGTGGTAAACCTATGGTTAAAATCTTGAACCTTTTCTTTCTTATCCATCTTCATAGAGATTAATTCTTTCATAAGGGCAGTGATGGTTTTTTTACTACCGAATCTACTTTTAAATACTCTTTCAAAAGTGTCCCAATTCGTTATTGAATTGGCTTGTAGACTAAAAAACCAAGAAGATGCTAATTTAGGTTCAAAACTATATGGAAAAAGTATACATACCACATCTTCATGTTCAACATTTAAAAGTTCTAGAGCTAGATAAAAACTCTTCAAATGATCTTCTGCAGAATGCCTTTTCCAAGGTCAAACTTTAGTAGCACTAAGTCTGGGTGTTTAGGCAAATCATGCAAAGGTGCAACTAGATTAAGTGGTGTTCTAGCCCTCCATGTTGGTTGGTTAACAACTCTTTCCATAACTCGAGGTGGAGACTGTGGTGGGGATTGTAGCGGAGACTGAACTGTGGGAGAATCTGGTCCCAACTAATCAATAGGTTGGATGATTTCTTGGATAGATAAATCCACAAATTCTTCAAATTTTCCATAAGGATCAAATCTTGAGTGTATGAAATTGCTTTCTTAAGATCCCGCCTTCTTGGAAATGCAAGGATTGCTTTCAATCCTCCAAGTTTCTTCACGTAAGATCTCATATGTCTCTGAAATTGGTCAACTTATTCGAGTGAGACAGTGTACAAACATTTAGAACCTTCTTCTTCAAAACTTACCTTCTCTTGTTCTTCGAAAACAAAATCTTCAGGAAATGTTTTTCCAGATGTATTTCTATCCGAATAATCTCTTGCAAGTGGACTTCCTCTGCCAACCATGCACTAGAGATCCTCCTTCTAGCACCAAAACTGTTGATGCCTGGAAAAATCCCAAGTATCGACTATAGGGATTCTCCCCAGTAATCGATCCCAACTAGATCATTCACCATTTGGTATGGGGAACCCGTCCGGTTAGTGGCCCGATTACCGTAAATTTAAAGTTTGTTTAAGTCTTCTACCGGTTGCGTCTCGGTCCACCATTTATGTAATTTTCTTTATATGAATGAAATGCAAGTGCCTAAACTAAATGCAGGTGATTGGTGAACAAGAGCCTCTTAACTGATGTGCATGTTCTTACCTCCCGTCTTACCACTCTTGCTCCTCAACCACTTTTATAAATATAAATATAAGCAAATTAATTATTTTTTAGTCTATTCTTAACTAATCTATCCTATCCCCTTAGGGAGCAAATTTTAAAAGAAAGAGAGTAATGTACTATAATTATCCATAATGAATTTTGCAGCTAACTATTCCAATTCCATACACATAGTTACAATAGAAAGATAAACAAAGATAGCTTTGAAATAAGAAATCATCCATTACTCTATTTGTACGCAGAATTTTATATGAAAAACAAAATCATTCATCATTACATAATTCAATAGAAGTAGTTCCATATTTCAAATTCCACATAATCCATGTCAAACCCCATGCAGTCCTCTCCCAACAAAATTGTCTTTCTTTATTAACAAGGAAAATAGTTCTTCTTACAAATAAACCATCCTCTTATGCCAGCGAAAAGTCCTTCTAATCTACCTTTTACATCCATTTATACTAAAATTACAAATTCCTTTTTCGACTTCCAAAATTTTGTCCTTTAGTGCCTTGCACTAAGAAAAATTAATAAATTACATAAAATGAAAAAATACAGAAAGAGACAAAATTTCAAGTGGGCCCAGCTGGGTTCGAAATGTATTCCCCCCATGCATTTGCTTCTGGTGCAATAGTTCGATAATCTACAGGTTCCAACAATCTCACGGTCACTTCATGTATAGCTAGTTGTGACTCCACGTCTACCACTTTTGTTGGAGTCAACCTGTACAGATATTTCGAGAGATGATTGTTAATGGAGGCTTGTGCAAGACAGGTCTTAACATCTTCTTCACTTATGATCTCCATCTTCTGAATGTATTGTTCGTCTTCAAACAATCTGTCTTGCAGAAACTTTAGATGTTGATATTTGTCTGGGAAGTCCTTGATTTTTGTTGCTGAAGTAATCTGGCACTTATTATGAACCAGTCGCATTTTTTTGTAGAAATCTGTGCATTTTTCAAGAGTTTTTTCAATTCCATTGCTCAATCTTAAAGGATATTTCCTGCAAAATTCCAAGAGTGCCAATTCTATCATTAGACCTCTTTCTATCTTCTGAGGCAAGTGTTCGGGAAATGTTGAATAGACCTCCACCCAAGTCAGCTGGCTTTGGACCTTTTCAGCAACCTTCAATAGCCTTGTTATGAAATCAAGTGATTATGCTGCAATTTCATTCAACCTTATCTCTACCAGTTTGACCTTATATATTTCTTCTACTAGGCTCACTTGAACTTGATGGATTTTCCTCCAGATTATGCAGGCTTGATCACGGAAAGGAGTGATGTCCAAATGCCTTTCATTTTCTATCTTCAATTGAGCTTCAAAAGACCCCCTTTGTGCTACTAGTTCCTCTACTTGGGCTCTTAGTTCTCCCACTTGATGGATTGCTGTGGATTTCTGTAATTCCAGTTCTGTAATTTTGTCTTCAAAATTCTTTTTTTCCCCTTCCATAATGGTAACCTGCACCTCCAATGCATGCTTTTCCAATTCTAAAGCTTGATACTCCCTTTGGAACATTTCTTTTTCTGAGAGGGTCTCTTCGTGTTTCTTTTTTAGTTCTCGGCCTCCTCCTCTTTCCTTGACTAAAGTGTCTTTCATTTTAAGCATCATTTTTTTATAATGCTTTGCATCTTCCACCAACTTGTTGACATTATCATCATTAGCTTGCGCGGCTGCTATATTCACAGATGCTAAGAATTCAGGATCCTTATTAGTACCTTCCACAACAGTTTTCTCAGTTACTGTAACCACATCAGGTTGGGTGCCAATATTCAATCTTTTCTCTGATCTCTTAACAATAGTATTCCTCGTCTTATCGAAAAATATAGTATCTAAGCATGCCACTGTATGCTACTTAGATGGGGTGTAAGGGACGAGACCAAGTTCTACAAGAGGAATGTGGCTGCCTGTAATCATGCCACTTGAAGAATTAGGAAGGTTTGTCATATTGTCTTTAGTAGTATCCTTGTCTAAATCTTCTCTATCCTTATCCTCCTGTTCTTTCTTCTTCACATATTTAGTTGCTTTCTTATCTTCCTCTCGCACTCTTTCTTCTTATTCCTTTTGTATTCTTTCTTCTTCCTCTTTTTTCCTTTGAGCCTCCTCAACTTATGTCTTCTTAGCTTCTTCCAGCAGTCTCTGAGCATCAGCTGTTCATTTCCTTTCAGCTTCTTCCTGTTGCTTTTGCTTTTCTATTGTATTGTTCCTACCTTTGCCCCCACTGATCCTGCTCTTTTTCTTGAAATGCTTACTCAGAGTAGTCAGGTTACTGGTGTTTATGTACTGCCTCGTCTTTATCAAAATGATGAGTGTATTCATAACGTACTCCTACAAATGTACAATGATCGAAAACTTTTCCTACTAGGTCATTCCTGTGAAAACTTTTCTCCCTAAAGCGGAAATTTTCTATATCTTTTACAAATTCAGATGTGCTTTTTAAGTTGGTGAATTTATAACTACCTATGCAAAAGGGTAGTGGTGGGAAGGCTGCATTTTTCATGTCGAATAGGAAATTACCTACTCCATCTATGAACAACTATCTAACTTCTTCCTTGTGGACTACATAGTCCATGGCATATCTAGGCATTAATGATGGGGCTCTAGATCCTCCATAAATCCTAAGGTAAGTATCGGCCCGAGAAAAATAATAATCCTCGTATTCACATATAACATTCATGGCACATTCTAACATGCAATCGGGTTCTTTGAGTAAAATTAGTTCATATAGATGCATCATAAACTCCTCGCATATAAGCTTGTATACGCTTGAGTACTTATGCGCCCAAATAATTTGATACACAACATATATAGGGGTCTTGGTGTGATCCCAAGTACAACCAATCTTAGGGAATGGGTGTCGGCATAGAATGCAATCAATCAAGTAAGAGGCCATGTCAAATTATGACCTTCTCTGAGTCAAGCCACGTAGTATATTAATGGGATCCAAGTTAGTTTGTATAATTTCCCATTTGCTCTGCCAAAGATCCTATTTAGCATTAAGGCTATGACCCTGTAAGGGGGGTGTAAACCTTCGTACTCATACTCTCTAGTGGCCTTCTGGTGTAGTTTCTTTCCTGCTATCATCATCTTTTTAGCACATTCAACAATGTCAAAATCTACTATTTTAACCCACTCATCCATCATCATAACTTGTGGGGTTGGTATTTTGCAGGCCTTGACTATGTATGCTGGATTGAAGGAAGCAAAAGCTTGCCCTTCTGTATTGGAAATCATCATCATGGCTGGCTCTGCCCTAGGTAGAATCCATCCGATGACTTTATCAAATGGGAACAACTCTGGGCACATGGTTGCCTTAGTAATTCCTGATTTTCTTATATTCTCATATAAGGGCATATCTTCCAGGCCCGCATCAAGGATGTCTTGGTATTTGATCATCTGGTATATTTCTCCCCACTTGAACTCTTGTTCAGCTCCTATGATGGATTTGTTGTCTTCATATATGATTTTGATCCTAGAGACAATCTCCACGTTTGAGTCAGCTTCAGTGACCTTAGCCTTCTTCTTTTCGCTCTTCTTAGGCATGTTGTGAGGTGATAACCAAAACTGTGGGATGATCACAGTAAGAGATGTCCTAGTAACAATATGGTTATTCCAAATAATGGAACACAACATGCATTTACATCAAACATGGAATAACTGAAGTGAGAAGCCAAGTTACAAACTATATGAATTAATGTCCTTTAGAAGTCATTGTCCCTTAAAAAGAGTAAGATTGCAATTAGTGTTTACTATGATAGAGGAAAACAAATATGTATTTACCAGTTCATCATTGGCCATTCAAAAGTAATTTTGTGATGTAGAGAAGTCACTCCCCAAAGATTGTCCAGTCTTTGTATACTTGCAACAAGGGTGGATGTTCATGAAACTTAAATGAAAACTTAGTAGCATAGGTGTATATATCATTTTGGGAATTATATCACTGGTTCTTTAACGCATCAATGCTAACCTCCTACAGAGTTTACAAATTTTATTCCCACTCTTTATTCATTTAGCTTTAAAACATTAAAATGTGGAGACCTCTTCTCACTGACTTCCCCAAAGGTAAGAGAATAACCAGTGAAAACGTGGCAGAGATTCAATAAGTTTGAACCCGTGGACACCTTAGGGAACTTTAAAACCCTAGTTTGAACCTAAGACCCGTGAAAACCTCTTACATGGTGGCGTTGGCCCTAAAGAGGAAAGCATGGAATCAAACATTGTTTGGAAATCAACTCTAGGCCAAGGATTTAAAGTGCAATGATACCTGAAGATAAAATATTCCAAGGGTTCCGCTATCATTGGGAACTCATCTGCAGATAGATTCAATCTAAACAGTATGCAGATGGTGAAACACTCGGCATGGAATAACTATGTCACAAAGTATCTAAGGTTCAAAACAACTACACGGATGGTCCGAAAAACTAGTCCAAACTGCTCGACAAAGGTCGAAATGAAATCCATAACGGCCGAGCTAACAAGCTAGAAGTGTTTTGGGGCATGCAAACAACTTACTCAGCCAAGGAATTCCTTTAAACAAACTATGGGTGACTTAAGCAGTCGACCCACTATCAAAAAACCCTATAGGATGTGGATGTGTTTCAGTGGGAAAGATGTTGCGCAAAGTAAATAGAAAAGCCAACCTGGATGAATTTTAAAACCCTAAACCCCCATTGACAAACATATGGTATTTTCTGGCTTAAATCAAAGAAAAACTAAGTTCTGGAAAGAAAATTTCAAGAAGTAGAACCTGTCTAAGGAAGGCTTAAAACCAAAAATGTAAGGAGGGGCCCTAAAAGGTAAAATTTTGGGGAGGCAATTGCAGTAGCAACAAGTTCCCAATTTGAATGATAACGACAAACAAAACATAACCCTCATGTTTATCCCAATACCCCACCCTAAATAAAAATATAGGAATGTAAATTAAGTCATATGGCATCTTTTAACTGTGAGAAAGCCTCACCTGAGACTCATCTATACAAAGAATCATACAACGCCATTTCCATCTGATAATTCATGTCTGAGGAGATTATTGTTGCATCTTTGAACATAAATCCAACTTGAGTAATGTGCTCCTACTAAATCCATCTTGGGTAGTACCCTCCATTTTCCCAATGCACGTCGCAAATGAATCAGTTGGAAAATGTTGGTAGTTAATGACAGTGGCATCAACAAGGTTTTCTTCCATTATTTTCGACAATGAGGAGAATGTGTTGTATGAACAATAAGACATCGACAATGGCTTGAACTCTGTGGCCTAGTTTCACTCACCTAGTGTGAATTCTTTGTGGTTAGGAATTATAAAATCCTTGTCAATTTCTGCTTTTGATTACCTAACCTTTGTGCATTTCTTCAACTTCTAACATTGAAATATTGGGAAATCATACAATCGCGATTTCAATCTATGTTATCCTTTAGTCATTCAATAAGCACCCTACAATGGTGCATTTAATGTTGATGTGGGGATATGAACAATTGGATCTGATCCAATGGTCAATCCAATTGTTCAAAATACTACAACAACATTAGATGCACTATTGTTGGGTGCTTATTGAACACCTTTTCAAAATATTTTTTTGTGCTTCAAAACATTAAAGGAAAGCGAAAGGCATTTTTTTCACTAAGAAGAAGACAACACTTGTTATTCATTGTGAATCAAAGTTTATGTAGTGACTATGAGCCAACACAAGTTGTTCTTTTTTTTATGTACATATTGCATTTACATAAGAATTATTTTCAGTATCAAGAAGACACAATGCTCATCTTGCAAAGAGTGCATATTTACTAGAACTAGTAGAAAGCAAAACTTTTTACAACAAAGAAAATTACCATCAAAAGAGAGACAACAATCATATAATAGAAGACACAACGATGTAATATGTATTACTGATCCAACTCACTCGGATCAAACCTGAATGTGATACAACAAAAAATAAATTGTGTACTCAAAACACAAAGAATCAAAGAAAAATTGAACAATAGCCTACTAAAGGATTAAAGTAGCCATATTAGAATAACTAGAGATAGCCTTGTTGAATCAACACTAAGTTACACCATTCTTCATAACTGACCAATACTTCCACTGAATGAAGTTCCTTCTTGGATAATGAGTCCACCTATGTATTATACTCCTTCTAAGCATGTGTGAAAAGTAGGATATGGAAAGACTCTTGGAGATCTCTGATTTTGACTTGCCACAAATCTAGTAGAAGGCCTTGAATATTTGAATGCCTCTAGGCCCACTCAATCACCACCTTAGAATCTCCCATGACCTAAAGGCAAGAAATCCCCAAATTATTTGCAAAAAAAGGAGACCATATAGGGATTAAAGTTCACATTTTGTATTGGACCCTTTGCCACAACCTATCTAGAGATTCAAGGCGTGACTGTTATCCATCTTTAAAATCATACCATCCCCAGATAGGAAGCCACTTTCTTAGGAGGTGTCATCAAATAACCCTGTAGGAAATTTGTCTCTTAAGAGTGGAGGAGCTATCACTCTTCTGTGAAGAGGACCAAGCAAGGAGTGTAATTCTTTGAAGGAAACGATGGATGAGAGACCAACTTTGAGTACATTAGTGGGATGATTTTTGAAGGGAGAAGTGTTTCTCTGCTTCCAGATGTAAATTGGTATCTCAATCCACCTAGAGTCTATTGATATCCATTACTAAAGGTTCTCTTCGAAAGTGGCATCCCTCCACTTCTTGGATATATTAAGGATTTTCAAAGTCTCCTTCTACACCAGCTTAGAAAAAGGTCAATGGAAAAAAAGGTTATAGCGTGATTTTCCACACTTGATACATCATGCTTCGATGGGCTTTCCTTGTCCATATGTAGACTCACTATACCCCATTTAACCACCTGTTGATGCCTGGAAAATCGTAGGTGAAAACAGCAAGGGATTCTCCCTAGTAAACGTTCCCAACTAGCCTGTTACTGTTTGGTATGGGGAATCCGTCCGGTTTGCGGTCCGGCTACCGTAGGTCAAGTAACCAAAATAAAGGGTTTTACCAGTTACGACCCAGTCCACCATGTATATTTTAGTTTTTTTTTAGTTTTTAGTATGATATGCAAGTGCCTATCTAAGAATGCAAATTGATAGAGAATACATGGAGCGGTCACAATGTGATGCACAGGTTCTTACCTCTCGTCTTAACTCTCTCGCATCTAAATCACACACAACAAGAAAACTAAAACTAACTTAACTAAATTGTCCCTAGGGAGCAAGATTATCATTTAATGAGTAATGTATTACTGTTCATGCATTAATAAAAATCACAGGTAGTTGTTCTTTATTTCAAAACACATAAACATGAATAGATAGATGAACAACAAGATAGCTCATTCTTTTTGAAAAGCATTCATTACTCATAGTGGAAATTCCATAAAATAAACTAGAGAGCATTCATACAAGTTCAACAAGTTAGAACGATCTCACAGTTAATGGACAAAAGTTGAAAATGAAATAGTTCCCCTTCAACAACATCCATTGCACAACTTTCGAACATTCCACCGAAGCTTTCTCCAATAGGCAAAATTGTAATTATATATTGCAAAAGGAAATAGTTCTTCTTACAACATGTTCTCACAAGTATAACCGGGGAAAAGTCCTTTGTTCCCTCTAACTTTCCTATATTTAAACAAAATAGCAAAACCCTTGGGCTGCCCCCCCCGGATGACCTTTGGGCTCCCCCAACCATTTAATCTCACAATTTTGTCCTTTTGTGAGTGCTCATGATTCATATAATGTGTTACATTTCGGATTAAGACTTATGAGTACTTCATAAAACAGGGCCAGCTCGGTAACTAATGAACCTTTTCCAAGCTGGGCCTTTGCTGCTATCGATTCTACTTTGTCTTTTATTTGTCCTTTTTAATATCTCATTGATCTTAGAACATCTCTACCTATCACTTTTCAACCAACTCCCTTCTTCTTTGTCCTTCTTCGCAACAGTAATCATCAAACTGGGTCTGGAGAATCTTCTAAGTCCGTCTGCAATTAAAACGAAAAATTCATCATTAATTCGGATTGCATCTTTTCAAAAAATGTAAACCATACTAACAGTAAAACTAATCATCAAAAGTGAGGCCCTGTACTACACTCTCATCGCAAAAACCCCAAAACGATAAAAGCATCTGAAACCTCTGCCGTCCATAAAATAAGGTAAAAACACACACAAAACGGCGGTAAAAACCCTCACCGGTGGGAAAACTAAGCATCGGGCAGATAAAACTCCTCATCGATGAATGGAAAAACTACAAGTCGGAATATTAGTTCACTCAGCCGCCGGAATGGCGGAAACCAAAAAGACTAAGGATCCCGAGTCAGCATAAACGTCAGCGAAATAAAGCATTAAAAGCTGTCACATCGGAGATCAGAACAACTATAGCATCAGATGGTCATCTTGCTAAGGAGCTGCAACGGCAAAAGTAACATGGACTAAGGGTTCCGCAGCAAAAGAAAACATCGGCGAAAGTCAGGACAAACCATTGGCGAATGGAACAGCTAAGCATCAGGCGATTAGTTCATTGAGGAGCCGCAACAGTGGGTAACAATCAAACTACGGCTTCCTCAATCCAATGAAAACTTCGGTGATCGAAAACTTTAAGACTACGGATTGGAAAAAATAAAATAAGAATCTCCGCAGTGTCGGTAAGATAAACAACAAGATTTCTAAAATGGCAGCATCGCTTGAGACTATAACTCCGACCAACTGTCAAACAACATCCCGATAGTGAAAACAAAAAGAAAGAAAAAATTAAAGCAAAAGTTTGAACCAATAAAACCATGGAATCGGCGGATTTAAACTTATCCAATGGCCCATTCTCCATTCGTCCTACAAAACAGTGATGATACAGGAGACTAATGTTCCGACAACTAGTTAAAAGATATTCTGATAAAATAAAAAGCATAGTCATCGAAAACAATCAAAGGTTTGAACAATAAAAACCACGGAATCGACGAGGATTCAAACTATCCGTCTGGTCATTCATCATTTAGATTCTGCAACGGCGGCTGTGTAGGGAACTACGGCCCCGATTCACTGTTCAAAATACTTCCAACGGTGATAAATAAAAACATTTACAAGTCAAAAATTGAAATTCCAAAGTCAAAAAGCATCAGCTAAGCAAAGGCTTTTTAGATCGTTCAACCCCCGAAATGAAAGAAAATAGTTTACCTCGAATCAAACTCTAAAATCAAAATTGTAGCAGAGGAATGATCGAGTTCAGCAATCCAAAACAAATCCAGGCAAGATAAAATTAAAAGGAGGGTCCAAAATTTTTAAATTTGGGAAAATAGTTGCAGCTACAACAATTGGCGACTACTTGGTGAACCCAGATCTCTGGACAATTTCTTCCTTAAGTAACAGACTACTTGTGAATAAAACCAACATGTTGAATTCTTGTAGATGTATGGATTTACCAAATGGCAAATATATGTACTTTTAATCATTGGTGATAGTCCAATTTAGGAAAATAGAAACCAAAATCTCAAAGTCAAGATAACTCTTTTGAGGCCAAGAATGTGAGTTTCATTTTTTTACCTCTGTCTTCAGGTAGCTTCCAGCTTGGACACCATAGGATTGTAACATATGGTAAACATAAATATTCATTTGTTCCTCATTCCCGTGCCATTTTGCACTTTTTGTGCTTTTGGACTTTTGTCCTTTCTTTTGTGTTATCCTGCATGCCTTTCTTTCTGAATTTTTATTCAGGCTCCTCTATGCATAGTGTCCTTTTGTGTGAGAGATGTATTTAATTTTCAACTCACGGATAGAGAAGAACTTTGGCAATTTTGTTCTTATATGGTTCAGTACTTCATTTTGATACATATAGCTTTCTTAGGAGATTTTTTACTCTTATTTTCCTTTTGGATTTCAATTCTTGGCATGGGATTATTTATATATAATATACTGTTTACCTTGCTTCCTTTCCATGGGTCTTTTGTTGTCATTCCCTAGGACATTTTTGAATGTGAGATGGATGGAGCCTTGAAATAGTATTCCAGACCTTTTGATCCTGATTTATTTTACAAGGATTAAGTAGGACTTCAATGTGTTCATAGCCATTCAGGAAAATTGCTGAATTAGAAGAAATTCATTCAGATAAAACAATAGTACACAGTCTTGCACTCAAGGACTTTAGTTAATCCAGAATCCTGATGCTCTCCATGCAACCAAAATTTTGCCTCTTTTTATTGAAATCAATCAAAATCTAAACTAAAAACAAACAGAAATAAATTAAACCAAAAATAAATAACCAAATCAATTTATTTATGTACAAGATAATTCAAGAAATAAAAATCAGGACAAATAAAAATAAAATTTGAGAACTAAACCACTAACTATTCAGTCCTCTGCCCACCCCTATAAATCTGGGAACTTGTAAGCTAAGGGGCTAGGCTTGGCTACAAAATGAAAAAGACCTAACCATTATCAAAAACTACATCTACTGGTCTTGAAAAAACTATATTTGAAACTGAAACTACTACTTTACAATCAATCTCATCAGCCCGTGAAAACCGAAGGAGATCGAGCTGGGTGTCTGATGTACTACTAGCTTCTTTCGCTTGGTAGTTTCCTAGTTCTAGTTCATTTAGATAATTTCCCAACATAGAAATCACTGGTTCATTCTTACCCTCCGGCTGAGTAACATTGTGCTTCATGTAGGGCTCTCTTAATATTTTAATTTGGCTTGGACTTCCCTTCTGAGGCAACCACAAATGTGATCAATCTGAAGCAAAGTACCCGTTTTGTCTTGCTGACAAGTCTCGATTCAAAATAAGTCCATAACCATCAGGTATGTCTGCTACTACAATATCAATGTACCGACATATCTTTTCATTTGCAGACAATCGAATCAGGACATCCTCCATTTCTCCGACTACTTTCACATTGGTTTTGTCTAACTGAGTAATCTGCCAGTCTGTAGGTTTAGGTTGTCCATTAATATTTTTGTAGACTGGAAGTGGCATAACATTGATAGATGACCCTAAGTCTACTAAACAATTGTGCACATTATGGTTTGAAATCTCAAGAGTCAGGAGGAATGGTGGGGTTTTAAACCTAGTCTTACCTCCCACACTTGCTCCAACAATTTCTTCTACAGGTTGGTTGTTGGTGGGAAGTTCTTCCTCTGGTCCTTCAGGTGCTTTGAGATATTGTTTGGCATTACCCACTTTGTCTTCAATTTTGACTTGTTTCGGATCTTTACTGCTAATGGTAAGTTTAGGTATTTCATCATCTATGTTGTTCTTCTGTATTCTCTTCATCTTCTCCCTAAATTTCTTAATCTTTGGAAGTATTAAGTTGTCTTTACTTACCAAACCTTGACTTCTTGTTGTTTCATTTGTTTCTGATATTTCTTCCTGTTTTAGTGAATTTTTGTCTTCTGTGTCAAAAAGTGAGACACAGTCCCATAAAACCAGAGCATTATCTTCTTGTTTATCTGTGGAGTTATTACCCTTTTCCTCCTCATCATTAGCTTCTGTTAGTTTAGAATCCAATAGCTGATTCATCACTAATGTCATTGATTTTATCCATTGAGGTTAATTTTTCTTAGAATGGGGTTGTTGATGAAAGGTGCAAAAGTTATCCATACCCACCTTTGTTAAGTTCAATGATGCAGGACTGTGCGGAGGAGGTTTAGACTGATTGTTATCCTCTCTCGTTTTGTAGTAAGGATTATATGCTTTCTGAGCCTCCTTCTCTTTTTCCAAATCTATCACCCTGTTAGATAGATTCTGCATCATTCTCAACATTCCTTCAAGGTCACGTGACTGCTCCTCCTTAGGCTTAGGATAATCTTCTATGCTTTCCTTTTCAGCTTCTACTCTCTCCGCCTCTTCATATGTTTCTGACAACGTAGGTTTGACTTGCATCTTGGCAAACATGGCCAAGCCAGGCCCTAAAGCTGAAGTATAATATTCGATCAGAACTTTATCAGATGGTTTATCAGTTGCAGAAAATTTCTTAAGATAAGCAGCAAACCTTTGGGTGAAACTATGCACTTTCTCTTTTCTTTCTTTCTTTAAAGTGCACAACCCTTTCATTAGAGCTGCGTGAGTTTACTGGGCTGCATATTTATTTCTGAATATCCTTTCAAAAGTGTCCCAGTCTAGGATTGAGTTTGTAGGCAGAGCGAAATACCATGAAGCAGTTGCTCCTTTTAGTGTATGTGGGAATAATTTGCAGACTACATCTTCATGTTCTCCAGCCTTTATCCCTTCTATAGCCAAGTAGAAGCTTTGCAAATGATCATCTACCAAAATATTTTTACTGGGATCAAACTTAGGCAGCATTTTTTCAAAATCCTGAGGTAAGTCATGCAAAGGAGGTGCTAGGTTTAGAGGTGATCTGGCTTTCCAAGCAAGTGGTGGATTTGGTGGGTTAGGTGGCTGATTAGCATTTACACCTGCCATGAGTCTGGCTGGAGAGTGAGGTGGTGAATGAAAAGGAGTATTAACAGGTGAACCGTAAGGTGTCTCTGGGCCTACTTGATTCAAAGGTTGTTCAACTTCATGTAAGGTTGTTTCTACAAGTTCTTCCAAATCTCCAACCAACACTGAGTCTTCCAATATAGGACAGTCTTTCATTTTATATTCTTTTCTCGGCAAGTCAGGGATAATTGGTAATCCTCCAATCTTCTTCACATATTCCCTAGTATGTCTTCTCATATCATTAACTACTTCGTTATCGACAGAATACAAGTGCTCTTTACCCTTATCTTCAGGAATTGGATCAGGAAACAAACTGTTTTTAGAACTGTCACCGGTAGAATAATCTCGAGAAAATGGGTTTCCTCGGCCAGCCATGCACTGGCGGCCCTCCTTCTAGCACCAAAAACTGTTGATGCCTAGAAAATCATAGGCACAACAGCAAGGGATTCTCCCTAGTAAACATTCCCAACTAGCCCGTTACCGTTTAGTATGGGGAATCCGTCCGGTTTGCGGTCCGGCTACCATAGGTCAAGTAACCAAAATAAAGGGTTTTACCGGTTACAGCCCCGTCCATCGTGTATATTTTAGTTTTTTTTAGTTTTTAGTATGATATGCAAGTGCCTATCTAAGAATGCAGATTGATAGAGAATACGAGGAGAGGTCACAATGTCATGCGAGGTTCTTACCTCTCATCTTAACTCTCTTGCATCTAAATCACACACAGCAAGAAAACTAAAACTAACTTAACTAAACTGTCCCTAGGGAGTGAGATTATCATTTAATGAGTAATGTATTACTGTTCATGCATTAAGAAAAATCACAAGTAGCTGTTCTTTATTTCAAAACACATAAACATGAATAGAAAGATGAACAACAAGATAGCTCATTATTTATGAAAAGCATTCATTACTCATAGTGGAAATTCCATAAAATAAACTAGAGAGCATTCATACAAGAACATAGGTTCAACAAGTTAGAATGATCTCATGGTTAATGTACAAAAGCTGAAAATGAAATAGTTCCCCTTCAACAACATCCATTGCGCAGCATTTGAACATTCCACCAAAGCTTTCTCCAACAGGCAAAATTGTAATTATCTATTGCAAAAGGAAATAGTTCTTCTTACAACATGTTCTCACAAGTCTAACTGGGAAAAATTCCTTTATTCCCTCTAACTTTCCTATATTTAAACAAAATAGCAAAACCCTTGGGCTGCCCCCCCTCGATGACCTTTGGGCTCCCCCAACCGTTTAATCTCACAATTTTGTCCTTTTGTGAGTGCTCATGATTCATATAATGTGTTACATTTCGAATTAAGACTTATGAGTACTTCATAAAATGGGACCAGCTCGGCAACTGATGAACTTTTCCAAGCTTAGGCCTTTGCTGCTATCGATTCTGCTTTGTCTTTTATTTGTCCTTTTTAAGATCTTGTTGATCTCAGAACATCTTTGCCTATCACTTTTCAGCCAACTCCCTTCTGCTTTGTCCTTCTTCCCAACAGTAATCATCAAAATGGGTCTGGAGAATCTTCTAAGTCCTTCTGCAATTAAAACGAAAAATTCATCGTTAATTCGGATTGCATCTTTTCAAAAAACGTAAACCATACTAACAGTAAAACTAATCATCAAAAGTGAGGCCCTATACTGCGCTCTTGTCGCGAAAACCCCAAAATGATCAAAGCAAATGAAACCTCTGCAGTCCATAAAATAAGGTAAAAACACACACAAAATGGCGGGAAAAACCCTCACCGGCGGGAAAACTAAGCATCGGGCAGATAAAACTCCTTATCGGTGAATGGAAAAACTACAATTTGGAAGGTTAGTTCACTAAGCCGTCGCAATGGCGGAAACCAAAAAGACTAAGGATCTCGGGTCAGCATAAATGTCGACGAAACAAAGCATTAAAAGCTGCTGCATCGGAGATCAGAACAACTATAGCATCGGATGGTCAGCTTGCTAAGGAGCTGCAACAGCAGAAGTCACATGGACTAAGGGTTCCGCAGCAAAAGAAAACATCGGTGAAATTCAGGACAAACCATCGACGAACGAAACAGCTAAGCATTGGGCGATTAGTTCATTGAGGAGCCACAACAGCGGGTAACAATCAAACTACAGCTTCCGCAATCCAATGAAAACTTCGGCGATCAGAAACTTTAAGACTACAGATCGGCAAAAATAAAATAAGGATCTACGTAACATCGATAAGATAAACAAAAAGATTTCCAAAACGGTGGCGTTGCTTGAGACTATAACTCCGACCAACTGTCAAACAACATCCCAATAGAGAAAACAAAACGAAAAAAAATTAAGGAAAAAGTTCTAACCAATAAAACCATGGAATCGATGGATTTAAACTTATCCAATGGTCCGTTCTCCATTCGTCCTATGAAACAGTGGTGATATAGGAGACTAATGCTCCAACCACTAGTTAAAAAATTATTTTGATAAAATAAAAAGCATAGTCATCGAAAATAATCAAAGGTCTGAACAATAAAAACCACGAAATCAGTGAGGATTCAAATTGTCCGTCGGGTCATTCATCATTTAGATTCCGCAACGGCGGCTGTGTAGGGATAGCCTCGATTCACTGTTCAAAATACTTTCGATAGTGATACATAAAAACATTTACAAGTCAAAACTTGAAATTCCAAAGTCGAAAATCATCAACTAAGCAAAGGATTTTTAGATCGTTCAACCCCCAAAATGAAAGAAAACAGTTTACCTCAAATCAAACTCAAAAATCAAAATTGTAGCAGAGGAACGACCGAGTTCAGCAATCCAAAACAAATCCAGGCAAGATAAAATTAAAAGGAGGGTCCAAAATTTTAAAA